>CM047815.1:24280559-24868204 GCA_026214975.1 Gentiana macrophylla | reverse complement strand
TGAGATATTCATTCTTCAAGATGAACATACCAAGAAACCTATTCAAGCTCGAGGTTATCTACTGACTTACAAGATTTTTGTGTGCACTAAGCAAAGTGTTCTACACCTCATCGCTTATGTGGGCCTCGCTTCACGCTCCTATCGTTGAATATCTCCTTGTGGTTCTCAAACTACCTTTGAGATTTAAATCTACTCCCACTGCTTCTTTTGGAAGAAACACTTCCTCTAGAAGACTGACATGTTTGGAGACAAAATTTTTGCTCAGCTGACAAGTAAATAATATCTAGCATACTTGCTAAGATATTCCACAAAGTTGCATATGTCGTGACTAGGCTCCAAGCCTTTTGACTTTGCCTATGGCAACTTCAAATTATCGGTTAAGATAGATTCGACATTATCCTCTTCCATATCTAATATGGAATTTATTCAACCTTTATTCTTGGAACTCGGTTAAGTATAAGGCACTATCCCGAAATGGGTAAGGGATACTTCGCATGGCTTGCGTCACACCTTTATCATATAAAGTGTTGTTTCCATTTTGGGAACACAATCTAATTGCGGATCCCAAAGATGGTATCCTTCAAGGGAGAATCTTATTCCTTTCAGACGACTTCGAAACAACCTTCGTGTATTAATTACTTCAATCCAATTGAAGATTAATTCTAAGTAGCTCATCAATCTCATATTCGCATTTAGCTCGAACTTTTCGGGCTTTCGAATTGTCGTATTTCAATAAGCACATTCAACTATTTCTAAAAATAGTCATAGAGATTAACAAACAATTATTTGTCGCATTAATTGTCATAAGCCAACAAACATCGGTATGTTTAGGCTTTAGCCAATTTTTCTAGAGTTTACAACCTTTTTCATAAAAGGGTATTTTAGTCATCTTTAGATAAGATACGTATTACCCCCATGATTCATAATCATATGGTTCAACATCATCAGACGTTTAATTACACGCTCCTTCCGGAGAGACTATGTCTAGAACAACCACAAATATTAAGGATAATAAACCACACAAATATTTAGTTGAGATCTCATCACATATATCAACTATATAGTGACAACAATCTAGTATGTTAGATTCAGTGACCTTCCAACTTTATCGGAATAACATTTATTCTTTACAATTGAATATGTCTACTAAATCCTAACAAATAACTGAAAGTATGTTCTTCATAAGAACCGGAACATAATAACATTTATTTAGTTCCCTTATCAGTTTACTAGATCCAGAATATGGTAAGTGTTACAACGCTTGTTTCACCTTCCATATCTCGTATTCAATCTTTCTAATTTAATCACACTCGTAAGGCATCATATATCTTAGAGTTGACTTTGAACTTAGATAGATTTATCTCAACTCATTTGCCTAGATTAGAAACTTCAATAAGTTCTCTATTTAAACACATTCCCTAACTTTCCTTTCAATCCTTTAAGCACTTGAAAAATGTTTCTTATTGTAGTCTTTATAAGACTTAAGAAAGATCACAAGAGCCATGTCTTTAATTTCCTTTCATAAAGAAAATCTAAAGTTTATTAAATAGTTTATTTAACCTTTTGAATCGTATTCAAAACATTGACTATTTAATTAACCTTTAAGCAATGATAGAATTAAGTCGATACTTAAATCTTACAATTTTGAAAACAACCTTTCCAAAATTAGACGTGGTCATTCTTATCCTACGTTTGAATTAATTGTCATCTTATGACTGAATGATCATCTTGGATCGTATCCAATATATGACTAATTCGTTGAAACTTATTTCAAATGATTTAATCACATCATTAGCTTCCGCTTTCATTAATAATTAAAGTCTCGGAGCACTGCATCAATTATGTAATCTCCTTGTCTCTAACTACTATAACGGGATTGCTCATGTCATTGCTTATTTTAAAAGGATTAAAATTACTTAACCATATTTGAGAACGTTTCTCAAAAGGTAACAATCATAATTTGGTTTTTACTAATCGAGAAAAACATGAATATAAAGTTTGCTAAAACTACAACATAAAATAAAGATAAAAAGAGTGTTGTTGTTTATACACGTAAAATAAAAAATGGTCTTTTGGTTTATGATTTTGCTCCCACCAGTCAACTTCTTCCAATTGACTTTCAAGAATATTTCAAAAATTCTTTAGTGGCTGAGATCCAATCTAGTTACCTCGATTCCCGGCGGTGGTCGATCAACCAAGATAATTTTGAAAGGTAGGTAACACCTTACCATTCACATCTCTATGTGATTCTCAGTGGTTGACTAGTCAACTCTTTGGCGATACACATCACTATGTGTCTGTCAACCCCTTGTCTCTAAAGTCAGACGGCCCTGACGGTGGCCAATCACCGAAGGACTCTAGTCAAGTCATAATCCAATATTCACAAGATCTCATACGATCATATCTCAATAACGACGATATACCCGAGGTAGGTCAACTCCCGGCGGTGGTCGATCAGTTGGATCCGAACATCGCTCTTCACTGTCGTTATAATATTGGAAGACAATATTTTCGACTTGATTTTTGTGTGGAAGTATTTATGTAAATTAATTCACTTAATTAATTTTAATTACGGTCTCATCAAATATATCTATCTCTATAGACATACATCCTACACATTTATCTAGATCGTGCCTAGTCATGCATCTATCGTATCATATAAAATAAATACAAGCACAACATAAATAAATGCGTAAAGTAACCGGAATGATCATGGACTTTTCCTAGGTGTGGTTTCGAATACAAACTGACGAAACCGCGGGTCACAATCTAAAGGTAGCTGCAACCGCCAATAGGATCTTTAATGCTCCATTCTCCAATGGGATCTTTATTTTCGTCTTTCTTTGGTCTTCATCTTCCGCTCCATTCTTGTTACATTTAATTCTATCTAATAAAATAAATACACCCGCATATAAACGGGGGAGCCAACGGGAATGAGATAAATGTAGAAAATAAACTAGGTCATGTTCTTCATACTTGGCCTAGGACAAATTTTTTTTTTTTTAAAAACCAACGGAGTAAAAATAAATCATTCACATCTATTCTATCAATTCGAGTCCACGATCAATCGGGTCCATATAATCATATTATATCTACTATATCTAATCCATACAATAACATCTTATGAAAAAGATAAAATTAAAATTTAACTACTAAGTGCCTTAATTAATCAATTAACATTTAATCTATTAAATAATTTTATCCAATCAATTAACTAATTAACATTTAATTAATTAATGATTTTAATCGAAAAAAATTAACGATTAATTTTAAACGATTTTAATTTTAATTTTAATTTTAATTTTAATTAATTAGAACTATTCTAAAATAAATCAAAATTAAAATTAAGTCTCCTTTTGTTTCTTTCCTTTTGATTCGTAATCAAAGGGACGCCTTGGTTTCTAAACTAAAAGGCATCTTCTAAACCAAATTTGGTTTAGTCTCGCCACTTTCCAAAATCAAAATTTTGAAAGTGGCTTGCTGCCTGACCTTTTACAAATATTTGAAAAGCTGCGCCAGCTACTCCAAATCAAATATTTGGAAAGGCCAAATAATTTTGGTTTAGGCCTGGCCACTTTCCAAAATCAAAAATTTGAAAGTGGCCTCAGTTCAGGCTTTTCCCAAATCAAATATTTGAAGGTTTGCAGCTTATTCCAAACAAAGTTTGGAAAGACCATTATTATTTTAATGCCATGTGGCATCCCAATGGCCCAAACTATTTGAACCATTGGTTAGCCACATGACACAACTAAACAAAGGGACTAATTACCAATCACAACTATGAACCATATTGAATCACAAAATACACAAAACAAAAATTTGGAGATCCGCCAAGATTGATCGGTCAATCGGTGCGGCAAAGAGTTTACCCTGCGCCGCCGCCAATCGGCCGAGCACCACCCGATCTCTTTTTTTTCTTTTCAAGTATCACTTTGCGAATAAAAAATCTTTCATCTTTTAATTACGTGATTTAAATGATAAAATTAACTACGCAAATTAACATGATTATTGCTTAAGCTCGAAACTCTCTCTCATACCACTGTTAGGAAAACTACGCGGAACGCATCAAATTTAAAATTTATTTCCTTTTAACCAGGATCGACTTTGTTTAAGCAATAAACCAATAAGCTAGTAGACGGTGATTACCTTGGTTGATCTAAAAGATTGACGCTTTGACCGTCTAAGGAGAGTAGTTTCGCATAGAGCCACCCAAGTGTTCGGCCTCTACCGCTAGTCCACACGTAACAGACCGCTGGAATCCCATCATGGATTGCTATTGGAAAACTCCGGTTGCTAGACCGGCCCTTTCCTCTCTCGCAACTCTACATAGGATGCTCTCTATTTTACACAAGAACTATGAGCTCTTGCAATTGTGATATACAAAAGAGCTTGACACCCACTTCCTATTTATAGGAAAGTGGCGCCACATACTAGAGTGGATGAGAAGAAAACATTTTTCCCAACAAAATAAGGAAAATATAATTGATTGATTTATCTCATTTATTATAATATCTTATATCAAATAAATCTAGGATATTGTCAATATCTTATACTCCCTCCGTCCCATTTTATTTGTCCATGTTTCCTTTTTGGTTTGTCCCAAAATAAGTGTCCACTTTGTGTATTAATTGCTAAATTTCTTCAAATATCCTTTTCTCTTTACAATATTTACAATAAAAAATATGTAGCATTAAATGCTCCAACAATAACTTAAAGGGCATAAGTGTAAAAATATTAGATCATTTAATATGATTCAAAGCATTAACTTCATTTTTCTTAATCTGTGTGAAAAGTCAAACAAGACAAATAAAATGAGACGGAGGGAGTATTGAATATTCCCAAGATATTGTCAATATCTTATATTGATTATCTTTATTATATTACCATAAATTAATTTACACATGTGTATATATCACATATATATTACACAAATAAATCTATATAATATATATATACTTTGGAAACAAGTGTGCACATGCACATCATATGTGCAAACCCCGCATGTATGTACATATTTATAAATATTAATATCTAATATTAAATATATAGTAATACCATTAATTAAATTAGACAATCCAAGTGTATCTTATACACACACAAATTGCACCACCTTTTAGCCAATAAATTGGCATCCGAATACTCATTAATTAATACAACATTATTAATATCTTGTATTTAATTTACTCATAATAAATAAATACCATCATATTAATTTATCACTATAACCTTTATAGTCTCGAGATAAACTTTCCTTATTTGGTTATCATCTATAACCACATTTTAATCCGGCTAGATGTTCATATGTGTGTGACCCGATAGGCTTTCGAATATGTTGGCCGTAGACACAAAGTGCAAATTACAAAATTGCCCTTCATGCCTAACGATCACGGGATAGCGTCACAGCAACACACCGTGACCCCAATCATCGGAAGAGTCAAATGCAATGACTACTACCTTTCATGTGAAACAGATTACCATGTAACTTACAATCCTATCATTTGAAACAATATCCATACAATCGTTAGTCGAAAGTGTCAAAACATCAACGACCGTATCTTATAATCTGCGGATATCAAGCTCTCTCAAGTAACTCATTTACTTCCACTTTGCAAAGATTCACAGGTAAGACATTCTTACAAGAAGGCCCTTTCGGATATTCACCCTTCACCGATAGTGGCACGCGATTCCCCAGACGACCAAACATGTATACTCCGCGATGCTTCAAGATCACACCCATTCACTACCGCATGATCGCCCCGTGGCTAGGGGAAACCTAAATAGTGTCAAAACATGACAATCCACACCGTGATGCCATGAAGACTCCGGTCCAAAGGATAATTACACGACCGCCACATTGTGTGACACTTAACCGTGTAAGTGGGTCGGTCTAACGTATGCATTCTCTAATACACGTCCACGTACAGTCCAAGTGTCACTACACTTCGATAGACGAGATCTATCCCTGCCCTTAAAGATAGAAGACATCTAATACGTGCTAGTCTGTTTGTACTATTGATATACCCGGATCGGAATGGGGCCCTGTTCATCCATATTGGGCCTACACTCTTGGCCCATCAACATAGGTAAATGGGCTTCCATCTCCTCTGGCCGCTGCCACAGCCATCTCTTACCCGCTAGCTACAAGCCGGGTTCTGTCCACCAACAATAAGCCAGATCTTGTCCGCCAGTCCTATGTCGGATCCACCTTCTCCATGAGACTTCTACCCATATAGTCAAGTGTATTTCAAGACAAGGCACAAATGAGCCCGCTACTCGCCATACTTATCGATGCTCGCTGATCGCTGCCCGCCATTCTTATCAATCCAGCTGGACAAAACAGCTGGCCACTCCTGACAGCTGGCTAAGACACTTGTATTGCATGCCTAGTTAACTTAGCTATGTACACTCAGTTGTGTTGTCAATGAACAGTAAGACCGACTTACTTTTTAGCCTATAAATATGGGATCACCTTGTAATAGAAATATCATCTCAATCTCTCAAGCTTTAAGCTATAATCTAATACAAGCAGAAACTCTGCCAATTTGTCGACTGATTAACTTGTTCTTCACAAACACTTAAACCGCCACCACTGTTCTTAATCACCACCGTGTCCTCACCGTAGAAATCACACATCACAGCCTTATATCCACAAGATAAACACTGTTACCGCAAATCTGGTGTTCAGCGCTACATCAGTTGGCTCCGTTACCGGGAACACTCATCATCATTCAGCTTTAGGAGGTCACTTGAACCACCCACAAGAACGATTTCGCGGTGTCTCTGACGAGGTTATCATCATCTTCACTCTGTCGGTCACTAAAGGCTTGATCTTTTGAGATAATACAACCCAGAAACCGCTGCTTTTCTCATCTCAACAACCTACACAGAAGAGATCACCAACTTCATCGCATACTCACGCTTGAGTCCATCTTTTAATACCCAGGTTGGTTTGTATACCCCTTTTTCGGTTTCAGGTCTTCAAGTAAAGAAAGTTTGGTTATTTTAGCTACAAGCTGCCTGGAGAACACAAACAACTTTCATATCACCCGAAAAATACCCACAAGAATCGTAAAGTCATGGCTGGCGGGAAAAACTTGAACCCAGCAACACCGACTAAACCAGTCAATCAACGCCCGACACGTGGAGCGAGCACGCCTGTGTGGAGAGGCTAGCCCGAAGGTTGTGTCGAGATGGGGCGGATGTCAACCCCGCCTCACAACCGACATGCGAGCATATATCTGGGAAAGAACTAGAGCTCGCGAGATACATGAGGAAGCTATCAGAAAAAATAAAAGGAAAGGGATCGCTGGGACATCTAACCCAAATAACGAGCAAGAGGCTGTCTGAGCAGGGGGAGCGCCCCCACAGCAAGATTCATACAAAATAGCTTTGCAGGCACACATGGAGTATGTAGAGGAAATGCGGATAGGAAATGCACTACTAATTGCTGAAGGACTACCACCCCAACCCATCCGCAAATTCACCCCTCCTCAACCCGCACAAACAGAGCTACAGCCCGCCTTCATTCCTCAGAAAACAGCTCAACCCCAGCAATCAGAAATGGAAGAAAGAAGCCATGCGACCTCACATCCAAAGGAAGATAGGAGATCAAGACTAGGTCGGCTTGGGGCGCGTGGTCGACGATCATGTACAGCCCTGTATGCCAAGGAATCCTCGACAAGTCCGCACTCGCACAGAGGGACATGGGGACTCGTAAGACCAGGGAGGGCACATGGCATTCCCGCCTATTCCCCCAAATCAGGTAGAAATGGGCATCATGAAAAAGCAGATAGAGGAGCTACAAAAGAGTACAAAGGGTGTTAAAACGGTTCCGACATGGGGAACAAGTGTGCTTCATCCCAAAGATATCAAAGCGGCTCCAAGAGGAGGAACTCACTACCCTAATTTTATAAACTACCATGGAGCAACAGATCCTCTGGATTGGCTATCCGCCTTTCAGAGCAGAATCAGCTTATGTACCTCTAGCGACGAGGCTTGGTGTATAGCATTTGTAAGGTCGATGCAAGATCGGGCAGCATCATGGATCCGCAGTCTTCCTCCTGGATCGATTTTATCATGGGATGACCTGATCAACAAATTTATAGCGTAATTCAAGTCGGTGGGAGGACCTAAAAAAGACACATATCGACCTGCTACGAGGTCCGACAAAGGCGACAATGAGGTACCCGCAGCTTATTATGAGCGGTTTCACAAAGTGTATGAGCTAACAAGAGGATTAGCGGACAACGTTGTCATGGCGATTTTGAAACCGGGTGAAGCCGGGGTACTTAAAATCTTATTTTGCTTTATCGCCGCCCGCAAACCTACAGGAGATGTTGAGTTCGACTAGGAAGTACATCGCAACGGCGGGAAACGAAGGAGCATCTTCATCCAACAAAGGCAAACAGAGGGCTGAGCGTAGCCCGCCAAGAGATACCCGCAGAGGGGCAGATCGGGAAGTCAAAAAACCCGAAAGGTTCAAGGAGGAGCATTTCACGCCGCTCAAAATTTCCTATTCTCAAGTGTTGAATGAGATAAGAGACGAGATACCCGAGCCATATCAGATGGTACCAGATACACGCCGCGATGCGTCCAAATTTTGTGGCTATCACAGAGATAAGGGCCATACGACAGACGAGTGTATTCAGTTCAAACGAGCGATTGAGAAGTTATTAGCTCGTGGGCATCATGATCACCTCAAACTAGATGCCGGTGGTCCGGACAGGAGGAATCAACAGGCTCGCCAGTTCGACAGGAACATCAGAATGATAACTGAGCCTCCTCCCAGTAACAATCAGATCAAGAATCGTATTGGCTCCATTAACAAACACGTGGAAAAGCCTATAGTTTTGCGATGGAGCGATCAACCCCTTGCCTTTACTCGAAGTGAGCTGGTGACTTCGACCAATACAGAGGATATGTGCCTTTGCATTTCAGTGGTTGTCAATCGGGCCTGTGTCAATAGAGTGATGGTCGATACTGGAGCTTGCCGCGATATTTTATATTACAACTGCTTCAAAAAGTTGGGGTTTAGCGATTCTAATTTGAGGCCACATAATGGCACCCTTGAGGGCTTCACCAATCATAAGATACAGGTCAAGGGGGCCATCGACCTGGATGTACAGATGGGAGATTATGCACCCTTTCGCACTGAAAGGGTGATATTTCTGGTAGTCGATCTTCAGTCCAATTATAACATGATAATTGGGACACCAGCTTTGAAACAATTTCAGATGGTAACTTCCATCCCGCATCAGCGGGCAAAGTTTTACGTTGGGGACAGGATCGGAACGTCGATCAGCGAACCTGCAGCTGTCTTAACATACATAGATGAAATGAGAACGGGGAATAAGAAAGCACGAATCGAGCAGCCACCAAACATGGAAAGCATCGACATGATCAGGGTCGCTGTCGATCCTGAGCCAGTCAAAGTGGAGTGTGAAACATTGCAAGTTAGGGATGAACCTGATTTCACAGCAGAGGATGAATTACTCGAGGTAGTCATCAACGATGAATATCCTGAGCAAAAGGTCAAGATAGGAGGTCGGCTGAGTCCTGTGGAAAGGGAGAAATTGATACAATTGCTCAAAGAAAATATGGCGTATTTGCCTGGTAGTGAGACATGCAAGGAGTCGGGCAGACGTCGCCCTACATCATCTTAACGTCGACTCTACTTTCAAGCCAATACAACATCGAGCGCGCCAATTTTCAACTGAAAAGGAAGCGGCGGTGAAGGTAGAGGTCGGAAAGCTTCTACAGGCAGGAATCATAAAGGAGCTCGCCTATCCTACTTGGTTGGAAAATGTTGTTATGGTAAAAAAGCACAATGGCAAGTGGAGAATGTGCGTCGACTTCACAGACATCAACAAGGCTTGCCCCAAAGATCCATATCAGCTTCCCCGAATTGATCGGTTAGTAGACTCTATTTCTAGCTTTGAAGTTTTAAGTTTCTTGGATACATATTCTGGGTATCACCAAGTATGAATGGCTGAATCCGACAAAGAGAAAACGGCTTTTAGAGCCGCTGGAGGGTTATTTTATTATGAAATGATGCCATTTGGGCTGAAAAATGCGGGTTCGACCTATCAGCGAATGGTCAACAGAGTCTTCAGTTCGCAGATAGGCAGAAATATGGAAGCTTACATAAATGACATGGTTGTCAAGTCCGCTGGGGACGGTCACGCCGCTGACCTTCAAGAAACTTTTAACAATGTCCGAAAACACTCGATGAAGCTCAATCCGGCCAAATGTACTTTTGGCGTCCAGGCGGGCAAGTTTCTAGGGTTTATGGTTAGCCGTCGTGGCATCGAGGCTAATCCAGAAAAGATTCAAGCTTTAATCAACATGCAAGAACCTACAACTATCAAGGAAGTTCGTGAGGCTCAATGGCGCATCATTGCGCTTAGGTCGCCTCAAAGCAAAATCGGAGAAGTGTCTCCCTTCTTCAAAATTCTCGAGGCGACAAAACTTTTTCATGGAGCGCAGAGTGTTCGCAGGCATTTCAAGCTTTAAAAGAATATCTAGGGAAGCCACCTCTCTTGGTTAGCCCTATAGAGGGAGATGTCTTGTTTTTATACTTAGCGGCTTCGGACCGGGCTGTCGCCGCCGTTCTTGTCGGGCGAGGCCGGAACCTCCAAAATCCCATCTATTATGTAAGCAAGGCTCTCAGTCCGGTGGAGAGTCGCTATTTTAATATTGAAAAATTAGCCTACTCGCTTGTCATTGCTGCCCGCAAACTCAGGGCTTACTTTACTTCACACACAATAATTGTCTTAACGGATAGTCCGATGCGCCAGATACTGCATAAACCGGATCTTTCAGGTCGACTCCTCGGATGGGCTATCGAAATTACTGAGTTCGACATACAGTATCAACCTAGAAAAGCTATCAAGGGTCAAGCATTACCAGATTTTATTGTAGAGACAAGTTTCAGCTCGCCACAACCTAGTTCTCCATTATCATAAGAGCCCGCGGCGGCCAGAATTAAGCCCAATCAGTGTTGGCATTTATATGTTGATGGGGCATCTAATCGAAATGGTTGTGGGGCCGGAGTTATCTTAATGGAACCCGGAACGACGGAAGAAATCGAAAAAGCTTTGAAGTTCGAATTTCCGGCCACGAATAATCAGGCCGAGTACGAAGCGGTAATAGTTGGACTTAAACTAGCCAAGGAGTTAAACGTAGAAAATGTTGAAGTCTTTTGTGATTCCCAACTCATCGTCAACCAAATCTCAGGGGATTATGACACGCACTGTGGTATTCTCGAGAAGTATGCTGAGATTGTTCGACGACTAAAAGGCAACTTTAACTATTGCGAGTTCATCAAAATTCGAAGAGAGGACAACGAGCGAGCAGACTATCTCTCCAAACTATCACTCAAAGGAGAGATTGCAGATCCTTCAATAATGATTGAGTATCTAGCCGTACCCGCTATAGAGGAAACACAAATCATGGAAATCGACGCACCAGCGCCGACTACATGTTGGATTGATGAGGTCCAGGCTTACATAGAAACAGGCATATTACCAGATGGGGCGGACAAAGCTCGCGCACTTAAGAAGAGAGCGGCCAGGTACATTATAAACAACGGAATACTCTACAGAAGGTCCGCGACTGGGCCTCTTTTACGATGTGTTCGAGAGGAAGAGAGCAAGACAATCCTTATCGAACTTCACCAAGGAGTGTGTGGGGGCCACCCCGCTAGCCGCTCCTTGGCGTAGAAGGTTATAACCGCAGGGTATTATTGGCCAACAATTCTTAAATACTCAGAAAAATTGGTTAGAGAATGTCCAGAGTGTCAAAAGCATGCGGACATCCCCCGGATACCATCTGTCGAACAGAGCATCGTGACCGCACCCTGGCCTTTCGACATGTGGGGACTCGATCTCATCGGGTCCACCAGGAAGAGGCGGATGCAAAGTTATCATAGTAGCTGTGGATTATTTCACAAAATGGATTGAAGCAAAACCTATGGTCAAGATAACGCGCAAAGCGGTGGGTTATTTTCTACACGATCGATTTTTTTTCACGTTTTGGCATCCCACGGGCAGTTGTATCAGATCACGGCCCACAATTTAGGAAGGACTTCTCAAACCTTTGTGAGGAATTCAAAGTTAAACACTGGCAGTCGTCCGTGGCTTATCCTCAGGAAATGGCCAAGCTGAGGCCGGCAATAAACAAATAATCAAAATGTTGAAGATCAAGAGCGTGGACGACAAAGTAAAAGCAGGAGGGTGGGTTGATGAGTTACCCGATATACTTTGGGCACTCCGTACCACGATCAAAACACCCACGGGAGAAACACCTTTTGCTCTTACTTATGGATCAGAGGCCATGACTCCGGTCGAAATGGCTTTACCCAACATCAGGGTCGCCTTGTATGACCCATCGGATAATCTTTTAAACAGGCAGATCGACTTGGATCTAGCGGAGGAAAAGAGACTGGCGACATACCATCGACTCGCGAACTACAAGCAAATAGCTAAACAACAACACGACAAGCGAATCCACGACCATTCATTTAAGGTCGGGGATTTTGTTCTTCGAAATAGAAAGGCCACCGGTATGGAGCCGGATAAAGGCAAGCTAACAGCAAATTGGGAAGGCCCTTATCAAGTCGCGAGGGAGATCAAAAAAGGGACTTATGTTCTCAGAAATCATCAAGGCTACGAACTCAATAGACCTTGGCATGCGGACATCCTCAAAAGGTACTACATGTAATAAATCGGTTAGGGTTACGGCCATCCTCTCGTTTACGACGTGAGTGGTTAGGCTTTCTTATTTACTTGTAATCTTCACTCATCTAGCGGGATGAGTTGAAATTAATAAAGCCCGGTTTTACATTTTCTCTCTGTATAAATTATTATAAATATGCGCGGGTAGAGAAGAATGGTGTTCGAAATATTTTCAACAAAAATCTCGGCCAGACTTCAGACTTGTTAAAAATGGGGGCAATATTAGGGAAAATTTAAAGCGGCCACAAGTTTCTAGTGAACAAGTTATTTCAGACAAGATTCAAGTGGGGTATATCTCAGAGATGAATCCGCACCAGATCGACCTGGAATCTTATCTAAAACAAGGGGGCCAGATGCTATTATAATCGGATTCAATTTAGTCAAAAATTCGAGCAAAAAAGCAAGCATACATCAAGCGGACAGAAAATAAAGTTGGACGAAGTGCATACTAGTTAATAAAAAAGCAAATGTACGGATAAAAGTGCGGAAAGGAAAAAGTTATACATATGCAAATTCAGAATAATGTTTTACAAAACAGAAGCAGAAATCTAGGAATTATCAGGCCGCATCTCTTCATTATGGACATTCTCTTCACGGAGAGAATGGTGCAAAGATCTCGTCAAGATTAGTCTGATTCGTAGGCTCTACCGTTGGCTTAACTCTCGCTCTACCTCTCCCCAGACGGCTCGCCCTCAACAGCAGCTCTTTCTCTCGCTTCTGTAGCCAAGCGCACACGCTCCCTCAGATTCGCCTCAATCACAGCGGGAACCACCCAATCAGGATCATACATGGGGACATAGCGCTGAAGCTCAACATCGGAGAAAGGTATGCGGTCATGGAATTCTCTTAGATAATCAGAGAAGGGATGGGTGAGAATCCATTCTTCCAAGACATCAAGGTCGGGGGTACCACCGTCATGAGCCAGGACGCACCTCGCAATGTGATAAAACCCTTGGTCATATCCCATCATAAAGCCATCATCAGCAGCGGCCTTGCTCGCGGCCTCAATCTGGCCTTCAACACTTGAGCCTAGATCCTTCAATTGTTTCTGCAGGTCCGCACACGCTGCTTGCTCGGCCTCCCAATGAGCTTGAGCCTCTGATACTTTCTGCTTCATCTCTTTCATGGTTTGATCAACGGACTTGCTCTGCTCCACGAGTTCAGAATTAATCCTATTATCCTCAGCAAGCTGTGATCTCAGTTTCTCATTTTCCGCCTCAGCTGCGCTTAACCGCCCACGAAGACCAGCGGACACTGCGTTTGCGGCACCAAGAGCTTTCTTGTTATCAACCAGCTCTTTTGCGACATTGGCACTCTCAGCTATGGTGTTTCTATAATCCTTGACGAACTGCGCCAAGCCAGTGCCAACCTAATGGAAGAAAAGTAAACAGCGGAGTCAATATTGACATGAGAAAAATAACAATAAAAAGAATGAAAAACAAAAGCAAGAAAGGAGGTTTACCATGCTCACCGTGGCGCCATATAAGCCCCACAAAGCGTCGATACTACCAAGGAAAGCGCGCGGGATCGATGCCGTCCGCCATTACAACTCTATCCGCTATCCCGCGGCCTATCTCCAACTGTATGTCGTTTGGGAGACCCCATCTAAAGTGCCTCAGCGGGGGCACGTCAGCGATACCCCTTGAGATTGTGCATGCCTTGGTCAGGTCAAGGGGTTGTTGCCGCATGAAATCTTTGTCCAACCATACGGCGGGAAATCCCCTAGGCCCAACAGGGACTCCAGCAAAGGGCACCACTATCTTTGTGCCCGCAGAAACGACCTCGTCAGCCGCAGGTTTGCCTTGGTCAGCGGCTGTCTCCTTGCCTTGGTCAGCGGCTGTCTCCTTGCCTTGGTCAGTTCTTGATTTTTTAGGAGGAGGGACCTCCTGCATGCGCTGCCAGCTCCCGCGGGATCAATCTCTTCAACGGCGGCCCTCTTCTTCTTATCGCCCACCGGCGGCTTCGTCAGAAGGGTCCTGCTTCATGGTTTTGCTCTCCGCGGCTTTCTCTACTACGGGCGGCTGGGATGATTTCATGACCTTAGCTCCAGAAGCTCCAGCCGCAGTCGTCTGTAAGTTGACCATGGGGAGGGATGTTTTGATCCCTTTCAGCTCAGCAGTCCTCTTCACCTCGCCGACAGTCTTTTTCTTTGACAGCTGGCTGCGTTGAGCTAATTTATCCATGGTACCTGCGGGGAACAAAGTTTATTAGCGACCAGAAGATGTGAAAAGAAACAAATTATGAAAAGAAGCAAAATTAATGCAAGTGAAAATCTTACTCGGTGCCCGCATAGAGGGATCGCCGCCACAAATAACGCACAAGGAGGGCATACGCTTGCCATGGTGACACTCACCATACTAGTCTGGGTGAGTCGGCAGAGACTCGACTATAACCAGGGGTTCGCCAACACCGGCTCCAGGAAGTCCGGCCTGTCTAAGGTAGGGCTGGCCGACGTCTAACAACAACCTCCAGTTAAATGCTCGGGCTTGAGGTTCACCTTTGCGGGTATAGCCCAGATCATCTTTCAGCTCGGATATAAAGGTGTCATCATCAAATTGAGTCTTTATTTTTACCAAGTGTTCGGTCTTGACCGAGTTCACCGGTAGCTTCTGAAACGGCCATCCTACCCGGGATTCAACCTTCATACACCTCTTGTCCCAGTCCGCTACTTTGCCTAGAAGATCGAATAACAAGCGGGGCCTCCCATGGCTAGATCTACTTCGCGGCTGAATTTGACCGGCCCCGCCTTTCCGGGAAAAACTATAAAAGTATAAGAGCACCGGCATCGACGGTTCGCGTCCGCTCAACCTACTGATTATGATAAACGACATAACCACACGGACAACCCCAAGGCTAAGGTCGCAGGGCATCACCCGCAGCTCCTCCATAAAATTAACAAAAAATGGGTCAAAGGGAGGTCTGAGCCCGGCCGCGAAGTGGTCATAGTGTAGCCACAGATAGTCTTGTTGCTCCCGACCACAAACCCACGACACGTTGGTCGCACCCATACTGGCAAAATGATAGTCCGCTGAGATATCGTACGCCCCCAACGCCAAGGTATAATCTTCTCGATCTTTGAACTCCTTCCATCGAGATATAAGATCGCTGTCTGCACGCTTTTGCTCGGCGAGTTCATTCTCGATGGCATCAGACCTTTTCCTAGGAGCCCTTTTCTTCTTGGCGGGATCATCGGCGGTTACGGCTTTCCTCTTGGACACAAATGCCTTTGGAGATTTCCTTGGTCTCTCCGACGGATCAACAGCTTCCACGGCTTCCTTGAGCTTGCCGCTACGCTTGGCGGCTCCAGTATGTAAAGCTTTCTCCATCCTGGTTAGTAGCCCGCTCAATGCCATTTGGTCGTCGTCTTCGACCTCGACCTCAGCATCGCCCTCACCAATAACGGATACCTCCGGGTCAGATTCTACGTTAATGGGTCCAGGGTTTGGATTTTCTTCCATCTCCTCCTCGTCGCCGCTAGAGCTAGCATCCTCCATGCTCACCTCCTCTGACCCATAACCCGCAGCGGCCCTAGCCTCTTCGTCTGATTGTGTGTGCTCTGATGACATTCTGGAAAAGAAAAAGGGCAAGGTGGATCAGTTTATCACCCGGACATGGAAATCGGGTCGAGGTGAAAGCAATCACACCCCGACACCTCGCCCTTCCATCTTCCTTAAACAAATACAAATCCCCAGAAAAACCCCAAACATCTACCCAGAAAAACCCCCAAATTCTCAGAAAAACCCTAAATTCAAACCAGAAAAGGCTTCAAGCAACACACATCCATACTTCTACCAAACAATCGCCAAATGATAACAACCAAAGCATGCACACATTTTGGGGTATATTCTGGGAAAAAGGGGTATAAAATCACAAAAGCAAAGGACGAGGCTCATGGTGTTCATCAAAGGGAAACAGAGTATGAATTACAGAGGCAAAGGTCAGGGCATTGTAATCTTTCAAACAAGAAACAGACGATGATGAAAAGCATAATCGAAACGAAAAGACAAAACAATAAGAGATTGCGAATTCACACCTGATTGATAAGAGGGGAAGAAAAAGTGCTGATCGTTGATTGGTTTGACGCCTGCCGGAACCTGCTTGCAATCACCGGAGTTTCTTGATGCAAATTTGGGAGAAATTATCAAAAGACAAGAAGGGGAAAAGTGTAAGTGTTTGGGGAGTACCTCATTTATAGAGGATAGTTGAGGGGGAACGACGCTTGGGATTCAAAATTTGAAAGTAATAATGGCAGGAACGGTTACCGATTTCCGCCAATTAGGGCAAAGGACGGTTCAGTTCCAACCGCCGTGTCAGAGCATGTGACTGATGTGACGTTTCGTGTACCGATACATCCGTTTATACATTCCAACCGTTCAAATCTCTCCTGACGACCACCAACCTATCCGCGGAATAAGCGACTTCAGCGTATTACTATCTCCCAACATTATTTCAAGCGGCTGTCATCAATCAATGCCCGCTGTGGTGATGAGCGTGTTTTTCACCAAACAGATTTATAATACTCAAGACAACGGTGACTAAACAAGCTCTCTAACCGGCAGTGTACCGGGTCGATTGCGAGTAAAGCTACAGGAGTCCGAGGTCGATCCCACAGAGAAGATGTGCTTGTAAGTACCAAAGTGAACTTATTGCTTAGTCTAGGCAAACAAGTTGTTGGAATGTTTGTACACTTCAATTAAACTAAAGTAAATTAAACTAACAAGTCTAAAGGGAGAAAGGGACATAGCCGAACCATGATCAAAATGACTAATTTCAACCCCAAGGATAGACAAAACCGGGAGTGTGCAATATAACAAACGAACTCTTGCATTCAATTTCACGGGTGCGAACTCCTAAACCCGGTGCTAGCGTCTGAACAACTCTCTTCTAACACCTTATGCCATGTTAAGGTCTGAACAACTCTCTCCTAACAAGTCATGTTTTGCACTCGAGCCGCTTAACGTATAAACGAGTAACCTCACGATGAGCTCGGTTTAACAACTAAACCGAGACTACACCGCGATCCTAGAGCCCTTTTCCCACACCCCTCTCTCTGAACAACTCTCAAGAGTGGTGTGTGTGATTTTTGATCTAGGTAGCTAATCTAGTCCAAATCCGTTATAACAAGTTCTAAGACGTGAAACGTGCAAGAAACAACAATAAAACGCACTACCCACTCCCAATTTCATCACCCAAAGGCTGATTTCACCACATATCACATGATTCGACTATGGGGAGGAATTAGCTACACATTATACTAGTTGAAATGCAATGAAAGTAGTAAATAAGAGACATAACAAGTAAAAGAGAGAAGAAATTTACCATTAAAGTGCGTAAATTCGAGTTTGAGAAGAAGAGCACAAAAGTTGAATACAAAAGATCGAATTTTGCCCAATGAAATGTTATAGACCGAAGCTAAGATTTAGAGAATCAAAGAGAGGATTGAAAGACGATTCTAACGGTATATTACACTAATTCTAACTCCTAAAAACGAAGAAAATCGCCCAAAATTACCCTAAAACAACTCCATTCGCTCTCCCCTTTCTCTCGTGAAATTTGCAGCTTTTATAGCAGGAAATGAGCCAAACGCACGTTTGGAAGGTTCCTAAACGTGCGTTTCAGCCTCTAACACTCTGTACAGCAGAAAAAACAGTCCAAACGCACGTTTAAAGCTCAAAACGTGCGTTTCGCATGATGAATTTTTTCTGCTGCAGTAAAACCTTCATAACTTCTTCATCCGAGCTCCGATTTGGGTGATTCAAGATGCGTTGGAAAGCTCTTTCAATTCTCTACAACTTTCATGAAGAATTCATGACCATAAAATGCCTCCATCATGGGTCAAAATGCTTCTGAATCAGAACAGTCACTCGGGCACCAACTCTTTCTCTTCCTTTTCCTATTCTTTCTTCTTTCTTGGCTCATTCTTGCACCTTGATCACACTTATCATCATAAATCTTCGCCTTCCAGGTTCTCGAGACACCAATACCCTACATCATCACAACAACCAAAAACAACCAAAACATTCCGGAGGGTAAAAGTGCTCGGAATAGGGTCAATATCAATAAAAGGAGGTAGTAAACCATCAAAGTGACGGATTTACTCCCGTGCTATAAACTCACGATATTACCCCTAAAACGGTCTAAATTACCAAGAAACATGCTAAAAGTGTGGTAAACGGGGTAGAAAATGCACCGAATCACGTAAAGTTGACTCCCATCACCACCCCACACTTAGCCTTTGCTCGCCCTCGAGTAAAATAGGCGTTTTAAAACAAACCAAGTGGATTCAACCTTGTGATGTAGGTGTTACTACTCACACTCTCGAGGTAACCACAAAGTAAGGAACACGAACATAAACACATTGGTACAACATTATCAAGAAAATGGAGTGTGTGTGGTGCCAAGCCAAAAACCAAGTGCTCAAAATGATTGTCGGGCTTGATCCCAACCGAAAGTCTACCAACCGTTTCATCTCTATTAGTCTCTCCACTAATCAAGGTCACTAAGTTTGGACACGATCGAAAGCAGGGCTTGAAGGGTTATAACGTTAGGCTAGGGTAATTTGGTTAATCGAAAAGGATATTTTGGGAGGCGGAGAAAAGAAGCACGAGTGAACCTAATCAACACATGTACCAACTCATCTTTATCATGCAAACCACCCAAAACTCCTTTTGATCAACTTTGACATTTTGGGAACCATAGGTTACCAGTGCACCCAACTCATTGCCAAACTCGACTATGTTTCAAGTGTCGTGAGGTGAGTTCAAGCACACTAGCACCTATCTCACTATCCCAACTCTAACATCATAAAAATTTATCATTGAGATCCTTACTTTGACTCCACGCCTTTATTTCTATGTACATCCTCTTTTTTTTTCTTTTTTTTTTCAAGAGAGAAGAAGAAGAGATTTTCTTTTTTTGGCCCAAAAACCGAACACCAAGCCCAAATGAGCTCCTCAACACTTTATAGCTCAAAACGAGAAACAACAACCCAATCAAAAACATCATCTCCCCACCCCACACTTGCCTTAGCAAGTGTGGTCTACTGTAAGACTAAGTCCACTCTGCAGGTATAAAATGAAGGAAATGTGACCATAATAAGGCTCAAGGGTAGGTTTCTGACTAAGTAACAAAACGGCTATAAGCGAATGGTGGTATATTCATACTTCTACCAAACAATCGCCAAATGATAACAACCAAAGCATGCATACATTTTGGGGTATATTCTGGGAAAAAGGGGTATAAAATCACAAAAGCAAAGGACGAGGCTCATGGTGTTCATCAAAGAGAAACAGAGTATGAATTACAGAGGCAAAGGTCAGGGCATTGTAATCTTTCAAACAAGAAACAGACGATTATGAAAAGCATAATCGAAACGAAAAGACAAAACAATAAGAGATTGCGAATTCACACCTGATTGATAAGAGGGGAAGAAAAAGTGCTGATCGTTGATTGGTTTGACGCCTGCCGGAACCTGCTTGCAATCACCGGAGTTTCTTGATGCAACCGCTAGGAGAAATTATCAAAAGACAAGAAGGGGGAAAAGTGTAAGTGTTTGGGGGAGTACCTCTATTTATAGAGGGATAGTTGAGTGGGAACGACGCTTGGGATTCAAAATTTGAAAGTAATAATGGCAGGAACGGTTACCGATTTTTCTCCGCCAATTAGGGCAAAGGACGGTTCAGTTCCAACCGCCGTGTCAGAGCATGTGACTGATGTGACGTTTCGTGTACCGATACATCCGTTTATACATTCCAACCGTTCAAATCTCTCCTGACGACCACCAACCTATCCGCGGAATAAGCGACTTCAGCGTATTACTATCTCCCAACATTATTTCAAGCGGCTGTCATCAATCAATGCCCGCTGTGGCTTATCCTGACAAAGCACCTTTGTTAGAGCGTTATCACTTAAACAAGCCCGACAGAGCGTTGTCGGCGATCAAGCTTGTTCGCTACAAATGCACATCATATAGCTAGCAGTTTCCACCAACACTGGTTCAAGCCCGATAAAACAGTATCGGCATGCCTCTGTCACGAGCGACCACAAAATGGAGCTTCATCTAAAGTTCTTCTTCAAATTCTACTCTCCGCCTTGGCGGACACGCCAGGCACATAGTAGGGGGCCATTGATATACCCGGATCGGAATGGGGCCCTGTTCATCCATATTGGGCCTACACTCTTGGCCCATCAACATAGGTAAATGGGCTTCCATCTCCTCTGGCCGCTGCCACAGCCATCTCTTACCCGCTAGCTACAAGCCGGGTTCTGTCCGCCAACAATAAGCCAGATCTTGTCCGCCAGTCCTATGTCGGATCCACCTTCTCCATGAGACTTCTACCCATACAGTCAAGTGTATTTCAAGACAAGGCACAAATGAGCCCGCTACTCGCCATACTTATCGATGCTCGCTGATTGCTGCCCGCCATTCTTATCAATCCAGCTGGACAAAACAGCTGGCCACTCCTGACAGCTGGCTAAGACACTTGTATTGCATGCATAGTTAACTTAGCTATGTACACTCAGTTGTCTTGTCAATGAACAGTAAGACCGACTTACTTTTTAGCCTATAAATATGGGATCACCTTGTAATAGAAATATCATCTCAATCTCTCAAGCTTTAAGCTATAATCTAATACAAGCAGAAACTCTGCCAATTTGTCGACTGATTAACTTGTTCTTCACAAACACTTAAACCGCCACCACTGTTCTTAATCACCACCGTGTCCTCACCATAGAAATCACACATCACAGCCTTATATCCACAAGATAAACACTGTTACCGCAAATCTGGTGTTCAGCGCTACATCAACTATCAATGTCCTGTTTAATAGTACATCAGGCTAGAGACATTTAAGTATCAAACTTATTAAAGTGATTAGAGATCTCATCAACCATAATCGCCTATCATGGTTTCTCTATCACAGTTTAATACTAAGGACGTTATCACAAAACAATTCATAATTGGTTCTTTAAAAGAACATATATATGACAACAGAAAATCCATTTAATATATGTATAAACATAAAGAAATAGTAGAAATGATCCGACCCGGTTGGATCCGGTCCAACCCGATTGGGTTTAGGACACTATTCCAACAAGATAATTATTTATTTGATTTATCGGAGCCGCTGATTATTAGTCCATGGTCCCCGACGTGCCTCCAATATAGCAAAGCTATTCTCGGACGTCGAATCCTAATAATATTAATTTAGTTCTTATTAGAATTTAATTAAAACGATATGTGAATTAATTGTTTAGTGGACTATTAAATTAGTTGGGCTAAATAATTAAATACGTGAAAAAGACATTTTTCATAATCTTGGCCCAATTTGTGTGTCATGACCGAAATCCAACCCTAGGATAAATATTTATGGTAAGAAATAAAGATAAAGATTATTCTAGATTTGTTTTAGAATATTCTAGGATTATCTTTTATTTAATAGGATTATTATAATTGATTTTGTATTAATTATAAAATCCTTGTAGGACAAGGATTACTCTCCTATATAAAGAGAGTTCTCCCAAGCCTAAAACACAACACACAAAATTCGACTATCATCTCTTAGAGAGAGGATAGATAAATTTCGGCCAAGAGGGAGAGAGGGAAAATCTTGGAGGTTTTCCGGGTAGCATATCGGGAGGATTCGAGACGAGGATTTCCTTCTACCGGGAGTTGCTCGGATCACACGTGCGGAAGATCGTGGTGCTCTTCACACCATCTTTTGTTTGCGGTTCTTCTACTTGGATTTTGAGATCCAAGAGGTATGATCTACAACCCCCTTGTAGATGTAGATCTAGTTATTTTATTACGTGTAATTTATAGATCTAGATCCTTAAATCGCTTCCGTTGCGGATGGTATTACTAACAGTGGTATCAGTCGCCTGTTGATATATATTTATACCTATAAAATATTAGATCTAGGAGTGGAAAACCTGTAGTTTTTGTGTCCCAATTTTTTTTCTTGGGGCCGATGCATATGTTTTTTTTGTTTTTTTTAATGTTGCGATTGTTGTGGTTTGAAGAGATGGATTGGGGTTGGTACTGTTTACTCGTTAGATCTATTGTAAGATCTCTCGATTTAGATCGTTTGAGCATAAGATTGATGTAAAAGTTGTTTTTTTTTTCCGGCTATTTTTTTTTTTTTTTTTTGTAATTCGGAAAAACGACGAAGAACGATGATGAACACGAGATGAAGACGGAACTCGAGGTATGAATAGGAGTCGGGGCTGAAAATTTTTTGTTCATAATTTTCCTAACTTGGTTAGGTTTTGGATTTTATTAAAAATCAAATTTTTTATAATTATATCGGCTGTTTAATAAATTTTTTTTTCTGGAATAATAAAACAGCAGGATTTTTATAAAAAAAAACAAAAAATTTATTTATTTTATTTTATAAAATAAAGGCCCCTTCTCCTTTCGGGTTCGCGGTTCGTGGTTCAAGGTTCGAAGACAACAAGATTGTAATTTACTTTTTTATGTGTACCAACGATCCATCTCGGTGTTTAAATTTTCCGCAATTTATTTTTTATGTGTTTGATTATAAAATAGATATAAAATCGGAATTGCCATGACATGCATCATATCATAAATCCACTCCATGCATACATGTAGAATTTTAATTTTGGTAATTAAAATAGGCATGTATACAAACTCGCGTAATTAGTTGAAATTTAATTAATACGTGGTAATTAATTAATTTAGTAACTAATTAAAGATCCGAGGACGGGTTATGAAATCGTTAAGCCTTTTCGGTGTGTGTTCTCGGTGAACCGCCTTAAAAGCCCAAACGAGATCACGTTTTCGATTCGTAGTGTCTACGAGATTGAATGATGGTAAAAGAACAATAAATCTTGGATAAAAACGGTTCGCCTATAGGTTGGGTGGTCAATTGAGCTTCACTCGACCGACTTAACCCTCCTAGTGTGATGTATGCACGGGGGTCGGGCAAGACTAAGCTACACCGGCGAGCGGAGGGGTGATTCCTTCTTATCTCAATGGGGCTCTCTTGACCCGATTTCGTCCGACTGTCACATATGTTCCAACGAATAGGACGGGTAGGCTTGCCTACATTACCGACACCATTCGGAATCCTTGATTTGGTGTGCTTTTATGTTAACATCAAAAAGACGTGGTTAGTTAACCCACCACCACTTCCAAAATATTGAGTGGGAGCGGGGGAGGCGACAGCCAACCCCACGGCCTCTACTATAGATACAAGTAAGTGAGAGAAGGGTGACGCCTCGCGGCGCTTTGATTTTGTCCCCCTACGGATGGTGTTCACCCCTATCAACATTCATGGCTTGGTCTCCGAAAGGATAGGATTTCCGGGTACTCGTCGGGTCACTGACCTATCCTACGACGGCACACTCGGGGCGTACCTAAGAGATCCAATATAGTAGGTCACACTCATCAAGGATATTCTTGATAATATCCAGGCTAAAAAAAAGGAAGGTAGTCAATGAATAAAGGGATGTTCGATTCTTGTGGGATGTTCGATTCTCACAAGTTATTCATTGATGAGATTGTCTCGATTTAACCGTCATCTCTTTGACCTACCCTACGGTGGCACTGAGATGCGAGGTTAAAACCTTGGAATGGTAGAGTAAACTTACTTTAGTTTAAAATTCCTAAAATAAACTTATATAGTAGTGTTAAACTTGAATTAATATATGTCATTTTATTTACAGCATTATATCCCTTACTAAATTGCTTAAAAATTAATAATTGACTAGTATTGACTTCGTTAAAAAGTGGATAGTAACTAGGACGTTGAACTAGTTAATCGATAATGCAATTATTTTTCGAAAGAGATATTTTCTCTTAAGCCTTTTAAAAACCAGAGTGACATATATGTATGTCACTAGTGTCATTCGTGTCAAACAGAAGACAAACTTAGTTTGATCAAAGGTGATTTCGGACTTTGAAATTCTTCTAGTGAATTTTGAGTGTGTAGTGATTACACGAGTAAGATTTTCTAATCGGAAAAATCGGAAAATCATAAAAAAAAAAATTAAAGCATTGCTCGTTAGACGGTATTTGGAACCGATAAACTAGTGGGAGCTTTAATGTTATGATTTGTTGATTTTTCTGGTATATTAGAAAATCCGAGAAGTCCCGACGAGTAACACTCGAAATAGACATCCCACGGTTCAAGAGTAGTGTCTACTCAAACGAACCGCTGATTCAAGACTGTTTCCATTCACGGAAAGAATGGGTGAATATGTCTAAAAGTGTTAGTCATCTAAAAGGCTGAACCAAAAATTAATTAACTAAAAATCATAGGATAAGGACAGTGATTTTGGATCACCAACCTATGAATCCTTGGCGAATTTCTCGAGCTAAGTTCTTTGGAAGAACAAGGTAGCAGTGCATTTAATGATTAAAAGAGTAAACAACGGGCAGTTAATTTTAGCTAAAATAGTGGGAGTGATATAAGGAAACGAATCTTGGATTCAATCCTTGGATATCGCGGAAAAATTATTTTCTGTTTAAGATTCTTTGGAACGAAAGGATTTACCTTCTATTCGATAATTTGTTTGTCGTATAGAAAGTGAATATACCATTTGTAGTACGAATCCAAGACTCGGACTTTTGTTTGATAAAGTCAAAAACCACTTACAACTGCTGAAATATGTATATAAAACACATCTTAAGAACTATTAAAAGCAATTGGTTTCTATATTTTGATAAACGCTTCTTCATATTCCATAGTTAGTGCATAGTCCCTAAAAGACAAGACCTGAAGACTGGCTCAGGGTGATTCATTTCTCCCAGTCTGGTTATATTGTCTCAAAGGTTCAATGACTAAGTTTCCTTTCAATCGAGAAGGATAATGGTTATAAAGAAGTAACATAGCTTGTTCATGACGACCTTCGGGGTCTGATGAAAGATACAAGCTAGTAGGAGCTTCCGAGTAGTGACTTCTTGTCTGATAACTATTCAAACACTCTGGAAAGTTTATCCAAAATATTTTGAGGTTTCTCTATTTTCAACAGAGATAGAGTATTCCATACTCGGAATAGGCCATTCATAGTCCTCGAGACTGATGCTCAGCCTGCCTCATTGTTACATGTTCTCACTAAGTGAGAAACCGTTAAATTGCCTTATATAGTTTTAGATGTGCTACAATACACTGCTTAACTCAATAAAGATATTAGAAGCGAAATTTCAGTTTACATTGAAGTGTAAGACCGAGAAGTCTACCTAGAATATGCTTTGGAATTTACGGATAAGGTATGGATTCGGTTCACCCCACTTCCGTAAATATAAGCATTTAGCACACGGTGCTTGAAGGTAAGACTGGGAATTTCACACATACGTTCGGTCAATGACCATGCGTGATATATCTTTTAACCTATTGTGTATAAAGGTTAGATATAGGATTCTTGAAATCGGGAAGGACGGTTATCTTGTTGCATCCTTTTACGATAGAGTCCATGAACAACAAAACCTTGAACCTTGAAGTACGTTTACTCAAGGTAGTTACTAACTGATTAAAATCAGACCACATCCAACATCGGTTGTTGGTGATAACACTAAAACACTACTAAACTAGATCAGAATTTCGATCCACCCAGTAAGTATTAGGAGTATGGTTTATCCATTACTCATTACTGGTTCTACGGACTTTTGTAGTCTGTGGATCGTTTGATGACCCATAGCTCTTTTGTGAGCAGTATAGGATTCCGATAATAGAGGTTGGTTTAATAGCCATAACCCTGTGAATGGAGTTCGGTACTCTAGTTCTGTTCATACTCTTGTAGAACCACCTAAGCGTCTCAGGCCCAGTGGGAGTAATTGGATTTACACGGAACAGAGTAGAATGAATAGGAAAGTTTACCTTTCAGACCAAAGCTTGAGTGGTCTAGGGGTAATTCCTTAAGAAGTAGAGAGTTAATCAGACCTTGGACTCTCTTACCACTTAGTATTGCATGATTCCCTGAGACTTTCTTGCCAAACAAACGGAGTCTGGATTCATTCGAAACAGAAGGGTATTGCCTTATGAACTTGGCGAGGATGATTCATCAAGGCTTATGTCCTTTGTGGATAAAAAGAAAATCTCCGGTCACTTTGGAAGTCATATATTTCTACAATATGTGGATTTGACCGAATATTGATAAGTCTTTTTTATAGATGGATATCAATTTTAGTACAAGAGTGAATATATACATATATTAGTGTTTGTGAAGGATAACACTGCACCAGTTGGAATCAACATGTGTGTGTTATCTGAAGTCAGAATCTGACAATGCCACAATTCTCTGTAATAGAGATTTGGACAACATCCTAAAGAGTTTGACTCGGTCGAATTCACTAGAATCAGTCACTGGTTTCCCATCCATCTTATTGGTTAAGATGATGCATCTGTGTATGCAACATTCAACAAGGAAGTTCTACCCTATGTCTCAGGAATGACTCTCTAAATCTTCGTATCAAGAGAAATGGGATAGATTCTCTTTCTTGTAAGAGATGGTCAGGTTATTGAACGTCAACATTGATCGAATCTTAGATTCGGCGGTTAACAAAGCAAGTTTAGTATGTCCTTTAGTATTTTGAGAGAACGAGGATTAATATGCGGACATATTCATGTGTGAACTTGGATATGTGTGATACACTGATTTTGATTTTAAGTCGATTGAGGATGATCGTTAAGTCGATCTCGGGCTCGATGTTCACTCTTGTGTTGAAGCTATTTCTGGAGGAATCCAAAGAACGCCAACTCGACTTTAACTAGTTGGGTGATTAGCGGCTTTGTAGTAGCTAGAGGCGATATAGCTTAAGGATTTCTTTTCATATCCGGGAGTGGTTCTAGATTTGGAAGCCGATACCACATCATTGTGCAAACGATGAAGGGTAGCTTATAAGGTTTTTCGAAATCACTAGAGGTCAAAAGCATATTAGGAAAGTACCACATGATTAGATGGACCGGTAACGTTTCGATTCTACAGATCGTCTCGAGCCGACAACCTGACTAATCATTAAGACCCATGATATTTAGATGTAGGTACTCCCCGAGTCACTGACCTATCCTACGACGGCACACTCGGAGTGTACTTTGTCATCTACAATGGTTATGATATGCATAATGGGTACTAGAATACGGGATGGGTCTCCATTGCTTTAGAGCAAGTGGGAGTGATAGTTTGCTGTATTTTAAATAATAGGGTGTGCTCTAAAACAATTAATCACATGCTTTCGTGCAAGTGGGAGATTGTTAGGTGTGATGCCCGAAAGACAATTTTGTAATTGTTTTATTTAATAAATGAAATGATATTATTATTCATATTTATTATTCTCATATTCACCGATGTGACAATAGTATTTACACTACAGAAAACCCTAAAGTATATCGTTTATGTAATCACTTAACTCAGTGTATGTGATATACACGGGAGGATTGAGTTAGTGAAGATGTACTTAAAATACAATTAGCCCGTAGTGAAGTTAATCGAGAGTATCGGTCCGTCCTTTAACGTGCTATTAATGTTCCTGAACACAATAGGTGTGATTGTCTTATCCGGACTTTTGGTTAAGAGAACTAGTGGGGCATTTGTATATGATAGATATATCATATAGAAATGGACCGATTTGATTAGAGTTCACGATATAATTCCGTGATCGAGAAGTCTTATCGAATCAATCGATGATCATATTTATGGATATATCTTATCTCGAGGTGATCACGGTCAACCGCTTGAATCGAGTATGAGGTTTGACTTGACGGTTAAGGATTACACCGAGTCCGTGATCCGAATTACCCCATCTTGGCATTGTAATGGATTGAGTGAGTAGTCCGTGTTATCACAGATACGGAATCCATTCCTTCCATTTATGGAAGTAGATGGACGATTCACTTATTTGTTAATCCTAGAAAGCGATCGATAAATGCGAGTTCATATTACATCGATTAGCTACCCGGTGAGTCGTATGAATTAATTGATCACTAGGGGTTAATGGTAAATAAGGATAAGAGGTTCTAAAAGGGTTAACGGTAACTTCCCGATTTAGAATGAGCAATGCATGGAGGATTAATCCATATGTAATGATTATATCAATGGACTCTTATTATCATTCTCGTGAGGAGATAAATATAATCTCATAATCGGAGGAGTGCAGTCACAGGATTATGGTGGCATATTCCTGTGATTGATTTATCGAATATAATTATTCTGTTCGTAAGATAATTATTTATTTGATTTATCGGAGCCGCTGATTATTAGTCTATGGTCCCCGACGTGCCTCTAATATAGCAAAGCTATTCTCGGACGTCGAATCCTAATAATATTAATTTAGTTCTTATTAGAATTTAATTAAAACGATATGTGAATTAATTGTTTAGTGGACTATTAAATTAGTTGGGCTAAATAATTAAATATGTGAAAAAGACATTTTTCATAATCTTGACCCAATTTGTGTGTCATGGCCGAAATCCAACCCTAGGAGGGAGGATGAAATTTTCGGCCTCCTCTTGTCTTAGTGAACAAGAGATTGTTTTCTTGTGTATTAATAAGACATGTGCACAAAATATTTATTGGATAAATATTTATGGTAAGAAATAAAGATAAAGATTATTCTAGATTTGTTTTAGAATATTCTAGGATTATCTTTTATTTAATAGGATTATTATAATTGATTTTGTATTAATTATAAAATCCTTGGAGGACAAGGATTACTCTCCTATATAAAGAGAGTTCTCCCAAGCCTAAAACACAACACACAAAATTCGACTATCATCTCTTAGAGAGAGGATAGATAAATTTCGGCCAAGAGGGTGAGAGGGAAAAATCTTGGAGGTTTTCCGGGTAGCATATCAGGAGGATTCGAGACGAGGATTTCCTTCCACCGGGAGTTGCTCGGATCATACGTGCGGAAGATCGTGTTGCTCTTAACACCATCTTTTGTTTGCGGTTCTTCTACTTGGATTTTGAGATCCAAGAGGTATGATCTACAACCCCCTTGTAGATGTAGATCTAGTTATTTTATTACGTGTAATTTATAGATCTAGATCCTTAAATCGCTTCCGTTGCGGATGGTATTACTAACAACTAGGCTGCCACATTGAATCCTATGTGGCTGTGGATCCTATTTTACTTAAAAAAATGATTTCTCCTTCCAATTTACCCCAATTTCATCCATCCAAATCTAATTTCTAATTTACTACTGTGCATCTCCCGTCTAATTTTTCATCTTCATCTCTTTATTTTTTTATTTATATATTAAATTCTCTGTGATTTGTTTTTAGGCTTCTCCTCTTCAATTGAAACATCCTTGCCAGGAACATAAGAGATTAAGGTAGTGGTGCCGCAAGAGAGCACAATCCAGTTGTTTGAACTTGCTTCTGATGTTGATGCTGTGAGTTTTGGTGGTCTTGCCTTTGATCATTTAATTTTATTCGATCCCATCGGAAACGTAATGACCCAGTGAGAGGTAGTAAATGGAGGAAGAGGATGGAAGAGGATTAGACGGGAGATGCAAAGTAGTAAATTAGGAATTAGATTTGTATGGATGAAATTGGGAGAAATTGGAAGGAGAATCATTTTTTTAAAGTAAAATGGGGTCCATAGCCACGTAGGATTCAATGTTAAGCATCTTTTAAAAATTCCGGTGCCCAGTCAGTTATTTCCGGCAGATAGGACAATTTTTTTTCAAAAAAATAAACAAGTTAGAGGACCATTTTCCTCACCGGAGCATGAACAGGACTAAAATCCAAAATAGGTCAAGTTAGAGGACTAAAATCCTAATTTTGCCCAAATTATGGACTCACTGAAATTTTCATATAACTCAAGGAAATCAGATAATGACGAAAAAGGTGAAATAGAAATATGGGAAGGGGATACGCAACAAAATGATATGATAAGAATTTTTTGATTTTTTTTTTACAAGGCTTGGAAATTGGCTGAGAAAAATAAGATTGTTTTGCTATTGGTTGCAGTAGGATGTTTGGTATAGATGTCAAGCATCCGAAAAGTATCAGATTGACTTTTTGGAACATAAAGACATACCCTTTCTTTTCATTTGCTATTCTGCTGGTTTTTTTTTTTTTTTTTTTCTTTCTGTTATTCTGCTGTTTTGATATAAGGTGAATGATGATGGTAAATGACATAAGAATTAGAAGTTGTGATTTAGTGATGTTGGAGAAAAAAAATTGGAGCTGGCATGGAGGTAAGGGAACCTGATGCAGGATTGAAGTGTGTGAAAATGAAGAAATAATTATTTAAGAGCGGAAGAGGATCGGGTGAGGTTCACCAATGTTAAGGTACACGAACCCCCGTCACAGTCTCTGATACCATAAAGAAAATCAGAAGCACGGCATAATATAAAACTCTGAACTGTTTGGTTTTTCATTGGATTTACTGATTTGTTACACTTCTCCTTCTTTATATTGGAGAGAAAATGAGATAAAAACTACATTCAAACTAAATGAAAAATAATGATAAAATCTCATATAATCCTAACCTAAATTTAAATCAAATATCAAACTTTATTTTAAACTAAACTCATATGTAATAGCAACTCTATTTATCTCTTTGCCATTTATCTTTGATTTATATCTTCTAATATATTAGAAGATAAAGTCAGAAGATATGAATGGAGATCGAAAAATGAGATAAAGATGATATAGTCAAGATTATTTATTAGTATTTGGATAAGTATTTAGATTTATCTCGTATTATTTCTCTACTATATAAGAGATACATTGTAAGTTTTATACATAAATTCAATAAAAACAGTTTTAGAGTCTTCCGTCTGTGAATTCTGGTTTTCTTCATGGTATCAGAGCTAGGGGCGGGGGTTCGAGCGCCTTAACATTGGTAAACCCTCGTCCGATCCCTCTTCCACTCTTAAAGAATTATATCCTTCGATCATCTCGTTCTTCCAAAGGAATCCGAAACTACATATCTATCTTTGTCATCCATTGTCATCAGCAGGCTATGTGAAAAAAAAAAAAAAAAACAAACAAAAAATTCACATTACGTCGTGCAATGCCACAACTTGTGCATCCCAAATAAAATTGTGGGGGCAATTTGGCTTCACAAATTGTTGGTTGACTACAGAAATATTTTGTCGTCCACAGATGCAAAGCAAGGCATAGATGCGGATCGGAGACGATGTTTAATGCACAGATTGTTTTCGGAGTCCAATTTGTTTTGTTTTATATTCTTACATATATCATCATATCTTTTCTTTGACATCTATTTATATATGTCTATTTTATTTTCGATGCATTTGAAAGACATAGATCCCTCCGTCAGATGTGTGTTTCAGAGATCAAAGAGCACTTTTGTGGTCATAAAAAAAAATTGAGCAGATTTTTCGACAACAAAAAGAAAGAGCCATGGCTTAAAAGCCAAAAGACATGAGCCAAAAGAGCTAAGAGCCAGAGCTAAAAACCGTGGGTGTTAAAAAGTCGTATCATTTTCTTCGTTGAAGGCAAACGTTGCCTCCAACCCAGCAACGTTTGAGGGAGGGTATTAAAAGATAAAGTCAGAAGATATGAATGAAGATCGAAAAAAAGGAGATAAAGATGATATAGTCAAGATAAATTAGATTTTTGAATAAAAGATTATTTATTTGTTTTATTTAAATTATATTTGGATAAGTATTTAGATTTTTCTCGTATTATTTCTCTACTATATAAAAAATACATTGTAAGCTTTATTCATAAATTCAATAAAAACAGTTTCAAAGTCTTCCGTCTGTATATTCTGGTTTTTATCACTTATAAACATCTTGCATCATATATTTACTATGGAGAATTAGGGATAAAGACAGCTTTTAGAATATTTTTGAGTAACATGACAACCACACATATTTTATAGGGAGAATGACAACATTTATATTTTTTATAGCATGAAGGACAAAACCCAAAAATAAAATTATAAAATAAAAAAATCCGACGCGTCTACCTGCTCCGGTTTTTTTTTTCCCTCCATTTTCAAACGCTCATATTTTTTGATCTAGATATCCAAACGCGATAAAAATTTCACTGAAATTTTTATTTTTTGATGCACTTCGTTTTGAGATTTGGTTCGATATAATTACATCGTTTTTTGTGAGATTTAATGTGGAAATTCACTCAGTGAATCTCCCCAGTGAATCCTGAAAATCAGTGAATAGCGACAGTGAATTTCGACAGCGAATTTTCTGAAACCACCTTGGAATATGTTGAATGTCGTCTCAAAATAAAGAGAATGAAAAAATAAAAAAAAAAAATTGGTCAAAAAATTATCAAATTTGGAGTTGTAGATTGGTCAAAAAAATGGATATGAGAGAAAGTGTATGGAGTATTTTTTTTTTTTTTTGGGAAAAATGGCGCCAGAAAAATAAAAAATAAAAATAGTTTTGTCCTTTATGTAAAAATTTCAAAATCCTGTCATTCTTTTTAATTGATGAAATGTTGGTGTCGTTCTCCCTCGTTACCCCAATTTACTATTTACTATGTAATGTAGAAACCGTAAACCAACACAAAAATTTCACATTATTATCCTTAGAAAAGGTTGAAAAATATGGGGACCGAATCAAACCAGTTCAACCATTTGTATTAAAAAAAAAAAATTAAAAAAAAAAAGTGGGCACCTAAATCGATATAGGCCAACCTCATTTATGTTCCTGTCTTTCATTATTTCTAAAGCCCATATCAACCTTTCAATTATAACTGTTAAGATATTAATGCGGATTATTGATAGAAAAAGGAAAAATACACAAAAACAATCCAAATTTATTTCACGTTAGGCTTATTTAAATTATTCGATGGACCACATGCCAATTTTATAAATCTAGTCTAAGAGCCAACATAGGCGAGGAGTGATCTCTGAAGATGTTATTGTTTAAGTTTACCACTTTATTTAATCTTTTGTATTGTGGGTATAGATTCCTTCATTTCTTTTGTAGTGTTCCAGCACGATAGTTTTCGGTTGTAGTTATCAAGGTTGTAACGGCTGATTAGTATCTTCACTATTGTGTATAAGTTATTACATATTTAAATGATGTTTTCGATTCAGCTTGTGTTTCTTTTCGAACGTTGGATCAGTCTTTTCAGTTTCCCGAGTCCATTGTTTTGTTTCCGTTTTGAACTCTTATGTCATCCCACTGGACGTTTATATTCGTGCCAGACATTTTTCCCCGAATAAAGACTCGGTGTCCAGACAGGGGCGGCGTCACAGTCCTGACCCCAGATGACGAAAACACTCAATTAACCAGACATTAAGCCGCGATCATGTAACATCTCAATGAGTACTGCAGGTCAGACTAAGAAAGTTTGCATACCACAAACTTCCCGAGTCTGCAGGTCAGGCCAAAATTTTAACTGAGTACTGCAGGTCAGACTCATAAAGTTTGCATACCACAAACTTCCCGAGTCTGAAGGTCATACCAAAATTTTAACTGAGTACTGCAGGTCAGACTCAGAAAGTTTGCATACCACTAACTTACCGAGTCTGCAGGTCAGGCCAAAAATTTTAACTAAGTACTGCAGGTCAGACTCAGAAAGTTTGCAAAGGACAAACTTCCCAAGTCTGTAAGTCATGCCATCAAACGACAAAAGTTAAACAAAGCTTGCAATCAAAAACCAAGTATGTCATCCAATACAGTGAGTAATGCATGCCATACTGGGGGGAGGCAAAGGGTACCAGGTAAGTAAGTACTCCAACTCAAAACAAAACTCAAAGTATAAGTGCTTAATAAAAGTACAGTGGGCAGAGCACCACAAACATAGGGAAAACGCACAAGTTTTTCAAAAGTTTTATGAAACACACTTTAAAAAGAATACAACACAGAGTTCACTTTTCAGCAGCAGGATTCTGCTACTGATCTTATGAAGGAGCCGGCTCAACACTCGGAGGGGCAGGACGGCGTTTGTTATACTTAACTCCAATGTCCTCACCTTCCTTAAACTCTTTTAGCCGGTCATCATATATCATGCGCGCACCTACCTTGTACATCGTACGGTAATGGGGAAGGTCGGGAACAACCAGGTCGGCACATTTCTCTTTGGCCTCATTGGCTGCAGAAGTATAGCCATGCTGCATAACTGGGCCTAGTAAGGCCTTCAAAGCCTCAGAAAAGTGTCTAGAGGACTTATACTCATGAATGGCTTGAGCATTCCGAGCAGGAATAGAGGCTTCTAATGCATCCCTCTCGGCCTGGAGTTTAGCTAAGGCTTGCCCCAGCTCAGAGTTCTCCTCAGTATATTTGTCAAATGCAGCTTGAAGCTCGGCAAGATATACAAGTCTTGTCTCTTGGAGCTCAAGATCATGAGCTCGAGTCATTCTTTCAGTCGGACTCGAAAGCTTTGGCTATGTAGGCCGGACCTGAAAAGTTTGTTTAAGTCTGCTAGATAGACTTCAACTTTTAGAACTCCGCAGGTCAGACTCAACAAAGTTTGCAGGTCAAACTCATCGAATTGAGCTCCGTAGATAGGGCTCACCAAGTTTGCAGGACAAACTCGCCTAGTCAGCTGGACGGACAAAAGTGTGAGCTCTCTAACTCAGCCTTTGTAAAGTTTGTAGACCAAACTTCCTTAGATCGTAGCCAAGCTCAAAACCGAGCTCCACAGTCGGACTCGTCACAAAATTAGTCTGTAGGATGGACTCGAGCAATAACCCGCAGGACGGATCCAAATTTCAGAGCATTGCAGGCCAGACTCATTAAGTTTATGGGACAAAGTTAGTTCGCAGATAAACTCACACCAAGCTCCGCAGGTCGGACTCCTCAGAAAGCAAGTCCGCACGACGAGACAGAAATTCAGAGCACTGAATGTCAGGCTCAGTACGTTTGCAAAGCTGAGCTCCATATGTCGGACTAACTCTCAAAAACCGTTCCAACTCAGAAGACTTGGGCACGAATAACAGTGTCATGACAATAACTTTGCCACCTGGCAGAGTAGGTCATTGTAAAATTCAACAAGTCTAGATGACAGTGTCCGAACAACACCTCTAACATATCCGACCTCACATTAAGCAGTTCAGTTAGATCTGGGGGGCTTATGATGAGGGTCGGACTAGCCCTCGCCACGTGTTATCTTTATATTGGCTAACCATTAATTGAAGACAAAGAATGAATAGCTAATAAAGGCTAGGAGCTCTAGAGTTTAACTGAGAAAACGGACCTGAACCCCAGGTGCGAGGTCAGCTCGGCCCTTCTTAACTTACCCCCGCATGTCGGCTCGGTAAGAGTGAAGGTCGAGTAATGTTGTACAGGTCGAGATGGCCCGAGGGGCTCGACACAGGTCGGCTAGAGCCTTTCTTATTCGTATTTGGCACACATGCTAAATAATACCAGATAAATAAATAAAGAATCCTAAGTCATAACTAATCCTGACATTTAAATATATCCATAGTTATCCCTAAATCATAGGGATTTACATGTATTATCCTTAGGGAAATAATAATAATAATAATAATAATAATAATAATAATAATAATAATAATAATAATAATAATAATAGAACAAGAAAAGGGATAAATCATCCCCTATATAAACAACTCCTAAGGAACTACAGAGACTTGATTCCTGAAACATAACAGGATACGTAGGCAACTTGAGAGAAACAACTCTCAAGCTCAGTCTAAATCCACCCAAAAAAAAATCCCTCGTTCATATTACCCTAGATTAAACGGCCCGGATTTATTCATAGACGAGATCCAGCATCGTTAACCTCTAAGAAGGAGAAACCATTTTTGCCCATTCCTACCCCAAGAGAATTTTGAAAGACATGTCCTTTCGTTTAGTGGCCACTCTCATTATTCATATTGTAGTTTGTGGTTCTTCCCATTTTCCTTTGATATTGTAAGGAAATTCTACCGCAAAAACTACATTTTACGGAGTCTCCTTAAATACATTGAAAAACACTCATGTTTTAATATGTATTTAATATATATTGGGTGATAACACTTAAAAACATGAGTGTTTTTTAGTTAAAATCAAGGGACTCAGCAGAAGGTAGTTTTCACGGTAGAATTTTCCGATATTGTATGGGGTTTATTGTATGTCAAGCTTTATTAAGAAATACTAAAACAAGTCTTCTATAAAAGGACTACACATGCTCAAGTAGTCGATATTGTATGGGGTCCGTTGTATGTTAAGTTGTATTAAGAAATATTGAAATAGGTCATCTATAAAAAGGACTACACATGCATGTTCAAGTAGTTCAATTAATGTATGTGATTGTTCCCTAAAAAAAATATTTTGTATGTGATTGTTATTCTACGTAAAATGCGTGTAAACACTCACATCAAATACTCTTAACAAATTCTCTATAACCAACCCTCTTAACAAATTCTTTGGTTTACAAAATCTCTATGCAATATAAAATGAATCAGATTCTATATTTTACATAATTCGATAGATATAAAGAAAAATATACAGAATTTTTAAAAATGCGGTAGATGTAAAGTAATTTTTATAGAACCTGTATTTTATAGAAAAAAATAGAGTATCTGATACAATGTTATTTTTTCTGTTGAAATCTTTAAAATACAGTATTTAATTGATTTACGGTATCCGAACAATATATTCATTTCATTAATCAGGGTCACATTTCTGACAAGCTGTGAGTGTCATTTGTATGATAGAGGCTAATTTTTAAATTTTTTTCACTTTAACTCTGTTTTTTAACCTTTCATCCAATCTCAAACCATGTGGTAATAATTCAAAACAACATTTGTAATCTAAGCTAAAAAAAATAAAATCATCGCAAAATAACAATATTTGACATGACCAAATCGAATTCAAAACATCTAGAAATATTCAACTTTAATTTTAGAAACTTATCAAGAGGCTTGGTACACCTGCGCGAAAACGTCTTCTGAAAGACTTGAGGTGATTGTGCCTCGAATGAGGTTGTCATTCTTTATCTAGTGGTTATATGCCGGATTTTTTTGAAACAACACCATCGGTAGAAATAAATGGTTAAGGCTGTAAGATTTTCTAATATTTATTCTAAAAACCATTGCAAACTGTTGATTACTCAAATTGTCTAAAAAAGAATTGAAATCCATATTTATTATACATCTTCGTATTTGTATGATAAAAATCTAATATAGTATCGTTTACAAAATTGTTAAGAGAATCACTTGTACAATCGAGAAATATTGTTTCAAATATCATTACTTTAAAAATACTTATAAAACTCGATGTTTGCTCGATTTTTTATAAAAACCCTTTATAGAAGGTTATTAACCATTCGATCATTTCATACATCCTGAAAATAATATATATATATATATATACACACTCAGTACGCGTGGTATAATGACTATCTTCAAAACCTTTTATTTCACAAACTATCAAGTTATATGAAAATGATAATAATTCTTCTTAACACATAAAATAGTCGATATACGATTTAAAACACAAACGAACATACTGTTGTTTAAAAATCTACAAATTTATCTATTTTCTAGAAAGCCACTGCTACTGCGATGTCGACTTTTCGAATTTGATATATTATTGATTAGAGTCAACCTTATTGCGCTCCGGTGCGTGTTTAGACCTCCGTTTACAGCGTTTTATGGCTTATTTTGGGTGCATTTAGACCTATTTTAGGGTGTGATTTCACTCGAGTCAAGCACTATGAGGCATTCCGCCATATAGACCGATAACCTTGCCATTATGAGTGATAATTGTTAGTTGCTTTGCAACTTTTAAACACACTTTCTTTGAAAGTGATAAAAATATATTTTGAAATTGGAAGAGAAGTCATAACACAACTTTTTTTTTTTTTTTACTTAACTCACTTGAGACTTGGTTTACAACAATGACATTGCATTCCTACTTATACTACTCCATGGTTTATCTAGAAAATACACTTCAATGTCTTAATATTTTCTAGAAAGACTTTTGTGTTCTCTAGTAGCCTTTTCATTGTTCTATGACATAATAAACTAAAAGGCTAATTCAGGAATATATATATATATATATATATATATATATATATATATATATATATATATATATATATATATATATATATCTATATATATATATTAATTCAATTTATCCAACAATGTCTCCCTTAAACTGAATTTGCTATTTGACTCCGAGAGATGTTGATTACTTTTTCTTTCTTATAGTTCCTTTGATCTCAGGTTTTCTTTCGAGTAGATTCATCGGCGTAAGCATGCATTGGGCTCGGGCTTCATTAGATTCTGCCACATTCGCACGATCTTTTCCTTTATCACACATCAAATTATTTATTTTCTTTTGAGAGCCACTTACCTATTCAGAACGTGGATTCTTGATAGCTAAATGATTTTTTGTTTTTTTAGCATGACCCACAACATGGTATTTGTAATCGGAAGTAGGTTTGTCTCCTTTGACTTTTTTCAGCTTCTAAGTGGATTTCTCGGCATCTGAATTATCTTTCGATTTGAAGACATAATCACCTTCTTTAATCTTGTTCGGTTGGCTCTCTACATGTGCTCCGAGAGCTGCACATCCAAATGCTGTAGAATCTCTATTTGATGTACCGATATCATTCACCATTTCCGGATTATCATGTTTTTCTTCAACATTAGGTTGACAAACATCAAGTTTGAGCATAAACAAATAATTTGAGCTCAACCAATTTTCGCAATAAGTTGATTCTTCTTCTTCATGGTGCAAACATTTTTGACGAAATGAATATCAAAACCTTTCTTCATCAAGTGTCCAACAGTTAACAAATTTCTTTGTAGACCCGGAACATAACATACCTCTGACATTTTATCAATCTTTCCGGTCTTTGTTTTGGAAGTGATTTCTCCAACTCCGTGAATTTTATAAGACTTACCGTCTCCAATTGTTACCTGCCCATTACTAGCTTCAACAAGGTTTGAGAATAATTTCTTATTTCCTGTCTTGTGCTGACTTGCACCACTATCTAAATACCATATATTACCAATATTTCCGTCAGAGGCAAGTAATAAATTTTCTGAATTTTCATCAATATTTTCATGCACGAAATTGATTGCGGGTATTTTTTCCGGATATTTTCCCCAACAATCATTTATTCGATGTCCAAGTTTATGACAATAAGAACACTCAATATAAGGTTTTGTACCTTTGTGCGTACCTCGTCCTTTTCCACTTCAAATTTTTTTCGAAAATTGTTTTTCTTCATTTTCCTTGTCACTTTTTTCACTTTGTGTATTTTGATCGAAAGAACTTTTGTCACCTCATCCTCGAGCACGAGCTCTTCCTCGACCTTGATAAGATCCACGGCCTCCCGTGAATTGAGATTTCAAGGCTTGGTCAAGCGAAGTAAGTTGAGGATTTCCCATGCCTCATTTTGCATTATTTCCTTGGAAATTCTCTCATACACTAGAACTTCGATAGCTTGATAAATATAAAACAAAGCTTTTTTTTTTTTTTTTGTCTCTTTGTTTTCTGTTCTTCAAAATGTTTTTTTGGGTTTCGGACAATTGTGATTCATCCTCTGGTGCATTGGCTCCTTCTTCACCCACACACCATAAGTCTTGAGATTCAAGACAAAGCTTCATCAAAGTGCTCCAATAATAAAAATTTTCTCCATTGAACCAAGGGAGAAGAGAAGCAAGATTAACATTAATTGTTGGACATTTTTAATCTGGCTCCGATACCACTTTGTTAGTTGTTTTGCAACTTTTAGACACACTTTATTTGAAAGTGATAAAAATATATTTTGAAATTGGAAGAGAAGTCACAACACAACTTACTTTTTATGAAACTTAACTTACTTGTGACTTGGTTTACAACATTGACATTGTATACCTATCTATACTACTCCATGGATTATCTAGAAAATACACATTCGATGTCTTAATATTTTCTAGGAAGACTTTTGTGTTCTCTAGTAGTCTTTTCATTGTTCTATGATACAATAAACTAAAATGCTAATTCATGAATCTAGAAAAATATATTTTTTTAAATTCAATTTATCCAACAATAATACCCCTGTTCGAGCTTTAGGTATCTTGCAGGATTATGCTCGGTATGTTTTGGATGTTGTGATGCAGGATTTAGGCGACTTATGAACCCGAAACGTGTATCGTGAAGCATAGAAAGGCATAACCAAAGCCCGGGAATGAAAACGAATCAAATATAGTTGGTGTTTTCACCTAACATTCACTTTATCTACGATTGGATCCATGTTGGAGCTATTTCCTAGACTTGTTGTTTTTATCAATGATGTAGATAATTGAATGATATTTCCAACGCAACTTGAATAACTCAAATTGGAGCTCTACACGCAGAGATATAGCCAAATTACAAAAGTTGTATCAGTGCTGTCAAGTTCCGGGACTTCAGGCACGGGCCAGAAGCGGGCAAAATTAGGAAAATGGTCCTCTAAGTTGGCCTACTATGGATTTTAGTCCTGCTCCTGCTCTTATGAGGAAAATGGTCCTCTAAGTTGTATTTTTTCTTAAAAAATGGTCCTACTCGCCGGATAACGCTTACTGAGCACCGGAATCTTTTATAATTGCTGACGTGGCTGCCACGTTGGATTCTATGTAGAAGTGGGTACCATTTCTACTCCATTTAGTGAAAATAAAAGGTTGCTTCTTACATGATTCGAACTTGTGCCCTAGTGGTAAAATATTAAGAACTTATCCATCCAAGCAAAACCTTCAATGTATATATCATGACACAATCTATTATTTATCCAAAATAAATTTCTTTTGTGTGAGGGTGAGGTGGAGGTGTCGGAGATTGCATTTGGCTGTGTCTAATTGCACCTATTCGACATTAAAATTACTGTTCATATAACTGGAAACTGAAAATCTCATTCGTTTCAAAATAAATGAACACATTCTTTTAGGAAAAAAATTAAAAATTCACCCTCCGGATTGAACTACAAACCAGAAATTAAGAATTAATAATTTGCACAAAAGCTTTGGCCTTAGGGGGTGGGAAAAAAATCTACAAGATTTAATCATAGCTGCAATACATCAACTTCAATCCTTGACCCAAATGCGGAAATAAACAAAATAAATTAGAAGGAACGGATAGGAACAAAGTAACTAAGAATAAGAAATCCCTATCCAAAAACAAAACCCGGCTAGACAGAAAGATTAAATAGAAACATGAGAAACTAATTAAACACGGGAAAAAAAACAGTGGAATTGTTTTTCCAAACCAAACCTACTCAACATTGAAATTATCGAAACTCCGTTCGGAATGAAAAAAAAAGAAAAAAAAAAAGAAGGAAAACTTACACCCCGAAATTGTCCAAGCTAGCTTAATTGCCGGTGATGGAAATGAGAGTGAATGAAGTACTAGAAATGGTGGAATATATGTATCAGCTGCATTGAAAAGAAATATATTAGTGGAAAATAAGCAATTATAGTGACTAAGTAATAGATTATGTATATTAGTGGAAAATAAGCAATTCCAAGCAATGAATAAGTAGGTGAATGTGTCATAATATATACATTGAACCTTTAGCTTAGAAGCCCAAGTGCATAAAATTTTACCGCTAGGTCGTAGGTTCAAATCTTATTATCATCAACAACTTTTTATTTTCACTAAATGAAGTAGAAATGGGAGCTACAGCCACATAGGATCCAACGTGATAGCCACATCAGCAATTTTAAAAGATTCCGGTGCCCAGTCAGCGTTATCCGGCGATTATGACCATTTTTTAAGAAAAAAGACAACTTACAGGACCCTTTTCCTCACCGGAGCAGGAGCAGGATTAAAATCCATAGTAGGCCAAATTAGAGGACCGTTTTCCTAATTTTTCCGGCCAGAAGCGTTTGGCGCCCGCCTGCCATGTTTTTTAGCATCATATCTATTTTTTACGTTTTTGGCGCGGGCCAAAAGCTTCCCAGCGCACGCCATAACTGTTGCAAGCCTACTTTTGACATATTTAAGCCATCTAATCGGTTGGGAGGAGGGGCATTCCATATATAGACTTCCTTAGGTTGTTTTTCTTCATTTTTCTCCCTTATATTAGCTTTTAGATTCATTTTTCTTGCAATTTCCACGTGATGGACTCTTTATGTCGCGCATGCGGTCGCTAATACTAGCAAGAGTACTAGGTCAAATCATAGTATAGCAATGGCGAATCAATGTCGATCCCACAGAGACATTGCAACTCGAGGATAAATGAATCTAACCTAACTAGGAAGACAAATACGGTCTACGACCAACATAGAAACAGATCCTCCCCTTCTCCAACCTATCTACTGATAGAAGACAAAAGTTGAAAATACAGTTGACCACACCATTAATGAAAAATAATTCTTATAATTAATGTTGAATGATTCTTATGATTGTATTTTAATTACATACGATCTTTGTAATAAATTTTGCTTAGAGGCTAAGTAGTATAAGCATATAAATTCTCTATTGTATCATTGGAAGAAAATATTTAATAAAAACCAATCTTTCAGAGTCTCTTCCAGTATTCGGATTTTCTTTATGGTATTAGAGCTAGGGGCGAGGGTTCGTAAGCCTTAACATTGTTGAACCCTCGCCCGATCCTTTTCCGCTTTTTAAACATTTTTACTACAATCACCGTCTCCGTATCAAATAATCCTATAATCCTTCTACATGTCTCAAGTTCTTCTCGTCACACATAGATTTAGTCATTGACATTGTCTTTTAATCATCCATTTACATATATCAAAAAAACAATTCATCTTTTTTAGGGCTGAGCTTGGGTTGGGTTGGGTCGATTTGAGTTGGGTTTTTACATAGTATAAGTCGGGTTGGTTCAAGAAAAAACTAACCCAAACCAAACCAAATGACTATAAAACCCAATGGGTTGGTTCGGGTTGGTTTCGGGTTGGTTTGGGTTGGGTTTCGGGTTTTCATCCATAAAACATGCATTTATAATAAAACTTTTATGCGATAAAATCCGCACACATGTATATATCCAAATTCGAGTTCCATGTCATATGTTCATAACAATAATCGTTCAAGAAACCACTTTTTAGGAAAGAAAACGTTAAAATTTGATAATTTAGAGTCCAACAACATATAAAAAACCAATAACGTATAAAGATAATAATTAAGACCAATAGTCATACATAACACGCGGATTCTTTTTTCCGAAGAAAGGTCAAAGAATTGTAGACCGAAAGTGAAAATGAAGTGATATCAGCAATATGATAACATTATTTTAAATTGGACGGAATACATACATACATATATACATATATATATATATATATATATATATATATATATATATATATATATCGGGTTGGGTTTGGTCAACCCGGAAAAAAAATAAAAAAAAACCAAACCAACCCAAAATGTTTTTGGTTGGGTCAAAACCCAACCCAAAAATTTTAGGTTTCAATTGGTTTGGGTTTTTGGGTTGGTTCGGTTTGGATTTTAGGTTGGATTAATTGGGTTCATTGGATTTTCTACTCAGCTCTAATCTTTTTTATCTGTTAGTTGATCTCTGTTCGTCCAAAATTTTCATTGTGTCTTTGTTGATCTTTGTTCGTCCACAAAAAAAAAAAAATTTAATAAATTCCCATATTCTCTAGGGGGAATGAGGAGAAGGACAAAAATATTTCATTAATTGAGTAGAAGGGCGATCTTTTGAAACTTTTGCATAAGAGGACAAAACTATTTATCCACTATCGAAATTCACTTGTGTTGAAATTCATTCATTTAAATTCTTTGCCGAAATTCACTCATTAAATTCACTAATTTTCAAAATTCATTGTCGGGATTCACCGATTTTGGGATTCATTTGTCAAAATTCATCGTTAAATTCACTGATTTCGGGATTCACTAGGAGATTCACTAATTTTAAGGATTACTTATTTGTCTTACCATTTATAAAAATTATCGCAGATTGTCTTCTCCCTATAAAAAATATGTAGTTGTCTTGTTGCTTAATAATATTTCAGATTGTGTCCTTATCCCTAATTTTCCATATTCTCTATTCAACATCAGTCCAAATCACAGAACAAAAAAACCTAAACTTTCTTCCGTCGGTTTCCAAACTTCTTTTCCAAAAAAAAAAAAAACTTTATCAGAGTTATTATTATTATTATTCAAAAATAAAACATCATTCTTATATATGATGACTATTATATTTCTTTTGGCATCCATTTTATCTATTTTCAGGTGAGATCGAAAAATATTTTGCAGATCCACGGCACTAAATGCAATTGGAGGCAGATGTCATCCAAAAAAAAAAAAAACAAAAAAAAAAACATCAAAGCTTGCCAAAATTCAGGCAAGACACAAACCATAACAAGACTCCCGGAAGAGCCGGAAATGCGAACACCGACGAAGTCAAACACACAAACTAATGGACTCTGGAAGAGCCGAAAAAGACGTGCGCCGGAGTGGAGGTGTCTCCAAAATACCATGGCTATGGACTTCGGAAAACAACCGGGGTGAAGATGCCCTCCAAAACATCACAACTATGGACTCCGGAAGAACCGCCGGAGTGGAGATGCCCTCCAAAAGCACAACTATGGACTCCGGAAAAACAGCCGGGGTGGAGATGCCCTCCAAAAATCACAACTATGGACTCCAAAAGAACCGTCGGAGTGGAGATGCCCTCCAAAATCACAGCTATGGACTCCGAAAAAACACTACTAGAATTTTCGGCATTTCCTACGCGAAATTTCGTCGGTATTTCGTCGGAAACACATGTTTCCGACCAATTTCCGACGAAATATGGGGTGTTGGAAAAAAGCCCGTTGGAAACGCGTTGCGACGAAATTTCCGACGACTATAGCGACGAAATTTCCGACGAATCTTTCCGACGAAATTTCCGACGCAATTTCCGACGAAATTTCCGACGATTGTTTCCGACGAAATTTCCGACGACCTCAGCGACAAAATTTGCTACGAATGGTTCCGACAAAATTAGCGACGAAGTTCTTACGAAATGATTCCAACGAACTTCTGACCATTTATTCCGACGAATTTCCGACGAAAATTTGCTTAATTATTCCGACTAAATTCGACGACTTTTTGTCGGTAATTTTCATAACATGTCCAATTTAATTTCGTCACTACTCCGTCGGAAATTTTTTTTTTTTTATTTTGATTTATTTCGTAAATTCTCATTCCACCTGTCCAAATAAATCACAATTTATGAAAAACTAACACAATATTTAACTAATGCATCAACCAAACCAAGTCAATAAAGGCTCCATATAGCTAATTATTAAGTTACAAAAGCGTATATTGTTCCACTTAGGATTCCCAAAACAAAATAAAGAGACAACACAATACATAGCAAAATATGAACAATCCATAATCCTCACTATCAAGCACTACCTGGAGTATGGAGGAATCCTTGGACTAGCTGCGCAATCCTTGCTATCTCCGCTGCATTGCAGATTGTGCAAACCGTTGCTCTCTCTCTCTCTCGGCCAAACTTTCACGCATGACAGAAAGGTCTTCACGCAACCTAGAATTTTCTTACGAAAAGTTGTGATACTGCTGCGTCAAAACCTCATTTGGTATCGATGAAGCCGATCCACTCGTGTATTACGAAGATAAATTACCCAAGCCTTTAATACGTCCATTCTTTACACACCGGCACATTCCAGAAACACCTCATCGGCTTCACGTAACAACTCATCCGAATTGGATCTTTCTTGCCAAAATATTCAAATACGTTCGGCATTCTCTCTCGAAAAGCTCTGTGAGGATTTAGAAAAGGTGTTTCACAATATACTATACCATAAAAGACATGCAAAGTAGTGAGAATGACATAACATAAACAAATGACATCTTACAATACATTGTCTCGTCAATAAGTTCCAATTCACTCATTAAAGTTTAGACAACTATTGAGAAAGAATGATAGTCTAAGAAAAGTCAAAATGTCAATTGCGTGGGTGTAAGACAACGGAATATACTAAAAGATTGTCCTCACATCGGTATGATTTACAAAATCATTATATGACAACGAAACACACTAAAATATCGTTTACCAAACGATTGTCCTCACATCGGTATGATTTACAAAATCATGCAAAATCATTTTACAAGAATGATGACTAAAAGAAAACCAACTAAATTGAAGAAAAAGTGGCATACTATGGCAACCAAACTCCATTATTATTTAAAACCTTAGACAAATGTGTCAAAAAAAATGAAGGAAGCAAATCATTGAAGACATTAAAGCAACCTGAAAAAAGTAAAACAATTTTGTTACCTCAATAATCGCTAAAGACTATCATCAATAGGCACCTTATCTTTCTTGTTTGTGTGTGTGAACATAAACACCTCCGCAATAACAACAGGACGCCCTAGCACCTTCTCCGAAAAACAATTAACTCATCATTAGTACGAAGTTCTTTCTAATTTATTGATCGATTTTTTCGTTTACGTTCTATTAGTAAAAGTAGTAATCATAAATGACAAGTTTGTAACCCACTGTAATACCATGCACGCTTTTACATCATGGCTTGATCTTGATCCGCCGGCGTACTTGCCCACTGGAAGACCCTCTTCCATGTTACAAGTGGCTAACCGAGGAACCAAATGACTCAAGGACAGAAACTGGGTGACTAATCACGTCCATTTTATTAGAAGTGAAAATCTCTTACAAACCAAACAACATTTCAATGTTCAATCATACTCTATTTGAATCAAGTCGAAATAGTAAATCAACTTAGTGAAAATGCTGTAAATAAAATCAACTTAGTGAAAATAAAATCAACTTAGTGAAAATGCTGTAAATATTAATAATGTTTGGAGTCCCTTTCTACACAACAATAATGAAATGGAAAATCACAAATCATCGCACAAACAAAATCAACAAACCTCGGAAATCTTCTTCTCTTCAACAAAGGCAATGGTAACTTCGCATGACAAATAATAAACTCCACTTTGACACACTAACACATATAAAAGAAGCTCTCATGCACCAAAAAAATAGTATACAGAGAAAAATTATTAGACACCACTGATAACATTCCCATTGACTACAGGCACCACGATAGATCATTGGCAATTGAAAATGAAGCAGACATAAACTTGATAAACAAAAACAACAAGAAGAATCAAAGCTGAGCTTGCAGGATACAAGATGCACCATTTACCTCTCATTTTTATATGCTGCATCACCATGAAAAATCGAGCCAAAGATTGGGGAAAATTCTAAATCTTTGTCAAAGCTGTGTTTTAAACTTAAAACTGTGTCAGACTTGCACTGAATGTTTAAGTACCCTACACTACTTAGAATGAGCTGAAAATTTAAGGGTTTCTAGTTCACATCATAAGGTACAAATTTAGTTTTGACATCATCTTAATTTGAGCTAGTTATCATGGCAAGAAGTTGAGCTCAATAGGCTGCTGTTATATGTGTACACAGAAGTGTCTGATGTCTGTTCTTAAGCGTTTTGAGCATCGAGATGAGCTCCAAATGAGCTGATTTTTGGACACACTCTAGTTTACATCATGATGAACAAATGTTGTTAAGGAGTCATCTCAATTTGATGAGGTTATCATAGGTAAAAACGAGCTACAAAACTGGATGATCAATTCTGTCCGGCTGGGAGTTAATTGGGCTTCATGGGCCTTTTGAATGTCGGGTTGAAGTCCAAACGAGCTGAAAATTTGAGGGTTTATAAGTCATAATATTATAAGCATATTCCATTCTTTGATCATCTTAATTTGACCACGTTTAGATAACTGAAATTCGAAATTAAAACAGGCTATCAGTTTGTATAAGGAAACTAAAAGATAGGATTTTTAAATTGATTTGGATGAGATAAATTCGTTGTGATTGATTCAAATTGCTCTGAGATATTGTGTATTCCATATATCATGAGGCTGGATGTAGTTTTCAATCTATATGCATTACTTCGTCAGAATAATGAAATGTAGAGCATGAAAGGCTTAAGCACAACCAATGTCATTAAAAGACAAACAAAATACAAAAAATGCAACCATTTCATCCTAATATGTACGCAACCACACAGGTGTAGATGAGGTATAGCAACAACCAGAATTGCCCAAAAAAAACAGACAACAGATAAAGCACAAGATTGAAAAATACGACTAGTAACAAGAAAAACAGTATAGACGATTGTATAACAAGATTGAAAAATACGATTCATCCTAAAAGAAAAACAGTATAGACGATTCAACTTTAATCCAAATAACAAGATAAATCACGATCGCAATGGATTCTCACGAAAGGAATACTTCAATTTAGCTTCATTGAAAATATTCATAGCATCCAAGTGTAAACTACAACCTAACATTTTGACAAAAATTACCACTAAAAGCAACTAATTTGATAAAAATTAAACTAAAAGCAACTAATTACCGGAGATGTGGCGGAGGAAGGAGGAAGCTAGCGGCGGCCCTGTGTGTTCTTGTTGTGTTTGCTGCTTGCCGGAGGAAGGAGTAGGCGGGTGGTTGAAGAAGTGGTGACCGGAGGGAGAGTGGTAGTAGTGGTGGTGACGGGAAGAGGAGAGGGGGTGGGTAGTTGACGGGAGGAGGAGAGGAGGTGGAGAGAGAAGAGAGGAGGAGGGGTCATTATGCATGCGCCAAAATGAAGAAGAAGATGGTCCCTGTTTTAATCTAGGTCATTTATTAAACATTATTACTTTTAAAATTTTTATGAATTGAACATTATAACGAGACTCGGGTTTAAAGACTAATTAACGAGCCTCGGGTTATAAAAAATTTTATTTTTCGTTCATAATATATTTATAACAATAGTATTTTATTTTTCGTTCATAATAGTATATAGTACTATCACAATGATAGTATATAGTACTATCCCTAATAATCTTTATTTTGGGACGACAAATGTCGTCCCTAAAGGTACGGTCTCTAAAAACCTAATTTGTTGTAGTGCTAACTCATTCATTTCGATAATGAACCCCGAGATTCAAATCGATCTCTTAATAACGATCCCCGACTCTTAACTCCTTCGCTCTATAACGATCCATCGAACATAGTTGATAGTACTTTCACAACGATCGATAACGACTCAATAAATTTCGATAACGAATCCGAGATTCAAATCGATCGCTTCGATAACGAACCACATCGTTAACTCATTCGCCGATAACGATCGATCGAGCAATAGTAGATAGTACTATCACAATGATCGATAACGATTTAACTCATTCGCTCGATAACGAACTCCGAGATTCAAATCGATCTCTTAATAACGATCCCCGACTCTTAACTCCTTCGCTCGATAACGATCGATCGAGACAATGATCGATAATGATCTAACTCATTCGCTCGATAATGAACCCCGAGATTCAAATCGATCTCTTAATAACGATCCCCAACTCTTAACTCCTTCGCTCTATAACGATCCATCGAACATAGTTGATAGTACTTTCACAACGATCGATAACGACTCAATCGCTCGATAACGAATCCGGAGATTCAAATCGATCGCTCGATAACGAACCACGACTGTTAACTCATTCGCTCGATAACGATCGATCGAGCAATAGTAGATAGTACTATCATAATGATCGATAACGATTTAACTCATTAATTTCGATAACGAACCCGAGATTCAAATCGATCTCTTAATAACGATCCCCGACTCTTAACTCCTTCGCTCGATAACGATCGATCGAGACAATGATCGATAATGATCTAACTCATTCGCTCGATAATGAACCCCGAGATTCAAATCGATCTCTTAATAACGATCCCCGACTCTTAACTCCTTCGCTCTATAACGATCCATCGAACATAGTTGATAGTACTTTCACAACGATCGATAACGACTCAATCGCTCGATAACGAATCCGGAGATTCAAATCGATCGCTCGATAACGAACAAGTCATTCGCTCGATAACGATCGATCGAGCAATAGTAGATAGTACTATCACAATGATCGATAACGATTTAACTCATTCGCTCGATAACGAACCCCGAGATTCAAATCGATCTCTTAATAACGATCCCCGACTCTTAACTCCTTCGCTCGATAACGATCGATCGAGACAATGATCGATAATGATCTAACTCATTCGCTCGATAATGAACCCGAGATTCAAATCGATCTCTTAATAACGATCCCGACTCTTAACTCTTCGCTCTATAGCGATCCATCGAGACATAGTTGATAGTACTTTCACAACGATCGATAACGATGTAACTCAATAAATTTCGATAACGAATCCGAGATTCAAATCGATCGCCGATAACGAACCACGCATCGTTAACTCATTCGCCGATAACGATCGATCGAGCCATAGTAGATAGTAATATCACAATTATCGATAACGATTTAACTCATTCATTCGATAACGAACCCGAGATTCAAATCGATCTCTTAATAATGATCCCCGACGCTTAACTCCTTCGGCCGATAACGATCCATCGAGACAATGATCGATAACGATGTAACTCATTCGCTCGATAACGAACCCCGAGATTCAAATCGATCTCTTACTAACGATCCCCAACTCTTAACTCCTTCGCCGATAGCGATCAATCGAGACATAGTTGATAGTACTATCACAATGATCGATAACGATGTAACTCATTCGCCGATAACGAATCCTTAGATTCAAATCGATCGCTCGATAACGAACCACACATCGTTAACTCATTCGCCGATAACGATCGATCGAGCCATAGTAGATAGTACTATCTCAATGATCGATAACGATGTCGGATCTCACTCGACAATCTATAGTAAAAAGTATTATCAAAATCACATGTATTATCGTTCGATAAAGGAATTTTTATAAAAATAATGAATTTTATATTTTAACGCAATGTTTATTAGAATATGTATATTAGAATTTTATAATAAACTGAATATTATATATTAACTCAAAGTTTTATATTAAAAAAAATTAAATTCCTTTAAAGGAACAAAATTTTATAAAAATTTATGTACATAACATGTTATTTTCTGAAAAGACTTATGTTCGTCGGAAATTGGTAGGAAAGACTTATGTTCGTCGGAAATTGGTAGGAAAATCTTATTTTTAGTCGGAAATTGGTAGGAAAGACTTATTTTCGTCGGAAATTGGTAGGAAAACCTTATGTTCGTCGGAAATTGGTAGAAACACATGTTCGTCGGAAATTGTAGGAAACACCTAGCGGGAGAATTTCGCGCCCTTAAACAGTAGGCGGGAGACTTTCGCGCGCTAGGTTTCCGACCAAATACCGACGGGGACTTTGTGACAATTGAAATCCGTCGGAAATTGGTCGGAACTATTTTTTCCCTTTCTTAATTATTTTAGTCGTCGCAAAACCGTCGGAAATTGGTCGGAATTTTCCTACGACCATATTTCGTCGGAAATTCCCGTCGGAAAAACAGAAAATTCTAGTAGTGAAACCATCGGAGTGGAGATGCCCTCCAAATTAGCCAAGACAAACTCAGCCTCCAAACCCGGCCTCGTTTGAGGGAGGGTGATAGAAGACAAAATTTGAAGATACAGTTGACCACACCATTAATGAAAAATAATTCTTATAATTAATGTTGAATGATTCTTATGATTATATTTTGATTACATACGATCTTTGTAATAAATTTTGCTTAGAGGCTAAGTAGTATAAACCTATAAATTCTCTATTGTATCATTGGAAGAAAATATTCAATAAAAACCAATCTTTCAGAGTCTCTTCTAGCATTCGGATTTTCTTTATCTACTAACTTGGCATAGTTAATCTTTATGTTTACTTCCCCACATAATTTTCCCGAATAAATCAAACGTTTTAAATTCAGTTTAGCTACGGGTGCAATCTCTTAAACCTATCTACTTCCACTATAAGGAAAACAAACAATCTATGTGCAATTAACCTACTTCGTTAGTTGTATTAGTTCACATGCATTAAGTTTTAGAGTTGCCGGCTCAAGACCCGAGAACCTCCTTAAGCAGCTATCGACTATGACTAGCATGTTCCTAGGGATCCACCAAGACTACGTCCTAACTAACACTTCACTAACAATTCTTCATGTTAACTTACGATGTACGAAAATTAGATTGGCCAAACCTAAGTAATCTTTTCAATTAATCATGTCGATCAACGTAGCAGACGCTGAATCTCCTGATTTGGGGGACCTAAAAGTTGCCTCGATTAATCGGTAAAGACCGCCGATTAATCGAGAGCGTCGGTTCCTATTTTGAAACCTACATTGCTTCGTATTGATTAATTCAAGTAAATTGTGAGGTTGTTAAACATTCAGATTAACTATAACACGTAAATACAAGTAGATATACCATAAGAAAGACATAAAGGAACGTTCAAAGCTTCATACCTTCGGTTATGGAGATCTAGTTTGATCTATTCAAGCTAGAGACGGCGTGAGGGAGAGGAAACCATAATTAAATCACCAAAAGCTTGCTACAAACTTTATTTCATCAATAAAAGTATACAATGTATACTAATATGAAGGTATATGAAAAGTTATGAAGACATTTTTACAATCGGATTCTGACACTTTATATAGGCTCAATGGCCGACTTAGGACTCAATAAAACCCTAACCGACCTAGTAAAACGCTGTAGGCTCGGTTTCTTGTTCTCCAAGACCTCGATAAATCGGGCCTGGGGGTCGATTAATCGGCCTAGTTTTTCTTCTCTTTTTCTGATAGATCTCTTCTTGGACTTCTACAACTTAGCCCACTTTCTTCCTTTCGGTCAAGATCCATCCCTAGCTGCTCCGGATTTCGATACATCCTGAAAAGTGCACAAAACAATGCAAAACAGTACCCAATCTACGGGACAATAACATAGATGCAGAATCATAATCCTAGGAAAAAGCAATTAACACATATTCCACATAATAACTAATCTATCTATCTCCTCTCGAGCACATTTCGGCGTAAATAAAGGTACATTTAATGGTAGTATTTTGGGCCTTATCAACTATCCCCCACTTAGCTTTTGATCGTCCCGAGCAAAAAGGTGAAAAGAAAATGAAATCCAGACCAATATACAAATTAATTAAAAACAACAATGCTTCACATAGTCAAGATAAAGATCATGACAACTTATATCCATCAGTAACACAGTAAACAATATTCACGTCATGAACCAATGTGTGTGTGCAATAACTCCTTATCCCTTAGTAATGCAGACAGACTTCACATTACGTCAACCCGCAGTCGAACTAACCAGTCACGAATATGCTTTCTCTTTACGCCATTGATTTTTATTTATTGATTTTTGATTGCATAGGTCAAGTCAACTGGGCAAGGCGGATCGAGAACCGAGTACTACTCTTAGGCTCACGTTTATTGGTCTATTTTTGTGCGAGGGTCGTGCGTTTTACGCTCTGAATTTGCTTCCCTCTTGCTAAGGAGAATATTTAATAGGAAATATTTTTGCAAATTTTCTTTTATCTCTTTTTTTCAAGGTCTCGCTAAAAAACCTATCTATGCTCACGGTCTCGCTCTTGATAAAATACCGATTCCTTTTTTCTTGTGCCCCTTATAAGAACCACAACTTGACTTGAATGACCATAGGTAGAACGAAATTCGAGATAAAGATAGGGTCAACTCTAGTCAAAGCAATGTGATATTGACTACACACCAAGGAAAGTGACTTACACGTGCTTAAAATGGTGGTTCATAAACAGAGTATGCGCTTAATACGCCACTACTTCAAAAGTGGGCACGACATTCGTCAATTCATCGTGAGACAAATGTGTAATTAATTAGCTCCAAAAGATCAAAGATTTCACATTTCTCAAAATTTTGACTAAACGAATCAAAGTCTATGTGGTGAAAAGTGCATCAAAGAGAATCAAGATAGACAAGCAATTAGCGGAATATAATGCTAAAAAACTAAGTGACGCTCTTACCCCCCACTTAATCGAAACATTGTCTCCAATGAGAAGATGAAAAATAAAAAATGAAAGGTACTTAACTTCGGTAAGCGCGGAGCGAAGGAAGTAAACGGATCGTCAATAATCGCAATGGAAGCAAAAGATAAATCCTCAAAAAGCTTCAGTAAGTATCTCCTACAAAACAAAGAAAAGGACCTTGGTGACAATAACCGTACAATAAATTTGCGGCAGTATGAGAGAAATTAAATAACACAAAAACAATTTAAGCCGTAAAAATTATTGTATTATTAATAAAAGTCTGACAGAGTACTACTAGATAGGAAAGAAAATCAAAGAAAAATAATAACAAAAATACTAAAATGGAAAACGACAACAAGAATAAGAAAGAGAAACTAGGAATCGCTAAAGTCAGAGTCGTAATCCTCCGGTGGATCCTCACGAAGATCACAACCAGGAGGTGGACTAGAACTAGAAGAAGTAGCAGTTGAAGATACTCCGTGATGTGGGGTAGCTCTCGGCGGTGGGGCATAATGAGGAATGCCTAAAAAGTCCATAATATAGTCCATTATGCGGTGTAGACCAGCAATCTCTCAGGCCCTCTCCTCGATCATGGCTCTCTGAGATCGAGTTCCTCCGTGGATGGGAGTACGCTCTCTCTTAGTCCTTTGACCTTTGTGCCCAGTCAAACGTGAAACTGATGTTGAGCTTAAATTAGGCTCAGGGTCTTCCCAATCATCACTAACCAGAATCGAAACCTCATTCTCCAGAGTGAAGATATCAATCATTGGGCCATAATGCAAAAGCTCTCGCTCGGAGTCGTTAGCAATGTCTTGAATGCGGCCATTCATAAGCATGCCGATGTTGACCGGAGATTCCTACTCCAAGTAGAACATCAACTCTGTCCGCTTCGGTGTAATAGAGGCCGTATGCTTAGTTGGCAGAAGGCAGGAACAAACAAATCTATTCAACACCTTCATGTCTTAGGACAAGTCATTCTCCTAGAAAATTGTTGGGGCTCCCATCGGATTTCTCTTCCATATAACCCCAAAGTAGTCAGTAATCATCTGCATCCACTCCATGTCATTAACATTTGTGGACGAGGTGTACTCATCAGGGCCTACTGGTGGATTGCGCAGCCTATAATATTCGTTGATCCGCTCAATGGTGAAAGCAACCTTCACCCCTCGGACCATAGCAAAGGTAGCTCCATGGTTGTGCACTATATATGCAAAAAATTCTCGCACCACTGTAGCATTAAACCGACTTGGTGCCTCCTCCATGTCTAGAATGTCATGATACTTCAAGACCATAGGCAAAATAGTGCCACAATCCTCCAAGTCAACGCCTCTCTCTCAAGCAACATGCCGTCTATACCAATGACTTCGGAATGACTCATAAATCTAAAATGAAGCAAATTGCTCAACCCCATCTATCAAGGGGTTGGCATCACCATAGATATCCTGCTGACCACTTGGACGGCGTACAGTTCTGCTGTGTTTTAGACCCATGAAAGCTGATAACAGATACTACTGAAAAACCCGATTCTATCTTAGAAATTGACCCTCAATTAATCGGAAGTAAAGCTTGATTAATCGGACCAAAATTTTCTGAACTTTCCCAGAAAGAGCGTTGCAGATGCCCTAAGAAGATGTACATCAATGAAAATGGGTGGTGCAGCAGTACGGATAGAAGCAACAATGGTCTAGATGGTATTTTAGATGGAGGTTTATGATGGACAAAATGGAGAAAATGGTTAATGATGGTGGTGCTGAGAGTAGTTGATGGTGGTGGTGATGATGGCTGAAATTTATGAAGTAGAAGAAGAAATGGAGAAATTTGTGTTGAAGATGGAGAAGGATGGTGAGAGTTGTGTGTTTAAATAGAAGAATTTTGAGTGGAGGTGGAAGGATTAATGGGTAAAGGGGATTAATGGTGGAGTAATGGGTTGAGAGATTTGAGGGTTGAATGATTGAGGGGATTGAGGAGGTGGAGTTATTGGTGGAGTGTGGGAAAGGATGAAATGATGGAAAAGAGGAAGAAATAGGGCGGCTGCTCTGACTCTAGGCTGACCGATGCAACCCGTGTCCTTCAAGTGTCATCGATGGGTCTGATTTGAAATCTGACACTTAGAAACGGATAAAACCAGGCTCGATTAATCGGAGGAGATATCCGATTAATCAGGGTCAACTTTTTCCCAGATTCTATAATTTCATGTTCCTTACACCTTGCACTGACTTTCTACTCAATTCTGACCTCTCAATCACCAGTCCTTACTCTTTCTTGTGTTATCCCAACTCAATCCTAACCTATTTCTCTAGATTCAACGACGAGTAAAAAACTTTCCCACTATCCATTGCCTTAGTGCCTTTGGATGCGGTAGGATGAAAAAAAGCTCGTCACATTGTCTAGTTACTTTTATTGACTCTCACACTATCTAACTAAGGGTTCAAGAAGTAGTTCTGAGTTTATAGTCGCCAGTTTGACTTAACTTCGAATCTTTGCTTACTTGCACTCTCGAGGCCTTGACCGTGACGCGCTTCCCTTCTTGCTTAATTAATGCTCTCTCTTGGCTTTTCAGACCTAGAAAGAAACATTCTTCCTTATCATCTTGGAGTGCTGCCTCTTGGTTTTGTGTAGAAACTTTCTAAGCTCTCTTCCTGGCACGGCTGGCTCTCTTAGCCCACACACTAGGTCTACCTCTGCTTAGAGACTTAACCTCAATGTCCAAGGATTCCGCACTTTCTACTTTTAACGCTACTCCATCACTATGAATAAGAGAATGACTTGACTCCTTAAGCGTCTTGTTGTGGACCTTTTCCTCTTGTTCTCTCAACAGTACCTTCACGAATTCCTACTCTCTTGTTTCTACAAGAACCTCTCTCCGCTTAGTTCTCTCATCCTCCACATCCCTCATCTTAATCTCTCCTGAGCTTAAGGTCATCCAACACTTTTCAGGCCTATTTTCGAGGGGTTCTAAGATCTTCTCGGTTACGGCATTGTTATTAGTTTTCAGTTTAATCTCCCCACTCGTGTTGTCTAAGATAGCTTGGCTTGTTGCTAAGAATGGGCGTCCTAGAAAGACTTGGGAACTAGGGTCTTCAGGCACATCAAGGACCAAGAAATCTATAGGAAAAATGAGACCTTTCACTTTGATCTCGCAGTCCTTTAACATCCCAGATGGCATCTCTCGGGTACGGTCAACAAAGGTCATAGTTCGTGTTTGGTCTAATGTAACATGGAGCTTAACTTTCTGACAGAGCGAATAGGGTAGGATGTTGCAGCTTGATCCGGTGTCACAAAGTCCCAATCCTACGGATATATTATTGACCGAAATTGGGAGTCAAAACGTCCCAGGGTCACCTAAATTTTCTACTACACTTGAGTGTGTGTAATCCTCGGGCTCAGAGGGGTAGTAGTCAGGATCCTCTGCAGGATCTGACTCATAGTCGGAAGAGGAAACATCAATTACTTCGATAGAAAACTTACCTCTCCTAAAGTCTTCATATTCCTAAAAGCTCGCTTAGACTTCGTGTCTATCCCTCATTGCTGCTTCTTCCTTTTCTACTCATCTCTTGTCCTCCTCATATTGCTTGTCGAATATTGAACTTGGGTACATGGAAATAGGAGTGATGTTAAGAACCTTGCGTGGCATTGTGCTAGTTTTGACTCTGCTTCCCAAAAAACATTTTGAACAAGAAAAATCCGAAGTGTCCTATATTTCCTACAAAAGAGACAAACTAAAATAGAGAAAACGGTTAGTAACTTCCGCCCCAGTTGGGTTCAGACCAAACTGTTGCGGACCTACTAACTAAAACTAATAGGGACATACACATAATAACGGGGGCTGTCGGAATTCAAATTTTCTTATTCTGATTTTATACGATGCATGTATATTACATGACGACTCATAACTCAAAATAGAAATTAAAGTAAAAAAACAGAAACTTCTTAATTATAATTAAATAAGTTTATTCTCAAAATTGGCCATTTTCCTCGGCAACGGCGCCAAAAACTTGATGTCGCATGTGTGATCTCTAAACTAGAAAGAGTACTAGGTCAAATCATAGTGTAGCAACGGTGAATCCAGGTTGATCCCACAGAGACAATGCAACTCGAGGATAAACGAATCTAACCTAACAAGAAAGACAAATACAACCTACGACCAACATAGAAACATAAATAAAACTGGGTATTCCGCCCCTTCCCCAACCTATATACTAACTTGGCATAGTCAATCTTTATGTTTACTTCCCCATATAATTTCCTCGAATAAATCAAACGTTTTAAATTAACTTTAGCTACGGGGGCAATCTCCTAAACCTATCAAAGGAGATGGTTGTGGCGCGAAGTACTCTTGTGCACCTACGTCATTCGGCTCACTCTTAATTGAACAGATTCAACCACACCGAATGGATGGTACAAAGTCCTCCAAATTTTCATACTTTTGGAGAACTTCCAAACTATCAAGGATACTCTAAATGCTCGACGAGAGAGGCGATAGTGAAGTAAAAGAAGAAAAGATCGCCCATGCTACATTAAGAACCTAATAGATCGCCTACTTCCACTATAAGAGCAGTAGACAATCTATGTGCAACTAACCTCCTTCGTTAGTTGTATTAGTTCACATGCATTAAGTTTTAAAGTTGCCGGCTCAAGACCGAGAACCACCCTAAGGAGCTATCGACTATGACTAGCACATTCCTAGGGATCCACCAAGACTACGTCTTAACTAACACTTCACTAACAGTCCTTCATGTTAATTTACAATGTACGAAAATTAGATTGGCCAGACCTAAGTAATTTTTTTAATTAAACCTGTCGATCAACGTAGCTGATGCTGAATCTCCAGATTAGGGGGACGTAAAAGTTGCCTCGATTAATCGGTAAAGATCGTCGGTTAATCGAGCGCGCCGGTTCCTATTATGGAATCGACATTGCTTCGTATTGATTAATTCAAGTAAATTATGGTGTTGTTAAACATTTAGATTAACTATAAGACGTAAATACAAGTAGATCTACCATAAGAAAGACATAAAACAACGTTCAAAAGCTTCATACCTTCGGTTATGGAGATCTAGTTTGATCTAATCAAGCTAGAGACGGCGTGAGGGAGAGGAAACTAGAATTAAATCACCAAAAGCTTGCTACAAACTTTATTTCATCAATAAAATGTGTACAATGTATACTAATATGAAGGTATATGAAAAGTTATGAAGGCATATGTTTACAATCAAATTCTGACACTTTCTATAGGCTCAATGGCTGACTTAAGACTCAATAAAACCCTAACCGACCTAGTAAAACGTTGTACGTAGGCTCGGTTTCTTGTTCTCCATGGCCTCGATAAATCGGGCCTGGGCTTCGATTAATCGGCCCAGTTTTTCTCTCATTTTCTAAAAGATCTCTTCTTGGACTTCTACAACTTAGCCCACTGTCTTCCTTCCGGTCAAGATCCATCCCTAGTTGCTCCGGATTTCGGTGCGTCCTGAAAAGTGCACAAAACAATGCAAAACAGTACCAAGTCTACGGGATAATAACATAGATGCAGAATCATAAACCTAGGAACACACACTAAGCAATTAACACATATTCCACATAATAACTAGCCTATCTATCTCCTCTCGAGCACATTTCAGGGTAAATAAAAGTATATTTAATGGTAGCATTTTGGGCGTTATCAACTCTAGATTATCAATCCCCAATCATTCTCTATTTGTGTTCTAGACAAGATTTCATTGGAGATGGTTGAAGTTTGGATCTTCTTTGGTGATTTCTTTTATGGGTAATTTTATTTTCATCTTATATTTTATCTTTATGAGTTTAATTTTAGTTATTTCTTGTTTTTCTTGTTATCGTGAGTAGCTAATTTAGTTCATAGCCAAATTATGTGAAGGTTGATGAAATCAAACCTCGAATTAAATTGGGAATGGGTAGTTCTTAAAGTTGAATCTTTTGATGGGTTTGTGTTCTCAAACTTGTGTTTAATGCTTGAATTGATTTGATCACTTAATTCATGATTTCACACATTGTCTCTATATATGTATTTTGCGAGATGATGTGGGAAAAGGGATTTTGGAATCGCCATGTTAAACCGTCTGAGTTGTTTAGATTCGGTTTCTTAAGTGAGGTTTTCAACATGAGTTGAGCGTCTTTAGAGCGTTAAGTTAAATCCTTAAAGACGGACTGCTGAGCCGAACATAAGGTGGTAGGTTGTTGCATCGGCGTCTACAAACCACTATTGGAGATTTCACCTACAAACACATCGAGAGATGATTGGTTGGTAGGTTGGTTATGATCATTTCCAATGAGTCGATTATAGGGCGAAATTAATCAACTGGATCATGGTTTGTATATGCCTTCTTCCTTATCATCTTTAGTTTATATTACATTTTAGTGCTAATTATCACGTGTTCCGTTCTTGGTTGACCTAAACTAATTATGAAAATGACTTTGATACTCGATTGATTCATTGTGGGATTGACCTTTCTTGCTACGACTATAGTGCATTTAACTCGGTACACTGCCGGTTAAAATTAGACCATCACAATTTTGGCCATCTAGAATGTTCTGGCGCCGTTGCCGGGGAATTGATCGATATCTCCTAAGTCATTCAAATACATAGGCTTAGGTCTTTTTATTTTATTGTTTTCTTGTTATTTGAGTTTATTATCTATACTCTTCATGGTTGCACTATTGAGCAACCTATGCTCCAAGCTCAAGTTCCAACCCAAACAATAATTTTGACCCTGAAGTCATAAATAATTTCCTACTCCAACTTGTGCAAAACCAAATTCCCCAAATGGCTCAAGTACCTAAACCAAACCCCAACCAATTCCACAATATTAATCCTATGCCAATTTCCCAAGTATCACAAGTCCCAATTCAACAAGCTCCAATTCAAGGCCAATGCCGATCACTTGGAGATTGTTCCATGCCACGGGCAAGATTGTTACATAATGTCATTCGCTTACCTCTTATTGATGAAAGTGACTTTGAGATAAAACAACATGTGTGGAATTTGATAAAAAAAACATGCACTCTTCTATGCATCTAAGACATATGCAACAGTCACATTACTTGCTAGCATTTTTTAGTGTCAAATTCTGACGTGTACTATGAATCTTGTTGGACCATATTGATTCAGGATCTTGGCTTAAAACCTAGTGGGTAACCATGATTTTTATAGCATTTATTCATAGTATGACCATTGAAACCACAATATGAGCACTGAATCTTCAAGCTAGTGCCTTGATTAAAGGAGCATTCCTTTTGATTTGGATATTATTCTGCCCTTGGTTCTGAAACCTTGGTTGAGATTGGTTAAATTGATTTTCGGATTGCCCTAAATATTGACTCTGATTTTTATTAAACAAAGCTATGGCTTCTGAATTCCGGGATGCCCCAAGGCATACTCTACTTCTCTTTCAAACGTAATTTCCATGTAAAAATCCTGTTTCAAGGTTGGCAAAAGATTTATTAAGAACACGTAGGATCTGACAAGTGCAAAATTGTCATTCAGTCCCTTCATGAACCTAATAACATGATTTGCCTCTAATTAGCTAACCAACTTAGCATTTTTAGACTCACGGTTTTGCACACTCAGAACTAGGAACTAGCTTCAAGATTTCAATCTCATCCTATTTAGCCTTCAATTTGGTGAAATAAGAAGTAACAGACATGACACCTTGCTTGATTACATTCACTTCTTCCACAAGATCCGAAACTTTGAAATAATCTACATTGGAATACTTATCTTGTAAATCTAACCACACTTATCTAGCAGGCTCGATCCACATTACACTTTGGGCTATGTATGGGAACACTGACTTCAATATCCAAGACAAGACTGTAGTATTACATTGATTCCACACCCTATACATCTCATCACTCATATCTAGTTTAACTATAGAACCATCAATAAAACCCAACTTCTTGTTGATTTCAAGCATCATGGTCATAGACCTAGCCCAAGAATGGTAATTGTTCCCCTCAAGAGTCGTAGACACTAAGGCAATTGTGGGATTTTTGTTTAGATGCAAATAAAATTGACTAGAAGTGCTAACCACTGCACCTGAGCCTTCAATTTCTGCAGCATTAGTTCTCCGAGTCACACCAACTCTGTTAGTAGCCATTGCAATAGCAGGTTCTATCAAGAACTCCCAAGAAGCAACTCGGCACAGAACTCTCTCAAGGTCCTGTGATCTTGCACAAACTTGATTCTCTCAAAAATCACGAACAAAAAATAAGAACACAATGAGAGCTACTAGATACGCTATGATACCATGTGGAAAATTAACCTTAGATTTGCAAAGCTTGAAGAAGAAGACGAATTCAAACAGAAAAAGGTGGGAAAAAAGAAGAAAATTAAACTTGTATGATTTTCATTAATCGGCTCAATTGATGATTACAAAGATTCACTCACATCTATATAGAGATGTAGGAATCACTAATCGAAGTATAATCAACACCTAGATTATGTCATAACTCCCTTTAACATCTTTTTGGGAAGGTGTTCGACCTATTTCCCCAATGAACTTTTGGCTTGATACATTGTGTCATAACCTTCTTGCCTCAAGATGTTTAGCTATGCTGTATTATCACCAACATCTCCCTGGACTAAAGAGCGAAAATTTCACCGTCTACAAAGCATAAACATGTTACAATAGCAAATAGCAAGCATGAAGGAATCAAGTAAGCAGGCATCATTTTAGCATAACAAAAAAGTAGCAGGCTGAAATGTCTTTTGTTGTATATTTGTGGATTTCAAGGGAACAACAATGTCAAAACAAAACCGCAGAAAACGCAGAAAGTATGATAAGCTTGATATAACGTAGAATCGTGATTAACACTTTCCTACAAAAGTTATTTGACCCTTATAAGATGCCTTGGGTTACACAAATACTTCTGTGAGATAAGACTACGTTTCCCTTCACTTTTAGGCAACAAAAGAGAAGTATACTAATGGAGTTTTTATTAGAAAGTTATTGACCCTCAAAGATGATGTGCCAAATTCACCACTGTTTAAAGCACTTAAAATGATCATATATAGTAGTGGAAAACCGACCTCTTTTGTATGCAACCTTTGGAAAGAAGTTACATACATAAGTCAGTTGAAAAGGATGAAAAGACACACTAATTCAGAATTTCGGGCCACAGGCGGGCGCCTGTGGCCAGCCTGTGAAACCCCAAAAACGGCCAAAACTTTCTGTTCAAATTTGTGAACAAATTTTTCTCACAGGCGGCCGCCTGTCACCTGTTTTTTTCCAAATTCTGAATTTTGGTCCTGTAAGTGGATTTTCAGTCCTTTAAGTGATTTTTCCGAACTATACTTAATCATTTAAATCCATAAACTCGTAAATACTTATATGACCATACACTCCGTATCTCCAAACTCATATTATAGCATTCCGAGTTCACCCATCTTTGTACCAAACCCCGATTACATAAATGAACATGGTAACACTTAAATTACCAACAATCCTCCCCCATTTAAGTGTAATCCTTGGCTTAGCTGAAGAACAGTCAAAACATAACAACTCATGCATCAATGATAATGTCACGAAGATTGAATTATCACCTAGTGTGGAAATATATCACTTTCAAAGAATCTTTGAGGCTCAAGAGGTGATCGGCAGACTGCTGATCCTCATGATCACAGCAGACTATGTCGTGCATAACTTTATTTGTACACTTTATTTATTTGTAAAAGACATATTAATTGTGATACATATAAACAATTAATATGTCAAACTCTAGTTTACTTTATGTCATAGACATAGACATAGATTGTACTTTTACTTTTTGCTTTTGTGCCGCCCACATCTACATACTCAAGTGGCCGCCCTAGCTAGCTAGTCTCTCTCCAAATTGTATCTATTTATACTCCTTCATTATCAATGAATAAAAGATAAGTTGAAGTTTACTCTTGTGTTAACACATTCTCAAACTCTCTTCATGGTATCAGAGCCTTACTGAGTTCTAAAATCCGCTGCAAAACTCAGTTCCTTTTCAGAAAAATGTCAACATTATCTGAAGTTTCATCTTCTTCAGTAGACTCACAGCTGCCTCAGCAGACTGGGATAACTGAACACTCTTCTTTTACAAATCATAAACTTGATGGTAACAATTATTTGCTATGGTCAAGGTCTATGAAAATGTATATCTCCGGCCAGGGCAAGATGGGATATCTGTCTGGTTCCAAACACCGCCGTCTTTGGCCCGACCCCAAGTTTGAAGCATGGGACACGAGAAAATAACCAAGTCATGACCATCCTCACGAGGTCTATGACAAAAGAGATCATGAGAACTTCATGATGTATGACATCGCTAAGGAAATGCAGGACAATGCCGAGAGACCTTTACTCAAAAAAGGACAATACATCTCAAGTCTATGAACTCAAGCTCAGATTCAAAATTGCGAGACAAGGGGATATGTCTCAGTAACTCAATACTTTAATCAACTATCTAAGGCATGGCAACACCTAGATATGTTGGAAACTCACCCTGGAATGATGTTAAAGATGTCGCACTCTTTAAAGACATTATTGAGAAAAGAGAGTATTTAAATTCCCTCATGGATCGAATCCTACTCTTGATGATGTCGAGGTAGAATTCTTGCTACTAAACCTCTTCCAAATCTCAAATCCATGTTTTTTGAGGTCAAACATGAGGAAAGCAGGAGGAAAGTGATGTTCTTTGAACTTCCTGGCCGACAACCCCATCAAGGTATCGCCTGCTAAAGGTTAATGAGACTTACAGAAGCCTCCACCGAGAAAGTGGAAAGTTGTTCTGTGATCACCGCAAACGCACAAATCACACCAAGGACAATTGTTGGAAGCTACATGGCAAACCTAACCCCTCTAAAACCTCAAAACCAACCAGGAAAGTCAAGGCAAACTTGTCGCTGAAGAGGAGAATGACAAAGAAGTGAATGCTCGGTTTGTTGCATTTAAAGCCTTTATTGCTCAAAGATCGTGAAGGTAGCTCCCTACTTTGAAATGGCCACTCATGCTAAAACAGGTATATTTTACTCACCTCTTAGTAATGAGACTTGGATTGTTGATTTAGGCGTCTTCCCATATGATAGTGGTAATAAAACCTTATTACCCAATATATGCCATGCAACCAAATTCACGAAATTAAGACTAGCGATGGTTACATTTCTTATGCAAAAGGTGTTGGGAAGGTTAAACTTACTAATCGGATATATCTACTGTAATGTCCTGTTTGTTCCAAAGTTAGATCAGAACCTTATATCTCACAAGTAAACTCACTAAAGATATGAATTGGACCGTTGTTTTTAATAAGAATCAGTGCACATTCCAGATCTTTCTTCTCGTGAAGTGATTGGTCAAGCTAAACCCTCTTCAGATTGTTTGTGATCAACCTCGCTGAAGACAGTAAGAGTGAAGATCAAGACAGATCGCCTCAAGCACTGCACTCAAAAACTTGACAATATCATGTTATGGCATTATAGACTAGGACATCCAAGTTTTGGTTATTTAAAGTCTTTAATTTCGAATTGTTTAAAGGATGTAATCTTAATGATCTTCAATGTGATATTTGTCAATTTGCTAAACTCACCAAATCTCTGTATGCTAAGTTACCTCACTTGCCCTCTTCCCTTTCACCCTAATTCACAATGATGTATGGGGACCCTCAAGAGTGAAAAGTATAACAGAAAAAGGTGGTTTGTAACCTTCATTGATGATCATACCGTAAACACTTGGTCGTTTTAATGAAAGACAAATCAAGTTGGACCTATCTTCCAAGAATTTTATCACATGGTCTCCACCCAATTTGATACTAAGATCAAGATCTTAAAGACCGATAATGCTCGGAATACTATGAGTCTAACCTCAGAACTTCTTGACTAATAGAGGAATTGTTCATATCGTGAGTTGTGTGGAAACACCTCAACAGAATGGGGTTGCTGAAAGAAAGAACAGGCATCTGCTGGAAATGGCCAGATCAATCATGTTCACTACACATGTTCCTAAATACATGTGGGGTGAAGCTATATTGACTGCAACATATTTAATCAACAGACTTCCCAGCAGAGTGTTAGGTTTCAAAACTCCTCTCCAAACCCTACTGACCACACACTCCTGCTCTCATCTTATTACCCAATTGCCTCCAAAGATCTTTGGTTGTACTGTGTTTGTTTATATCCATGCTCAACATAGAAGTAAACTTGATCCTAAAGCTCATAAGTGCATTTTCCTTGGATATGCACGGGTGTGAGAGAAAGGTTACAAGTGTTACTCTCCCACCGAAAAGAAATTTTACAATTCTATGGATGTGAAATTCTTTGAAAGGACTCCATATTACAAGCAAAACCTAATTGAGCCACCATCGATGGAAACTCGATTGAGATTGAACTAAGTCCGTTCCTCAAAGAAACCATTTACCCTCAAAGCAGAGTCCTAACCCACAAAGCAGACTCATAACCTTCAAAGATCCTGCGGATACTCACATTATCGACCCTCGCCAGCTTCATCGACGGCCAGTGCCGACCCAGAGCCTGGCCGAACCAGGACCTCAAAGCAGCCTCATCGAACTGCAGTCTGGCTGGACCTCACTTATTGACTCTCGTGATCTGCTTCAAGTGGATGACACTCTATTGCTCTAAGAAAAGGGAAAAGATCATGCACCGATCATTCTATTCATTCTTATTTATCTTATGATCGCTTGTCTCCTGTCTTTGCCATGTTTACACAGACTGGACTCTCACTCTATCCCTAGAAATATTCAGGAGGCCCTTCAAAATGATAAGTGGAAGGTCTTTGTTAAAACAGAGATGATAGCCGCCTCCGGATAATCATACTTGGGATCTCACAACTCTTCCAAAAGGCAAGAAGACAGTCACCGTGCAAATGGTTATTCACTATCAAATACACCGATGGCACTATTGACAAGTACAAAGCCGATTGGTAGCTGGGGATTCACTCAAACTTATGGCATTGACTATAAAGAAACTTTTGCACGATGTGGCAAAGCTCAACTTTGTCAGGGTACTAATTTCTCTAAATTGTCCAACTTGACTCGCCTCTTCATCAATTGGACATCAAAAATGCTTTTCTAAATGGGGACCTTCTTGAGGAGGTTTATATGACTATACCTCCTGGTTTTATCAATCCTCATACTCAAGGCAAGGTGTGCAACCGAGGAAATCTCTATATGGCTCAAGCAATCACCAAGGGCATGGTTTGGAAAATTAACAATCGTGGTCAAAGCTGCTTTGGATATCACCAACGCACTCGATCACACTATGTTCATCAAGACAACCAACCGTAAGAGGTCTATTCTTATTGTCTATGTGGATGATATCATCCTTCTTGGAGATGACCTCGCCGAGATCCAACACTTGAAAGAATTGTCGGCAAAGGTATTTTGAGTTAAAGACTTGGGTTTACTTAAGTATTTTCTTGGCATGGAAGTAGCTAGAAACATCAAAGGAATCTCGCCTCCCAAAGGAAATATGTACTGGACTCTTTGAAGGAAATCGGCATCTTTGGGGTGCAAACTCCTCAGATATCCCCAGAGACCCCGAGTCATACCCGCTACATGGTGACATTGTTGTAAGAAAGGAACAATATTAAAGACTTGTAGGAAACTCATCTACCTATCCCATACAAGACCGGATATTGCATATGGTGTCGATCACAGTTAGCTGATTCATGCATTGCCCTCTTGAGCAACATTGGGATGCAAGTGAATAGAATACTGCGGTATTTGAAGTCCACTCGGCCAAGGGTTACACTTCACCAAGTCTGGCCGATAGATCCATCAAGGTCTATACTCGATGTCGATCAATTTGGATGCCACATAGATAGAAGGTCTACCATGTGCTATTGTTCCTATGTATGGGGCAATCTTGTTACTTGGAGGAGCAAGAAACAACCCATCGTGTCTCAGAAGCGATCTTGGCCGAACTCAGGCACTTGTTTTAGGCATTTGTGAAGCTCTTTGGTCGAAAAGAGTACTTATCGAACTTCAAAGAACCTATTCAAAGAACCTATCACACTCTGTTGTGATAATAACTCAAAGACTATGCATGGCAGAGGATCCAGTCCATCATGACAAAACAAAACATGTGGACATTGACAGACACTTTTCAAGGAGAAGATTGATGCCAAGATTATTCAACTCAGTATGTTCCTCGTAAGATCAAAATGTCGATATTCTTACCAAGGCTATTCCACCTCTTACGCTCAAAGAGACTAAGTAGCAAACTGCATTTGCATCAATATATATCTGACCTGGTTTGAGGGGGTGGAAATATATCACTCAAAGATCACGAGGCTCAAGAGGTGATCGTGATGGCCGATCCTCATGATCACAAAGCAGACTATGTCGTGCATAACTTTATTTGTACACTTTATTTATTTGTAAAAGACATATTAATTGTGATACATATAAACAATTAATATGTCAAACTCTAGTTCACTTTATGTCATAGACATAGACATAGATTGTACTTTTACTTTTTGCTTTTGTGCCGCCCACATCTACATACTCAAGTGGCCGCCCTAGCTAGCTAGTCTCTCTCCAAATTGTATCTATTTATACTCCTTCATTATCAATGAATAATGAAGGATATATTTCCACACCTAGTAATATTACACATTTCAAATATTCGAGTATTGGGGTGTGGCTAAGCATTGAACCCCTTTACACGTTTTGAATACATGAAGATAACATACACATGAGTTAAGATAACTCCAAAAGTTTATTCTTGACACTAATTAAACAGGCCTTGTGTCCATATCCATTCTTGAGCATACAGAAAGCCAATTCTAGAACTTCCTTGAAACGGCCAAACTTCATACTCACATAGGTGAATCTTTTATTGATCGTGCACATGCAATAGCACTTTGTCAAAAGACTCATTAAGAAGAAACTCTTCAACCTAATATTGCAGGTAATAGCACATACCTTCGGGACAATATCATGTGCTCAAATCTATGACAATAGGCCTTCCACATTGAATTTTGCCTCTAACATTGTATTAGAGGGGAATTGGGTATCCTATCACCATTAACCGACTTTTGTACCAAGTCTCTAGCCAATCCTTTGGTTAAGTGATCGGCTAAATTATGTTGAGATCTCACAAAAACAACCGAAATCACCCCATGAGTTATCAACTCACGTACCGAGCTATGTCTAACGCCCAGGTGTCGCGACTTACCATTATACACTTGACTATATGCTTTAGACAAGGTAGATGCACTATCACAATGGATAGAAATGAGTGAAATTGGTTTAGGCCATAATGGAATTTCATATATCAAATTCCTAAGCCACTCCGCCTCTTTTCCGGCTGCTGCCAAGGCAACAAATTCCGACTCCATAGTCGAGCTAGTAATGCAAGTTTGCTTTTTGGAAGCCCAAGAAATGGCACCTCCTCCAAGTAAAAACACCCAACCACTAGTAGAAGAATGATCCTCTACATTGGATATCCAACTAGCATCTGAATATCCTTCTATTACTGAAGGATAACCAACATAAGTCAAGCCAAAATCCTTGGTTAACTTAAGATACCTAGTACACGAGTTACCGCACGCCAATGATGACTACTCGGATTACTCGTGAACCTGCATAGCTTTCCAACCGCATAAGCAATATCCGGACGTGTGATAGTCATAGCATACATCAAACATCCTATCACCCGAGAATAATCAAGTTGTAATATCGGATTCCCCGTATTAGGCATGAGTTTCTCATTAGGATCCATGGGAGTATTGGCTGGAGTAAAATTTTCACAATTGAATTTCTTCAACACTCTCTCAATATAATGAGATTGTGTCAAAGAGATCCCTTTGTCACTCCATTTGATCTTGATTCCAAGAATCACATCCGCCTCCCCCATGTATTTCATAGAGAAACTTGATGACAAAAAGGCCTTACAAAGGTCAACTTGTTCTTGGTTAGTTCCAAAGATTAACATGTCATCAACATACAAGCAAATTATCACACCATTACCGGTATTGTAAAATTTGCTATATTTACACTTGTCTGATTGGTTAAGCTTAAAACCATTAGACAAGACAACTTCATCAAATTTATGATGCCATTGTTTAGGCGCTTGTTTAAGCCCGTACAATGATTTAACAAGCTTACACACCTTATGCTCATTACCAGGCATAACAAATCCCTCCGGTTGTTTCATACGGAAGATAACCTTTCAACACTATGAAAAGGTTGTCTCACAATTTTATTTTACATACAAGTATTACACTTATTCATATTCATGTCAAAAGATGGAATTAACTCATTTTTAGACATTACCAACATACGTTTATAATGAACATGTCCCAACCGAGCATGCCACAAAACAGAACTATTAACATCATGATTTGTGATAACAATATTTACAACATTACCAGAGATAATTCTTCTTTTTTGTGCTTTAACATGTGTTTAAAATCTTTCCATGATGGTGGTAACTTATCTATAATGCTTGACAATCGAAATAGACTCATCCATTTCCATTTTATGTTGTGCAAATTGACCCAAAATGCGCAGTAATTCATTATATTGTTCCATTACCGACCTTGAATCTACCATGTTATACTTCATGAAATTACCAACCAAGAACTTTTTACTAGAGGCATCTTCATTCATGTATTTAGACTCTAGTGAATCCCAAAGTTCTTTTGCAGACTCAACATTTTGATAAATGTCAAACAAAGAATCAGACATACCGTTTAGAATGTGACCTCTACAGATGTAGTCATCATTCTCCCACTTGTTCTTCCTCCTTAGTTCCTCCAAAGGTCCATCATCCAACACTTCAGGCATTGGTGTACTCAACACATACACCACTTTCAATGTTGTTAGCAGAAAATGCATCTTCCTTTGCCATCTTCTAAAATTAACACCTTCAAACTTTTCCAACTTACCAAATTTTGCAGTCATCTCCTTGACAATTGACATTGCAGAAATTCTGAAATAACTTTTGTAGATTGTTGTATATTTGTGGATTTCAAGGGAACAACAATGTCAAAACAAAACCGCAGAAAACGCAGAAAGTATGATAAGCTTGATATAACGTAGAATCGTGATTAACACTTTCCTACAAAAGTTATTTGACCCTTATAAGATGCCTTGGGTTACACAAATACTTCTGTGAGATAAGACTACGTTTCCCTTCACTTTTAGGCAACAAAAGAGGAGTATACTAATGGAGTTTTTATTAGAAAGTTATTGACCCTCAAAGAGGATGTACCAAATTCACCACTGTTTAAAGCACTTAAAATGATCATATATAGTAGTGGAAAACCGACCTCTTATGTATGCAACCTTTGGAAAGAAGTTACATACATAAGTCAGTTGAAAAGGATGAAAAGACACACTAATTGAATTTTGGCCACAGCGGGCGCTGTGGGCCACCGTGAAACCCCAAAAACGGCCAAAACTTTCTGTTCAAATTTGTGAACAATTTTTCTCACAAAGGGAAAGCTGTGTGACAAAGTGTGACTCACACTGCTTTTTTTTCCAAATTCTGAATTTTGGTCCTGTAAGTGGATTTTCAATCCTTTAAGTGATTTTCCGAACTATACTTAATCATTTAAATCAGTAAACTCGGTAAATACTTATATGAGCATACACTCCGTATCTCCAAACTCATATTATAGCATTCCGAGTTCACCCATCTTTGTACCAAACCCCGATTACATAAATGAACATGGTAACACTTAAATTACCAATATCTTTACACCACATATTTTGATGGATTTTTCAAAAATAAGTCTCTTAATGTTTATGGATAAAACAGCTTATTGCAGTAGTGTTTGAACAACGGATTACAAATTAAGATTGATCTGAATTGTATTGGCTGCAAATTGAAAAAAAGAGAAAGAAATGTTGGAACTATTGTAAGATGACGATGCTGGATTTCGTCTATTAGTAATCCGGGCCGTATATCCTTGATTGACAATGGTTCAAGATCAAGGACCTATGAAATTCATGTAATCGGGGGTGCTTTGGTGTGTTTTTAGACTGAGTCCAAAAGTTATTTCTCTCGAGTTGCCTACGTATCCAATGACCGTATTGGAATCAAGTCTTTTGTAGTTCCTTAGGGTTGTTTATATTGGGGACGCCTCATCCCTTTTGGAGTTCTTGTAGAACCCATCCCGATCAAAGAAAGGTCAAAGAATTTTGGTAAACATAAATCAAACAAGAGCAAAAAGATAAAGTCTAGGATTTGTAGAGTTGAGTCAAATATCATTCTCTACAAAATTAGGCCAAGCCGAAAGTAGGCTTAGATATTCATGTGTAAAAGAACGTTAAGAGGTCACAATAGAAAGTGTAAAGAAAGTCCAACCAAGAGGACCTTAATTTAAGGGTGTAGGCATAAGACTTTGATCCCAAAGCTTTACTTCAAGGGGTTTCACTTAATCCTATGTGACAAGTTATTGTTTGGAAACTTCAAAAGAATATAAGGTTTCTACTAAGGGTTCTAGAAGGAACGAAACCTGAGGGATCACATAAAAGATGTGAGCCGAGAACTCAACTTAACCTTCATCTGAGAAGACTCGTAACATGGTCCTAGTGCAACTTAACCACGGTTTAAGTATTCTTAGTCTTACGAGGATTACCACCAAGCTCAAGAGAAAGTAGGAAGGTTCTAAAAGGTCTAAAAGAATCGTATCTTAGACGAAACGAAGCCTAGGACAGAAAGGACTTTTCGCTTTGATACCAGCTGTAACGCCCCGCTCCCGGATACCGAGCCTTTATCCAGAAGAGAAACGTTCAGCACGTATAGCATTAAATAAATCTAACATTATATGAAAGCCTCTACGTCTTCATATCAAATAAAGCAAACGAAGATAAAAGGACTTGGGTAAAACATAAATGCTACTAAGAATAGATACGGCCATACTAGAGATAAAAAGAGGTAACTTACAACAACGGAATAACTTTACAACGTATGATGTCTCAAAGGAAAAATACAAAACTTGCCTTACAATGACCTTAAAAGAAATACAACAAATCAAAAAATAATTTCTACTTAATCTGGTACAACCTCTACAAGGAAAACAAGGTAGAAGCATCTCCAAGTCATCAACACCATCAGAAGCCGTCATCTACCCTCGGTCAACCTGTTCGTCTTCTCACCCCACAATGCATACAAAAGAAACATGCAAAGGAAGTAAGTACAAAAGTACTTAATAAGAGTGAGAAGCTAATGAATAACTAATACCAAGGAAAGGTTCATATTATTAGTTATTAAGTTATCTTGATGAGACCGACACAAACTCTAGGGTTCACTTTATGCTCATCAACATGTCGTGACTATACGTATCTAGCTTAAATTATCTTGGTTACGTCAGCACTCAAGGGTACTACGCATGGCGTATGTGATCCTGAATATATACTTGCTAACTAACGGTGGGTTACACCTGATAGCTCCGGGGTCTCCCCGGAATGCTTATACGTTCGATGAATTTTCTCCACTGCCTTTCAGCATTTTGAGCCAGTAGCATTTTACACCTTTTTGAACGTACCACATCGCCGATATGAATCGGTGCCTTACCAAGAATAGCGTGACATTTAATCTTTTTACTACACAAGTATGTAATTTATTATTGTTGTTAGCTAGCCACCTAATTATTTTCAAGTAAGTTCCCTCACATCCACTAGTCTCTCTCCTAGACTATTAGACACAGACAAGGCCTAGCAATTACACACACACATTGATGAATGTTAATCCATCATTGCACAAGCCTTTCATGCTCTTCTGACGGTCCCGAACTTAAACTCTTTAGAGATTTCATTCGGTGCCGGAACTAAATGCATCAGAAACTCAATCGAGCCTTATTCATTTTCATTTAGTGTTATTAGATCAAGAATTAACATTTAAAACTCATCTCGTGGCTTAAAACCACATTTTTCCCAAACTGGGCTGAATGCGTGCGAATTCCACCTGCTGAAAGTATATCTATCCAACCTGTATCAGCAATGCGTGCACATTTCTAATCAATGCATGTGCATTGCATCTGCTGGGAGCAAAAGAGAGCATCCTGAAACAGCAATGCATGCGCATTCCTAGCCAATGCGTACGCATTCCACCTGCAACTCCCTAAAACATGCTTTTCTCCTTTTAAACATTTTCCACTCCAAACCAAACATGTTTAGCATCAAAATACTCAGAAAGAGATAATGGAAACATGTTCTAAACATTCCATAGCTTAACATAGACCGCAGCTACACATAAAAATGATTTCCAACCACCAATCTATCCAAAACTCAACCTAAACATAATAAAACTATAACTATTCATTAGGAAGAGCCTCTTACCTTAATTGCAAGCAAAACCGATCCAAAACCCTCAAGATACTGCTGATCTTCTAAGCGTTCAACTCGAAACCTAATTGATCAACAAGTAACTCTAAAATCCCTTTCTTTCTTGCAAGACCCGAAATGAAAAAGTGTGTGAAACTGAATATTACCTAGATTACTTGCTGTGAAACTATTATTAGAACAATCTACACTCCAAGACAATCATTTTTACTCTTCATGGCTGCGAAACAGTGCTACGGATTGAAAGATACGAATTTTTGAAGAATCAAACCAGTCGAATACCAAAAACTAGGGCTAAACTGAAAACTTACGAAAAAAGGAGATGTTGTTTTCGAAAATTGCGTTACGTTGTGGTGATCACTTTTATCTACTATGACATCTTGAAACGATGAATGGACTGGCCCTGTGATTGGAGTTTACGTTCTCCATTTTTCCTGGCAACTTTGCATCTATTTCTTCTTTGTTGGCGTCGTTCCTCTATTTGTTTTTTTATGAAAGATGCGTGTCTAGCTATGAGGGAAATAATGGGATTATTTTCCTTAAATAGCCATCAATTAAATTCTTTAATTAAATGACTAAATCCCTTTATTTCATATCATAAATTTCCAAAACATTTACTTAATCCATTTTTAATCAAACTAATTGGCTAAATAATAATTAGGTCATAGTAGATACATCCAATTACTATTTTACCCTTTTCTGGAAGTTCGGGATGTTACAGACTAATTTGGAGTTCGGCCCGGGTCGTGCCTGCAGAGTCTAACTCTTACTCAGGAGTAAGGCCTGGCCAAGAGCTCTTTCAACATGGCGCCTTAGAGGAGAATCAAACCGGTGACCTCCCTAGACATTCTCAAGTCACTTATCACTTGAGTCAAGCTACTTGGTTGACTCATATATGACTTGAATACCTTCTTAAAGAAGACATTAGTAGTAGGTAGGGTGTAAACGTTCCGAGCCACTCGGCCATTAAATGCTCGCTCGAATATGAGTTTAATCGAACTCGAGCCGGTCTCGAGCAGCTCATCATAATTAACGATATAAACTCGAGCAATTAAATGTTTGACTCGACATGCTCGTGAGACCTATCAACCATTTATATATTATTTTGAAATATATTATATTTCTTATTATTATGGTGCTGGAATTAATATTTCATATGCATATTTTAGCGCTTGTACAATTTTTTCGAGCTGCTCGAGGTCGAGTTTGAAAGTGCTTGATTTTTTTCTGAGTATAATCAAGCCGAACTCGAGCATAATTAATATGTTATCGAACCATTTCGAGCAATCTTTTCCTGCTCGAGCGATCTCGAGCCGACTTCAAGCATTACTATTTTAAAGGGTCGCTCAATTCGATAAGTAAATGTTTGATTCAGATCAGATTGTTCACACCAGATTGAGGTTTATTTCATCCACCATTAATAATTATACACATTGTGGATCTATAAGGTGAATGGGTAATGAAAGCTTGCTACTTGATTAATCGTACCTCGCCTAGTGTTCTCAACTATAAAACTCTGTATGAATGTTTATTTGGTAAACCTCCGAGTATTGATATGCTTCGTGTGTTTGGTTGCATGTGTTACGCACATAATCAACGCCATAAGGGTGACTAATTTGCGAGTAGAAGTGGGCATTGTGTTTTTTGGGATATCCATACGCTAAAAAGGGGTGTCAATTGTTTGATTGGGAAACCGAGGAATTCTTCATGTCATGGGATATAAAATTTTTTGAGGATGTTTTTCCTATGGTTAATTCAGATCCTTCAGTTGAGATACATTCTGGGGACATTACCCCACCCAATGAGTATGTCACTCAGGACATTGAGGCAGATATTGATTTTTCATTACAACAACCTGTGACACCAGCCCCCGAACCATCCACAGAACCCGTTCCACCGGTTATTGGAGCGGATTTTTCCAGGAGAGGTTGGTTTTCAGGGGGCGGACCCTTCTACTCTTGATACAGGTACACCATAGGTTATTGAGCTAGGTCGGGACAAACGTGCAAAACTTCCTAATTCACGTTATCAAGACCTCATCATTCATACTACATTTGACTCGAAAAATCCCTCTCCACCATCACCGCTCCCGTCATCTTACTCAGGTACTCGGTATCCACTTTCACATTTTGTTGATTTTCATCAGCTTTCTGACAAACATCGTTAGTATGTAGCGGCAAATACTCCATGAACTTCTCCCTGTAATTTTGCAGAAGCTGTGATACATGAAGGTTGGCGGAGGCCATGGCCGAGGAAATTCGTGCTTTAGAGGATCAGGGCACGTGGGAGTTTGATGAGAGTCAACTTTGCTATATTTTCATGTGCATTTTACCCTATATTTGTAGCTTATTCGATGTGATTTTGGGTTAGTTAAGTGTTTTTATAGGTTCATTTCACCACGGGTCGAATCACGAGACGATAAGACGTTTACGTCGAAAATCTTGATATTTTTGGGTGATTTGTGTGCGTTTTATTGGTGTTTGTCTATGTGGCTTATTTTTATTACAGGTATCGCGTGATAGAGAGCGTGACGAGGATCGCAACGATACGAAAATCGTCTAAAACGGAGTTCGTATAAAAAAATGACGCGAGACTCAAATTCAAGTGTTCGAAAAAAAAAATACTATTATCCAACTTTGTCGGGATCCCGACTTTGGTGTTGAGTGGGAGTAGAGGTCCCAATATCATTCCCGGTGGAAGCTATTTTTTATCAAAAAAAAAAAAAAAAATTTAATTAAATAAATAAAAGACGGAAGGCAAAGAAGCAAAAGGGGCACATGCTTACACAATTGGTCAAAGGGACCCATGCCATTTAATAAAAGCTGACGAAAAGCACTAAGGAGGGACGCATATTTATTCTTATTTTTGGGAAAATTTTCGGAAGCTGAAGACGGAGTCGGCGAATTTAATTATTAATAAGTCATTAGGTCAAATTTCAACACAGTTTTTACATCACAACTTTATTTTCTTTACACAGCAGTTTTTATCTTTTCTTAGGTTTAGATCTATTGTTTTTCTCTTTCAATTTCTGCAAGAACATCAGCCTTTTATTTATTTTATTTTGCATTTTGGAACACAACGAAGTGACGATTCGATTGGTGGATTGCTACAGTTTATTTTGGTAAATTTTATTCAATCTTTTTATCATGTTTATTATTAATTTCTTCATAAATTTATGTACTTTTATTATTGTCATGAATAACTAATTCTATGTGTAGTCGAATTATGTGAAAGCGATCGAAAACCCTAAGGGGATGAGATTGAGAGTTGTGTAGTGCGTAATATTATGTTTAAATGGTTAATCCACGTCCTAAAACTTATTTTAACATCTTTGAATTAGATTGATCACCTAGTTCACTGTCACACACATCAAACTCATAGATGTATTTTGCGGTGAGATGTGGGATAAGGGTTTTAGGATCGTTGCGTAGATTCGGCCTAGTTGTTGAGTCCGTTTCAATACTGAGAGGTTTGTCATTGTTGTTCGAGCGACTACAGAGGCGTAATCATGTTAGGTTAATCAGTTTTCTAAAGGGAGAATTAATTAACTTCACATAGGGTGGTTAGATCGAGTTGTTCAGTCTAATCGCTAGAATTAGGAGTTGGCACCCGTGGATGTCGTTAAACTACATTAGATGGGTAGGTCGGTTAAAGCACACTCCCTGTTAAGTCCTTCCTTAGGGGTAATAGTAGCTCGTGGGATCATAGTTTGGCTATACCTATCGATATCTAGAAGGACACCGTTAGTCAATCTTTAATGTTGCATTAGTATAATATCTCTTCACCGTTATTTCGACCTGAACTAGGTTCTAAGTCGACTTTGGTATTAGACTTTACTCCATGTGGATTCGACCTTGTGACCACTATACTACCGTTGACCCGATACTCTGTCGGTTAAAGTTAGCGGTTAAGTATTTTGCTATCAGAGTTACAACCCCTTCCTCCTAGGAATAAGGCCATTGGCAGCAAATGGGTGCACAGTGAAAAATGTGATGAGCATGGAAAGTTGCAACATCTGAAAGAATGGCTAGTGGCCTTTGGAAATCATCAGATCGAAGGCATTGATAATAATGAAACTTTTTCTCCAGTGGCGAAGATGGTTACGGTGCGTACTTTTCTCGGTATTGCTGCTATTAAACAGTCGAGATTCATCAGATGGATGTCCAGATTTCCTTTTTACATGGAGACTTAGACTAGGATATTTATATGTAGATTCCTCCGAGGTTTGATAAGTCCCGTGAGCATTTGGTTTGTCGAATGAAGAAAACTCTATATGGGTTGAGGCAAGCACCACGGTGTTGTTCTACCAAGCTGGAGTCCAGTTTGACAGACTATGGGTTTAAGCGCTCGTACTCGGAGTATTCGCTTTTTACCTTACAGAACGGGGCCATTCGTATCAATGTTAAGGAATGATTATGCGGCTTTAGCTGTTTTCAAGCTGTATTTTGGGAGTTGTTTTAAAATGAAGGATTTGGGAGCGGTCAAGTATTTCACTGGGCTTGAAGTTGCTCGCTCTACGCATGGTATTTTTTTGTTCCAACGCAAATACGGTTTGGATATTATCTCTAATTGTGGGCTGCTGTCCGCAAAGCTGCCAACTTTCCTATAAAGCAGAATCATCGCCTTGCCTTAGATGATTCAATGTTTCTACTTTATCATAGGCAATATCGCCGTCTTATTGGTCGTCTCATTTACCTTGGTGTGACTCAACCTGACCTTGCCTATTCTATCCACATTTGGTCTCAGTTCATGCAACAACTAAGTGTTGGCCATTGGGAGGCGGCCTTACGTGTTGTTCGTTATATTAGAAAGCATCTGGGACAAGGCATTCTGTTACGGCCGATTGTTATTTTACTCTAGAAGGGTGGTGTGATTCTAAATGGGCGAGTTGTCCTCTTACTCGTCGCTCCTTGAGTGATTGGTTTGTTTTGCTAGACCATTCTCTATCTCGTGGAAGACTAAGAAATAGCTTACGGTCTCTCGCTCCTCGATGGAGGCTGAATATCGTTTTATGGCGGCCATCACTTGTGAATTGACGTGGCTGCATCAATTTCTGGGTGACCTCGGGATTCACATTTCCCCTGGCATGAGTTTATATTGTGATAGTCAGTCTGCATTACATACAGCCCAAAATCCTGTGTTTCATTAACGCACAAAGCATATTGAGACGGATTGTCATTTTGTTCATGATGCAATCTGTGACGCCCATGTCCCGGATACCGAGTCCCTATCCAGAAAAGAATGTAACATCCCAAAATTTTAAGGAGGGTATAAACGTAAAATGGAATTTAATTAGTTATTTTCCTATTTTATGTTAACCTAAAGGCAATAATTAAAAAGGTTTAATTATTAATTAAGGGATTTAATTATTAATTTAAAGGAATTAAATTATAACTATAAAAGGAAAATAATCATCCTTTTCCCCAGTTTATCATACACGGCAATTCCGAGAAGAAATACGCATGAAAAGAGAAGCAAGTTTCCATGAAGTGGAGGAAGGGAATCTTCAACCGTGCGGCCAAACCGTTCACCGTCTCAAGACGCTATCGTAGAAGAAAGTGATCACCGCGAGAAGACTATTGTTTGGTATTAACCGTTTACTAAACGGTAAGTTTTCCCTTTTGAGCCTTAAATATAGATTCGTTTACTTTCTTGAAAACAATCTGAGTTTTGGTGAGTTAGAGGTTTGTCTTATCATAGTAGAACGTTTAACTATCATAGGTCGTTCGTAGAAGTGGTCGGAATCGATGAATCAAGTCTTTTGCTTTCGTTGTCGCTTTCAAAATCGCTTTTAGAGGGCTAAAATGTAAGGGGTTGTTATTAAACGGATTTTAGGTGTTCAATCGTATTTAATTATATGTTATTATTGTAAATCAAACCAAAATACTTTTCCATTGAATTAGATGTGAGTACATCAAGATATATATAGCCATGTGTAGCTTGGCCAACAAGTATATGGATAAATACCGAAAATATAAAATACTAGAAAATACAAATATTTGAATTAATCAATCTTTATCTATAATATCTTCAACATGCCCCCGCATTCCCGTGGGAAGGGGCTGAACACGGAGATTGGTCTTGAGTAAATCAAAGCGCGGATGGGCAAGCGGCTTTGTAAGGAGATCGGCGAGCTGATCCTTCGAACTGAGAAATGAGACGGAAAGCCGTTTGGAGGCGACTAACTCACGAACATGATGAAAATCAATCTCGATGTGCTTAGTTCTGGCATGGAACACCGGATTGTGCGCAAGGTAGGTGGCACCAATATTGTCGCACCATAAGATCGGCGGAGATGAAACAGGAACATGCATTTCGGCCAGAGATCGATCAACCACCGAACTTTCGCGGTATTGGAGAGTGTCTTGTATTCGGCTTCCGCATCTACTCTTGGAGACGGTGAGATGTTGTTTTGAGCGCCAAACCGATAAGATTATTGCGAGGAAGACACAATAGGCACCGATAGAGCGACGGTTGTCGGGATCCGCACCCGATCGGGAGTCGAGTAGGCTTGGAGAGTGGCTGCGAATGACGAGATAGGAACAAACCTTCGGAAATAGTGTGTTTAAGGTAGCGGAGTATCCGTTTGACTGCATTCCAGTGATCATCAGTTGGGGATTGCATGAACTTTCTAACCTTATGGACTGCAAAGGCTATGTCCGGACGCGTGAAGCTGAGGTACTGGAGGCCTCCGACCACAGTGCGATAGAGGGAAGGGTCGGAAAAGGGAGATCCCGAGGCGAGAGTTAATCGAGTAGAGGCAGACATGGGAGTGAAACACGGCTTGCATTTATCCATACCTACCCTTGAAGAAGTTGCAGGATATATTTCCGCTGAGTAAGGTAGAGGCCATCAGAAGTGGGGAGAGCCTCGATGCCTAGAAAGTAAGATAAGGTGCCGAGATCTTTGACAGGGAACTGCGAGCTGAGATAAGTAATAACCTGTGTAATAAGAGAAGGAGAGGTACCTGTAATAATCACATCATCAACATAAATAAGTAAATAAACACGATGTCCACCATGTGAGTATATGAATAAAGAAGTGTCGGCTTTAGATGCTGAGAAGCCGTAGTGAGATAGAACTTCCGAGAGACGGGAAAACCAGGCACGTGGAGCTTGACGGAGACCAAAGAGACTGCGCTTAAGGCGGCAGACGTAATCTGGATAATCCGGATGAATGAAACCCTGTGGCTGCTGCATGTAGACAGGTTCGTTCAGATGGCCATGAAGAAAGGCATTCTGGATGTCAACTTGACGGAGGGACCACCCCTGAGAGACGGCAAGAGAAAGCAATAGCCGAATGGTGATCGGCTTCACAACTTGGCCCAATGTGTCTGTGAAGTCAATACCTTCGCCTGGTGGAAGCCTTTTGCTACGAGCCGAGCTTTATGACGCTCAAGTCGCCATCTCGCATTATGCCAGTCGCGGTAGACCCACTTGTTACCTACAACATTCAAATGAGATCAAACGGAACTAGATCCCAAGTATTAGTACGTAAAGAGCATTGATTTCCTCTCGCATAGCATTACGCCAAATCCCATGTTTGGAGGTTTCAGTGTAGGAAGTCGGATCGGAGGGGGTAGTGGAGTGGATGAGAGCTCGGGGAAGCGGATAGCGAATATAGTCGGGCATTTGAGTTGGTTTAAGGGAGTTGGTTTTGGTGCGGGTAACCATAGGATGGGCCAGAGGAGGATCACGAGGAGGGGAAGGGGGAGCACCGGTCTGAGGAGATGGTGCCGGAGACTGGGAATGAGAGGGATCCGGGGAGGCGGGTGACTCGGCCGAAGGGGCGGGTGGAGGTGGAGGTGGAGGGGATACATGTGGTAGGATGGTAGCCGGTAAAGGAACAGTGATAAGCTCCGGGGCTATTGGTGTGCTTGAGGGAGTGTAGGGAAAGGTTGTTTCGTCAAAAATGACATGACGGGCAATGTAGACACGACCGGAGGAGAGATCAAGGCACTTGTAGCCATGATGATGAGGACTGTAGCCAAGGAAAACGCAGGATTTAGATCGGAAGTCAGTTTTATGGTGATTATATGGGCGGAGGTGAGGCCAGCAAGCACAACCAAAGACTTTGAGGAAGGAATAATCAGGCATGCGTCCAAAATCCATCTCATACGGGGATTTGTCATTTAGGACTCGGGTGGGGAGGCGATTGATGAGGTAAACAGCGGTGACAAATGCATCTTCCCAGTAGTTAAGGGGAAGATGGGACTGTGCGAGAAGTGTGAGACCGACCTCGACGATTTGGCGGTGACGCCTTTCGATGGCGCCGGCTTGTTCATGCGTGTGTGGACAAGAGCGGCGGTGAATAATGCCTAAAGAGGTGAGGTATTGCGTGAGGCGACGGTATTCACCGCCCCAGTCAGTTTGCAAACTCATGAGTTTAGTGTTAAATTGCCGCTCAATCATATTAAGGAAATCACGAAAAACGGGTTCAACATCAGATTTACGTTTTAGAGGAAAAATCCATAAATATTTTGTAAAATCATCCAAAAAGCTAACATAGTAACGAGAGCCATAAATAGAAGATTCATTACAAGGGCCCCAAACATCCGAGTAAATTAAATCAAGCGGTGCGTGAAGAAGTGAATTGAGACACATATAAAGGTTGATGATGACTCTTAGCTAATTGACAAGAAGCACATACAGAAGAGTGTGCTTTATTTGAAATACTAATAGATAAACGACTTAAAATTTGACGAAGAGCAGGAAAAGAACAGTGTCCTAAACGTTGGTGCCATGTGGATGAAGAGCTAGAGGTGGCGGCTAGAGCTTGAACCGGAGTATTGCGGAGAGTGGGAGAGAAGTGGTAGAGACCATCATTGACAAATCCCCTATGATGGACGCGACCCAAGTAGTCCTTCACAAGGAAATAATTATTATGAAACTCAAAGTAAACAGAATTATCATGAGCAAATTGACGAACTGAAAGTAAATTTCGAGTAAGAGAAGGCGTAACTAGAACATTATGTAAAAGGTAGGTGTTAGTAGGGGAGGAGATAGAGGAAGAGCCAAGATGAGTGATTTGCAAACCTGTACCATCACCAACATGAACTTTTTCAGGACCTTCGTAGGGCTCGTAAGAGAGATTTAGGTTCTGGAAATCATTGGTCATATGATGGGTAGCTCCGGTGTCTGGTATCCAATCAGAAGTTGGTGGGGGTGGGTAGGGCTGCATGTAGTTGTAGTAAGCATGGGGTGGAGGGGGTCTCAGGTTGGGGTTTGGCCGGGGCGTTTGGTGGGGTTGTTGTGGGGTGTAGCGGTAATAACAGGCTGCAGCAGAGTGACCGACACGGTTACAAATTTGGCAGGTCGGGGCTGAATCGGTGTTGAAAGGGGGACGAGAAGCACCACGGCCTCGGCCTCGCCCCCGTCCTCGATAATTGTTCGAGCCTCGTCCATGGGAAGGTTGGGTCGGCCAGACGTTAGAAATTTGCGCAAGCGTGGCGCGGGATAGCTTTGGATGGGGAAGTCGGAGTTGGAACAGGCGGTGTTGGTTGATCCGAGACTCGGCGGTAAGTAATCGGGAGTAGACTTCTTCAATAGTAACAGAGGAGCGGGATCCAAGCATGGTGACAAGAGCATCATAATCATGACCAAGCCCCCGCAAGTAAATAGGCAATAAAATCATCGTCGGAGAGCGGGTGACCGCCAGGGCTAGATCGTCGGCGATCCTTTTAATTTGAAATAATAATCGCGACCGAAGATTCTTGCTTTGCGTGTAAAGCTACTCGGTTCGCAGAATCGTACCGGCCTTGGATCGGCCGGGTGAAGCGAATGAGTCTTGAAGGATTTCCATATGGCCGGACGTGGATGATGTGTAAACCTGCATTAAAACATCATCAGATAACGAGGACGTAATTGTGCTTAGTATGAGATTATCGTTTCGGCTCCATTCAACATAATCTGGATTGGGAGAAACAGCGCCTGCTGAGTTTGTGATGGTTGCAGCCGGTGGAGGAATCGTCCCGTCGATGTAGCCATAAACACCTTGACCTTTAAGGTAGGGAAGGATTTGAGCCCGCCATAGATGATAATTGGACCGTGTCAGTTTGGATATGTGAATAGAGGAGGAAGGGGTGAATGAGGGATAGGAAGAAGAGGAGGAGGTGGCCGTTGTGGCGGCTGTTTCACCAGTTTGGCCGGACATGGCTGCTTGAGGAAAAGGACGACTGGAGAAGAAGAAGATTAGGGTTTCGGCTTTTTTTTTTTTTTTTTTTTGTTGGTTGTAAACTAGGAGGGATTCGGGATAATGCTATTGAGAGAGAGAGAACCTAGCTCTGCTACCATATTGTAAATCAAACCAAAATACTTTTCCATTGAATTAGATGTGAGTACATCAAGATATATATAGCCATGTGTAGCTTGGCCAACAAGTATATGGATAAATACCGAAAATATAAAATACTAGAAAATACAAATATTTGAATTAATCAATCTTTATCTATAATATCTTCAACAGTTATTTATTTATTATTGCTGCTTTTCTTATTTATCATTATCAGATGCTTGTTTCTTTATATATATATATATATGATTGTTGCTTGGGAAACTATAATGACCACATGGAAAAACAAATATAGGACATAATAATACTGGTGTTCCCGTATTTGTATGTTGCCGTAAAAGGGGAAAAAAAAATATGATAGGAGGAACCTTGCAAGGACTTCGCAGGGTTAATTATAAGAAAAAAAATATGAATTTATTCTGCTATCCATTTGGGTTTCTAAATAGAAATAAAAGAATAAATAATAGTAGCTGAGGAAGAATGATGAAAAGATCTGAAAATGGGAAAAAAAGACATGATAAAAAAATAATGGTGAGAGAGAGAACAGCAGCGCGTATTACTACATTGTGTTCACTACGTTGGTTTGCAACATGAAGAACATGTAGTAACACATGTAGTAAATGCGTTTTTGTCCTTCTTCTCGACCACTATCTTTTTTTTTGTCTTTTTTCTCATTTTTGATCAAAACAATTCTTCACAACCTTTAACCTTAAATAATAATAGCAAAAGCTGTTGGGGAAAAAATATGTATTCTTTCGTTTACAGGGAAGAAATATGTACGGTAATTTATACGTATTATGTTTACAGTGAAATTATATATGTATTTATTTGATACAGTTGAATTAATAGATATTATGTACGGTAAACAACTTTATTTGATTTATATACTAAAAAGGTATGCACAACAAAGTACTATATATGTTTAATAATTATAGTAAAAGTGTGGGGTATATCACGGTAAAATAGTATTATAATAATTTTTTGTTATTACGTGTATTACACGATACGGTGTGGCTTGTATGTTCTTGTGGGACATTATATGGTAATTGACAATGTCTAACGACAACTTTTGGTAGCCTTGGCTCAGCATCACAATTGAGACCCTCTGCGGAGAAAAGGCGGAGCACCGGAAGGCGTTGTTTAGGCCTTGTGGGACATTGGCCTAGTGGTCTATGATTCTTTTACAACGTGCTGGGTTGTATAACTAGATTGTCTAGGATTAGAAGTCCTTAGGAAGCCTCATACGTGAATGAATCAGTGGTTAGAACTTAACTCGTAAATACATATGTGGTTGTCTAAAAGCTAAAACGTCAATATCACTGGTAAGGCACGTTTCTAAATCGATGTATGGGATTCTTACAGTCCCTTTGAAGCTATGTGTCAAGGGCCAACGTGTAACTCCCACATGGAGACCTAAGTCCATGCCCCCTTGAGAGGTGCTTAATATGTCTCGGTGCATTCTCACCATGCACAGTGTCCTTTGGTATTGGTGTAACAAACTTTATTTGTGCGAGGATATACTACGGAGCTGGTAGAGAGTGAGAGAGCTCTACTATTACAACCTATGTGGTAGTGATTGTAGATGATACCATGTTATATGTATCCGCCTTTATTGCTATTTATTGTACCCTTTCTTCTACCCCTTACTAAGTACGTATGTACTTACCCCCTCTTCTCTCTTGTCCGCACCCCGAGAAGGTGGTGTTTTTGTAGGTTGTTTTTGAGGCCACTGAGGAGTGACCCGGAGATGCTGCAGATGACGTCTATTGTCTTTACTTTCAGCTTGCTTTTGGGTATAGATTCTCTTGTCCTTTGTAATGATGGAAATCAATGGGTTGAGTTTATGGTTAACGAATTGTAACGGATACATTTGTATTTGATAATTATTACAAGTCTTTGATGAAGTAATAGATGCAGCCTGTGTTACTTTCGATCGTTTTAGTAGTTGTTTTAAGTACCCGAGTCAGTCGTTTTACATTCTGCTTGTTCTCTGATGTCTGCATACGTAAGACTTACGTGTATAATTAGATTAAAATTTAATTATATGCGTGTCGGGTGTTCTTTTCCGGATAGAGACATGGTATCCGGGACAGGGGCGTCACAGTTGGTATCAGAGAGGCAAGTAACACCGCTGCATAGGATTTAAACTAAGAAGAGTTGGTCTAGCTGTGTTAGGTACGTGAAATGGGGATGTTGAAGTTAGATTCTTTAAGTGTAGACCCTCTTAAGCTAGTCTGTTAAGCAATGAACCCCTTAAGGTTAGGGTCTCTAAACTAAATCATTTCACCTAGGGCTAAGTGAAACCCCCTTTAAGTAAAGCTTTGGGATCGAAGATTTATGCCTACACCTTCAAGTTGAGGATCTCTTGGTTTAATTTTCCTTACACTCCCTATTGTCATCTTTCCACTTTCATTTACACTTCAATATCAAAGTCTACTTTTGACTTGGCCAACCTTTGTAGGATATGGTATTTTACTCGACTCTACAAATCCACCAATTTCTCCTTTCACTATTACTTGCTTGGTGTTTATCAAAATTCTTAGACCTTTGCTTGCTTGAGATGGGCTCCACACGAACTCCATATACAACTCCATCACTTCCAAGTGCTTCCTTTTTGTTTCAATTACCAATATTGAAAGTTTCTTGCTTGACACATGCTCTTCATCATCAGTGTGATTAGCCTTTGCAACTCGGGAGATTGATTTACGTACACGTGTTTCCCTTTCATGTAAGACAGCTTAACATTCCCCAAAATTTCTGAAAATTTTTAGAAAGGTAGACCACTGCCTTGTATACACTTTCCATTTTTACATCAACTCGATAATCATTATGGATTGCACAGAAAATTCATGTTAATGTCAGACACTCTGTCCAGAAAATCTGCAGCGGAACTTTCACTTACTCTTCCGTTTTGAACAAGTTAAATACATTCAATTGACCTAAAGTTTTGATATGTTGCAGAAAACACCTTTATCTACAACTTTCCATTTGTAATCAAGTCCAAATTCCTTTTCGTTTGATCACAAACCGCAATCCGAGACAGTGTTTATATGGAAATTCTGATAGTTTCTACATTCGGCAACAATAATTGTTTTTGACCGACTTCTTGTCCTCCAAAAATTATAATCTCTTGGTATCACCGGGGAAACTCAAGTACCTACATCTTTTCTCTTTTGATCGTGCTCAAATTCTTTTTCGTTTGGGCTGCACAAGTAGATAATATCAGATCTGGAGAATATCAACTCCAACCGCCTGAAAGGAACCCTCACCTCTTTGACTTAGGGTTGGCTATGAGAGTAGTAAGTTATGATTAATATGTTCTAGAAGTTTCCCTGAATATTGATCTCCCTCTGGGTTAAATCATGTATTAGGATGCTTGTGAGTTAATTGTTTTTTCTTTTGCAGCTATAAACAAGCACCAAGACGTTACCTTCTGGTATGCATGCTTGAAGTTCAAATCTTTTTATGCCTTTCATCAACCATGCGTTTTATAGAAAATTAATTCCCATTTGATTCCATACTCGTGATCCTTGAATTCAACAACTACTCACCATCTTTTGGCATGAGTTACCTCATAAGCATATCTCCTTAAGTCTTTTTTTTGAAAAAGTTCACACCTTTTTACTTTTAAATTAATGAAGCAAGTCCCTTCTGACTTTGCATGATTTGTTGCACTCCCACCATTCCTTTCAAATCCATAATTGATTAAACTTTCTAATGCCAGAACATTCTTCTTACTTGTGTTCATTCTCAGGTTCCCTCCTAAGGGTAGTGTTGATGTTGTCACTTTCTCTCTTAATGCTGCATGTTTGTTCATGGTATGCATCTCATCTTTTTGCCAGTCAGATCTTTAAACCTACCTTTACATCCCTCGCTTACTTTCCATCAACCTTCCGGCAACTTATGCTAAGCCAACTTCAGACGGGAGGTAGTTGTTTGCCAGGTGTCTTCAGAACCTATCTAGCCAACCAACATTTGAACTCCCAAATTTTTATTAAATTCCATTCAGATTAATGGACCTTATATCTTTCAGTTTTAAATCTCTTTCAGGCCATTTAGAGCCATGAATCGACAGACACAACTTTCGACGTTCCTTCTCCTGTCTTTGCGTCTTATAATATTTTGTGGCGCCAGTTGAAATGTCTATTTTGTTTTTACCCTTTTCAATTCTCCATAAGGGATAACTTTGAGCATTCATTCGTTAGCACTGTAATATTCCTCACGAGTAGTGAAACCTTGGACCCATAAAAGTTGGATCATCAATGATCCTTTAAACTTCCTGTGAAAGTTTGAATTAATTCTTTGAAATCAAACTTTATCCAACAACTCTTAAGTGTCTATTCCCCTTCAGTTAAAAGCTTGTTTATCGCATACTTTTTCAAACTTTTGACATTTCCTTTGCAATACCTTGAGGAAATTTCTATCTCCCTTTCAACCTTGCAATAACCTAACCTCTATTTGAATAATGCAAACATTGACATTTCTTGACAAGTTTCTATTCCATTATGAGACCTTTTGGAGTAATCCATTTGACCCCATAACTCTTTCATGTTGAGATTCTTATCCTCATTTTGATTTCTCGGTTGTTTAACCTTTCTGGTGCTCGACCTTGCACCATTGCTTGTTTTTCTGTTGTGGAATGATTCCTCTACAACATTCATGCAAATTGGGGACTTTCTTAATTCGCCAATAGCAGACGTTCTCAAGTTCAATATCCTTTTCCTCTTATATTAAATGTTTCCAAGTCCATCATGGTGATGTTTCCCCTTAACGTCCCCACTTTCTAAGGGCTTACGTAAAAGCTCGTTATCCTCCTTACAAGTGGTCTGAGTTCCTTTGCAGACCACCGTATCTTGCAAAATTCCACCTTCTTAAAAGAATTTCATCTACAAGATAATCCTTTTTCTTTTCTTTTGGTGGTTATCTTTTATACTACGATACAACGACCATCCTTCAATCTTGAACTAATCTCTTACTTACATCAACCTGGAATCACCTTGTTTTGTTAGTAACCCATGCAACCTCCCTTGTTTTGAAAACTTATTGCCTCTTCTTTGGCTTACCAAGTTGACATGCCACCATGGTGCAGAATTTGTCACTTCTTAACTTTATTTCTTTTCCAAGCTAACGCTTATTGGCATAAGGATTGGATCAGACCGTCAGAGAGGAAGTATGTCAATTGCATGTTCTCCATCCCTGAAAAGTCTCAGAAAGCCTGGGATCCTTGCAGTTCTATAGCAAGCTTTTGCCGCAGTAATGGAATTCGAGATCAAAAGGAGTCAATGGTGCCAAAAGTTGTGGATCATTTGGGAAGTATCAGCCTTCTGCGTATAGGCCAGCAGGAGCAAGTTAAGCATGTCGTTCCGTTAATTAAAAGATTCGAGGCAGTGATGAGATAGTGAAGAAACAAGACGAAGATCCAAGAGTTGTCGGTTACAAGAGAGTGGCCAAAACCCAACCAGTCAGTGGTTACGAGTTAGAGGAGGATGTCAACCTTCAACATCAGAACAGGCTTCGTGTTCCGAATATGGAGGATTTGAGTAAGACAGTGACGGATGACGCCCACACTATAGCAATTACAGTTTATCCCAGAGCAACCAGGATGTGTAGAGAGTTGAAACAGCACTGCCAGAGACCTTGTATGAAGATAGAGATAGCAGAGTTTCCTATAACACCAGTTAACACGCCAACATCCAGAAGTCACCGTTTGAGGTCTGTATGGAAAGAAGTTTTGAACTCCAGTAATCCGGGATAAGCGGAACACTAATAAACTACAATACCAGAGTGGATACAACGAGCCAGGAAGAATACTGAAGTGGACTGTCGCAGCCTCGAGATGGCTCGAGACAGGTAAAAGAGCTGGGAAGATGGAATAAGAAGACTGTTAGAGGTTAAAGTTGAAGATACAATGTATCTAAAGACGTTCCCAATCAAAGGAGTTAGACGTCTTGGGCAGACATGCACTAAGCCCCAGTTTTGAAGGCCCTTACGTGATCTTGGCTAAGTTGGACCTTTAGCATATCTGTTTGGAGTTACCAGAAACCCTTTCACGAGTGCATGACGTCCTTCATGTGTCAATGATAAGGGAATTCTTAACCGACATTGATGTGGTAGCAAGCTTTGACCTTGAAATGGTTGAAGAGATCTTGACCTATGATAGCAAAATAACTAACCGCTAGCCTTAACCGACAGAGTATCGGGTCAACGGTAGTATAGTGGTCTCAAGGTCGAATCCACAGGGAGTAATGTCTAAGTACCAAAGTCAACTTAGAACTTAGTTCAGGTCAAAATAGTGGTGGAGAGATATTATACTAATGCAAAGTAAAGATTATACTAATAAGTTTACTTCGAGGTATTAAAAGGGGTATAGTCGAACTATGATCCAACGAGCTACTTTTACCCCTAAGGAAGGACTCAATAGGGAACGTGTCTTAACCGACCTACCTATCCAATGTAATTTAACGACATCCACGGGTGCCAACCCCTAATTCTAGCGATTAGACTGAACAACTCGATCTAACCACCCTATGTGAAGTTAATTAATTCTCCCTTTAGAAAACCGATTAACCTAACATGATTACATGCTAGAGTCACTCGAACAACGATGACAAACCTCTATATTGGAAACGGACTTAACAAATAGGCCGAATCTACGCAACGATCCTAAAACCCCTTATCCCACATCTCACCGCAAAATGCATCTATAAGTTCGATGTATGTGATAGTGAACTAGGTGATCAATCTAATTCAAAGACGTTAAAATAAGTTTTAGAACGTGGATTAATCGATTAAACTATAATTTACGCACTACATGTTAAGGGTGATTTTATATGATTTATAACGTTATATTTTGTAACAATTTCCTCCATATTCGTATAATTCGCGTAGAAATTGAGTGTTTAATTGATTTATTGAGCAAATGAGATTTTAAACGGGTTAATCGCAAAATTTGTTAATTTATGTGCTTTATTGATGATTTTATGTTTATTTGGATGATATTACATTTTGCGATGTTCTTATTATCTTGTAGATGCACGATATTGGCTCAAAAGAGGATTAAAAGATGTCAAGGATCGAGTTTATATGAAGAAAAAGAGATAAAGGTGAAGTCGGTTGAAGATAAAGATGAGAAAATCAATTTTTGACAAAGTGAACGCACGTCCTACGTTCCGTCCAGTGGACGGGCGCCAAGCCGATGGGACGAGTCCGAAGAAGTGATTTGATTGAGTTCTCCCAAATTTAGTGGACGAAGCGTCCGATTTAAAGAAGAACGGGCGTCCCGATCCGGCTCGGCCCGACTCAAGTTTTTATTGAAGGATGGACGGCGCCCAAAGATAAGCGGGCGGCGTCCAGCGCCGACTTAGCAAAACCGACCTGAAATTCTATAAATAGCTGCGGTTTTCTCCACATAATTATCATACATTCGAACCCTAAACCCTAGGGGCGGCTCAGCTGCGTTTTTCTTTAGTTTTCAATCAGTTTTTATTCAAATACTTTTTATGCACTTTTATTCCAACCAATTCGAGTTTCAAAGAGGATGTTGAGAGGCTAGACCTCCCTTGAACAAGCGTTGTGAAGCCATCCGATCAACAATTCAGTTTCGTTTCTTGATTATCTTGTGAGTATTTTATTCAAGTTGTATCTTTATTATTGTTTATCACTATTTATTGCAATTATATCGATAGATTGTTGCATGATTGATTGTTTGTTCGATTTGGATGAAAATCATAATTGAACCTCTAGAATCAATATAATAAAGATTGGGTTTTTAACCTATAAAATAACGAGAGTTAATTAGGTTGAATTTCTAGATAACTAGATTGAGAAATCTTACACTTTTGTTTTGAAAGTATTAATCTTTAAAATCGAGAGATAGAAGATTAAGAAACGAACTTTTCTAAGAAATTAGGAGTTCATACCTTGGCTAGGTGAATCACAACTTGGTTAAAAATCATGAGATAATCGAGATAGGAATTGATAGTTGTAGGATATGTGGATCAATTGCTTGTTCGTTCGTAAAATATTGATTAAACCACTTGAATTCGAACTGCTTAGTAAAACTGCAATCTTTACTTCATAATAAACTTAGAATAGATTTAGTTTAGTTAATTTCGATTCGCAACCATATTTCACGGCTTTAGATCTCGATCTTCCATCCGATTATTTTTATTGTTAGTTTCATTCTTGGTTTTAGTTCTTCCTTGTTTTAATTTCACATCTTTTAGTAGTAATCGTGACATAGTTAGGTTAGATAATAAAAACTAGTTTAAACAACCCCGATTCCCCGTAAGATCGACCCGGTATCAACCTCTTTACTATGATCCTTGCACTTGAGGTATATCGGATTTATAAATATTATTACTTGTTTATTTGCATTAGATAAATCCGTGAACAAGTTTTTGGCGCCGTTTCCGGGGAACCGGACGGTTGTCTAGTTTTTATTTTCTTGTTTTAATTTTATTTCTCGTTTTTAATCTTCATAGTTAGTTATATTTAGGTTATTAGGGTATTTAGTAATTAGGTTTTGTGACGTGCAATTAGGTTTTCCTAAGTTTATTTCGTTTTTCCCTACCTCTTTTCTGTCTTCTTTCTGTTTCATCAACTCGAACCGTTTTGGCTATTGCACGGCGTCCATCTAATCCGGACGCCCATCCAGTTTTTCACCATATCAGACGAGCGTTCGGACTTCCAAACTCCCGTTTATTCCAGTTTCCAGGCAGACGCCCGTCCAACACCCTGGACGTCCGTCCGCCCCTGTCTTATCTAATTTTATTTCTTTTTCTATTCTTTTCCTTTCTTTTTCTAGACTTTGAATCTTTTCGTTTTTAGGTTTCAACCACTTGATTTTGGTCCGGTTTATGCAAACTCGAAGTCAAAAGGGGCCATTACTATATACCCCTGACTTAGAGCGGACCATAATCCGGCCAAACAGGCGGAAAATCCGTTCAGCGGCTCCTTCTGAAGAAGCCGATCAAGATTTAGAGGATCGTTTAGCCGAAGAATTCGAAAACTTCGTAATTATGGCTGAAGAGGATATACGTACGTTGGCAGACTACGCCATGCCTGGCGAAGTCAAAGTCAACCCGGCTATTGTTATCCCAACCATAACTGCACAGACCTTCGAGCTAAAGCCGGGACTTATTCAGATGATGCAGCATGCATCCATTTTTCACGGGTTTCAGTCAAAGAATCCCCATACTCACTTACATACATTCTTAGAGATATGCGGTACTACACGCATCCAAGGAGTAAGTGAGTATGCTATAAAACTGAAATTGTTCCCATTTTCTATAAAGGGAGAAGCTAAAGAGTGGTATACCTCTCTCCCCGCTGAATCTATTACCACCTGGTCTGAACTTGAAAAAGAATTTTTAAGTCAATATTTTCCACCTTCAAAGACAGCCCAGTGTTTAAACGACATTTTCACGTTCTATCAGAAAGAAAATGAGTCATTTTTCGAATGTTGGAAGAGATTCAAGTCTCTTCTCAGAAAGTGTCCCCATCATGGTTTACCGCTACAAAGGCAAGTCAATACTTTTTTCAGCGGATTGACCGAGCTCACGAAGGGCATGGTCAATAGTTCTTCTGGTGGGGCATTTTTGAAGAAAACACCTGATGAGGGGTGGGCATTGTTCGAGGACATTTCTAAATATAACTATGCTCCCTCTTATCAAGCCATTCAAGCTCCTCCTCCTCCTAAGGTTGAGGAAGTGAATATGCAAAGTTTGATCGCCATGCTGTAGAAACAGATGGCAACATCTCAAAATTCCAATCCGATCAATCAAACTTTCCCTTTTTCACGAACTCGAGTTGTATTGTGAAATTCTTTGTCGCCGGTGGCCATATGATTGGCGGTGTCAATTTAATCCCCACGATCCTGTCAAGTTAATGTTGTTCATGATTATGGGCAAGTATAACCAAGTCACATGTCGAATTGTGACGATGTGGGGGGCACACTTTCGTTTTCGTCCTATGAGAACGGACAGAGTCTTTGAGGTGAATGCGTTCTTTGGCCAGTCCAATCAGAGGTTTAATCAATTCTGCCAAAATAACTTTCAAAACCAAGGTTTTAGCCAGAATCCAAGTTTTAATCCAAATTCAACTTCATATCCAAATCAAAACTTCAATCAAAACCCTGGTTTGAATCAGAACCAAAGCAATAATTTTTCCAATACTAACCAAAGGTTCAATCAGAGTTGGCCTACCAATTCTAATTCTGCTTTTCAGAATCGGTCCAGCCAGCCATATTCGCAGAATCTCCAAAACTCTCAAGGCCCCTCTCACCCCAATACTCTTGAAGCTAAAGTGGAGGAGCAAAGTAAAAACATCCAACTCTTGATGAGCACAAACAAGAATCTTGATAGGCAATTAGGGCAATTGGCTGAACAGTTAGCTTCTAGACACCCCGGGCAGCTGCCCAGTTTCACAGAAAAGAATCCAAAGGGTGGTCAAGTCGCTCAGACCGATTTGAACAATGGCCAATGCACTGACCTCGTACCTTCAATTCCTTACGGAGAGAAGAGGCCCGGTCACGATGAATTTTTAAGTTGTACTCAACTAAGTGGTCCCCTCACCGGGGAAACCACTAACCCCTCCTCGCCGATGATAAGGCGGGAGGGCAAGCTAACACCTACACACCCTTGGCGAAAGAGAATACTCGGGTGGGTGATCCACGAGAGGTGAAAGAGTTGAAAGTCCTCAAGTGGCTGAACCCCTGAGGAATGAAGAAACAAGTGAGAGTCAGGAGGCTGATACCCTGACTAGTAAGAAGAATGAGAAGGTAGTAAGGTGGAAGGATTTGGAAGACAAAGCTATCAGTTCATCCTCAAAGAAAGTCTTTTCCGAGAGTGATTTGAAAAAGCTTCCATTTCCACCTAGAAAGAGCAACATCTCCTTGAATGAGGATAAAAAGTATGAAAAAGTACTGAACCTTCTGAAAAATACTCAGGTTAACCTTCCATTATCCAAGGTTTTGGTTGAGATGCCTAAGTATACAAAATTCATCAAGGTTGTTGTTTCTTCTAAGAAGAAATTAGCAGACATAGATCGGTTGATTGGTGAAGACTGCTCTATGATCAACTATGAAGATCTACCAACCAAGAGGGGTGACCCTGGGAAATTTGTGCTCACATTGCTAATGGGAGGCCTCGTCTTCCCAAACTCTTTATGTGACCTGGGTGCATCCATCAGCCTGATGACATTGTCTGTGTGCAAACAGCTTGGTTTAAATGACCTTCTAGAACCCACTACCATGAATTTGCAATTCGCTAATAGATCTTCTAAGAAAGCTGCGGGGATTCTGAAGGACGTATTAGTTCAAATTGATAAATTTACCTTTCCCGTTGGTGGCACGCCCTAGACATTGAAAAGGATGAAAATGTCCCCACGATACTTGGAAGACCCTTTACATCTGACTAGAGACCTCATTGACTGTGATGGTGGCAAAGTGACTATATGGGTTGGTGATCAAGAGGTAAGCTATAATGTCTCCAAATCCATTCAGAGACCCTCTGGTCCTCCAACCGGCTTTTCCATTGAGGATACGTTTGATGACTTCAATGACCACATGGAAAAGCAAGTCATGGCTGTTGCAACTGAATATGAGCGATTGGTTGATAATTTGAATAATCATGGTGTGGTGAGTCTAGAGCAGTTAGAAGCTGAAATTGAGGATGAGTTGTTGAAAGGAGAATCCTTGGCAGTGGGACCACTAAGTAAACTCAGTGATGTTGAGTTAAAAAGTGGAGATCTTAAATCAAGTTTGGAAGACCCCCTGCAGATCTTGTACTGAAGCCGTTGCCTAAACATCTGAAGTATGTGTTTTTAAGAGAAGGTGACAAGCTTCCATTGATTATATCTGCCAAGCTGTCTCGACTAGAAGAAATGAAGTTAATAAACGTCTTGAAAAAGAACGAGAAAGCCTTTGGGTGGCAAATAGGAGATATCAGAGGGATATCTCCCGACATCTGTATGCATAAGATCAAGACTAATGAGGGTGCAAAATGTGTTAGACAGCCCCAGAGGAGGCTCAACCCTCATATGCAAGAGGTGGTTAAGAAAGAAATCATCAAACTTCTGGATATGGGTATCATTTATGCCATCGCTGATAGTGAATGGGTATCCCCGACTCGAGGTAGTTCCCAAGAAAGGTGGAATTACGATTGAGAAGAATGAGAAGGAGAAGAAAATAGCATTGAGGCTTGTTCTACGTTCTGAGTCTGCATTGATTACAAAAGCTCAATGAAGTAACCATGAAAGATCATTTTCCCTTCCGTTCATTGATCAGATGCTTGAGCGTCTAGCGGGACATGCATTTTACTGTTTCCTGGACGGATATTCAGGATATTTTCAGATACCCATAGATCCTGTTGACCAAGAAAAGACCACTTTCACTTGTCCCTATGGTACATTCGCTTAAAGGCGGATGCCATTTGGTCTTTGCAATGCCCCAGCTACATTCCAAAGATGTATGCTGGCTATCTTTGACGGGCTAGTTGAAAAGTGTATGGAAATTTTCATGGATGACTTTTCGTTCTTTGGTCAATCCTTCGATGATTGTCTTGACAACCTTGACCAGGTCTTATCCAGATGTGTGGAAAAGAACTTAGTACTAAATTGGGAAAAGTGTCATTTCATGGTAGATGAGGGAATAGTTCTTGGCCACAAGATCTCCGCCAAAGGTATTGAGGTAGACAGAGCCAAAATGGAAGCTATCGAGAAGACGAGTTATCCTAAAAATGTGCGCGAAGTCAGAGGTTTTCTTGGACATGTCGGTTTCTATAGGAGATTCATTCAGGACTTTTCCAAGATAGCCAAGCCCCTGTCTACACTACTTAAAGAAGACGTTTTATTCGATTTTGATGAGAGTTGCAAGCAAGCGTTTGAGGAGCTTAAAAGTCGATTAATCTATGCACCGATCCTTATTTCGTCTGACTCGAATCTCCCCTTCGAGCTTATGTGTGATGCATCAAATCATCTTTGTTAGTGCGATCTTAGGACGAGAGAATAAAAGGAGATTCCAGCCAATCTATTACGCCGATCACACACCGAATCCGTCTCAAGTAAACTACACGACGGCGAAAAGGAATTATTGGCCGTAGTTTTTGCTATGGACAAGTTTCGTGAGTTACTTGTTAGGTGCTCCGATGAGTTGTGTGGGTGATCACGCTACGTTGCGATATCGATGACTAAGAAAGAGGCTAAACCGCGCTCTCTGCGTTGGATCACGACCTACAAGAGTTCGATGTCGGATCAAAGACAAAAAGGCGTGAAAGCGTAGTGGTGATCATGTCTCAAGAATGTTGAATGAGGAAAAGGATGACCACGATGATATAGATCTTTACTTTCCTCCTGGAAAATATCATGCTTATCGACGGTTGTCCTCCAGGATGTTCCTTGGTATTCTTCCATCGTAAACTACCTTCATTCCCAATATCTTGATCCGGAATTGTCGTATCGGGAGAAGAAGAAATTCTTCTCGGATATGAAAACGTTCGTTTGGGATGAACCTTACCTCTTCAAGATTTGCAAAGATGGTTTGCTGAGAAGATGTGTTCCCGAGTCTGAGCAACGTGATATCATTGAGCAATGACACAGTGGACCCACTGGCGGTCATTTTGGTCCTTGGAAAACCGTTGCTAAGATCTTTCAATCCGGTTTCTTTCGGCCCACGATCTTTAAAGATACAAAAGCTTTCTGTAAAGCTTGTGATAGGTGTCAAAGAACCGAAACTTTAACAAGGCGTTTCGACATGCCATTGAAACCCATCCTAGAATGCGAAGTCTTTGATGTATGGGGTATCGATTTTATGGGACCATTCCCATCATTCTGTGGAAATAAATACATCTTAGTCTGCGTAGATTACGTATCGAAATGGGTGGAGGCTCAGGCCACGACTCACAATGATCATAAGACGGTCATGAAGTTTCTAAAGAAAAACATCTTCGTGAGATTCGGGTGTCACGCGCCTTGATTAGTGATGAAGGACACACTTTTGCAACCGACCCCTGGAGAAAGTTCTTGAGAAATATGGTGTCCGGCACAAAATTGGCACACCATACCATCCTATGACGAGTGGTCAGGTTGAAAGAAGCAACCAAAGTTTAAAGAAGATCCTGGAGAAAGCGATTATGATCATAGAAAAGACTGGAGTCTAAAGTTGGATGATGTCATGGCGTATCGAGGCGCCTATAAGATCCACATGGGTACATCACCCTATCAAATGGTTTATGGTAAACCATGCCACTTACCAGTCGAGTTAGAGCATAGAGCGTATTGGGCCACGAAGTTTTAAACTTCGATACCCAATCTTGTGGAAAACATCGATTGCTTGAGTTGCATGAGTTAGATGAATTTAGACTTGAGGCCTCACGAAAGTGCCAGGATAAGTAAGAAAAAGAAAAAACTTCTTCACGATGCCAAGATCAAGAAGCGAGAATTTCAAGTAAGGGAACAAGTTTTATTATACAATTCCAGGTTACATCTGTTCCCTGGTAAGCTGAGGAGTTCTCCAAATCATTCCTGGAGGTGTCCTAGAACTACGAGGTTATGGTGACTAGCCGTTTCGAGTGAATGGTCAAAGGTGCAAGCATTACATTGGTCAAGCAAAGGAAAAGCCTTTGATTGTTCGATTCCTTGATATCCTCGGGTGTGGTACTTCAGATGTCAATGAATTTGATGAGTTTTCGCCCGATTTATTTTCTGAAGATGACGGTAGTGGTCAATCAGAAGAAGTTCTAGCTGGTAGTTGGGACATGGAAGAACTTGAATGGGAGCGACAATTGAAAAGAAGACAGAGGAAGAAGAAGTCTAAAATGGGGAAGATTAAAAGCGTTTGGAAAGCAATCAGAAACTTGACCCCATGTGTTAGATCTTTGTTTACTGCAGCCACCACTCTTGATCGAGCTTACACGATGTAGTGGGTCGGAGAAAAGTTAAATCTTTGATCGGTGACCTTAAAATGTGTCGAGCTAACGACATTAACCAATAGCGCCACTAGAGGCATCCTAGATATCCCTTTTCATATTAGTTACTTTTGTTTTATACTTTTTATTGCTTTAGTTGTTTAAGTTTTTAGCCTTATTAAGCTTTTGTTTGTATCTGTCAGTTTAGCAGTGTTTTAGATATGGATTTCGGAGTTCTACCAGAGGAGTTACCTTTCCTTAGGATGATCCCACTTATTACTGTAGATGACGGACCGGGAGGGACTATCGTTTTGCACGTAGACTTTGATATTAGTACCCGCATCAGGACTGTCACCTATGTTCTTATTGTTCCCCGAGTTTCGGGAGGTGGAGACTTTAGCATGAGATGAGTTCTGAGGCGGCTCTAGGGCGTCCATACACAATCCTGAATGATCCGATGCTGACAGATTTAGCGTTAGTGCTGCAAGCTGAGCATTTTCAGGGTGTCGATGTAGCTGGTGAGGACTGGGCTTTGCAGGACGAGTATGATTTTCCTCCGGCGATTGACATGCTCCGCCGTCTTATCCGGGTGGTAGATTGGGCGGAAATTTACGATGACTAGCGTTGTTAGGTTGTTTCGTCGAGCAAACGACGTAAAACAGAAGCGCTCGGTGGGAGGCAACCCACTATTTTCTATTGTTTTTACTTATTTTCTATTGATTTTATGTATTTCGTCGTTTTTCATTTGTATTTTTGAGGTTTATTTAAGTTTAATGAGAAAATGCAAATTTGAATTTGAATTGTATGAAATTTTATAATTTTTGCATAATCTCTGCATTGGACGCCCGTCTAGAGATCTGGACGCCCGTCTACCCTATGCATTTCTTGGACGTCCGTCCATTATAAGTGGACTCCCGTCTTCCATGTTCCCTCCAATCCTGTATCTAATTTGAAAGATGGACGAGCGTCTGATATATTGGACGCCCGTCCAGTTCTTGCTATCTCCAGTGAACGCCCGTCCACTGAGTTGGACGCCCGTTCAGTCCTGATCCTATATATACATCCGACTCCTGAACTTCATTTGCACCCGAAGATTTCAAATCGAAAAACCCGACTTTTGAAGCTCTTTAGCCCTAAAATCCTCGTTTCTGAACCATTTTGAGCGATTCAAGGTTCTATAGACTCCTCTCAGCCCCTTCTTTTCGATTTTCTACTTTAAATCCTCCAACAATCCACTATTCTGACGAATCAGTGCCCTATTTTGATCCGACTTTTTCCAAGAAAAATTCGATTTTGGGATCGAATTTGCATTGTTAGGGATCCTTTCCAGCATCGTCATCATCTTTTCAACATCATTAGTATGTTTCTAGTAACTTTTCAAGGATTAGTTCACGTTTTTTTGGAGTTCGATCTTCGGTTCGACTCTTTTATGTGAGTTGTACCTTATTTGTTTTTTCTCCCTGTTTTGTTTCTTGTTTCTTGCTGTGTTGTTGCTATGGTGATGATGGTGGTTGATGCATGGGTGGTTTGTGAATGTGTTGGTGTTGGTTTGTTGATTTGAAATCCCGTTTGGATGATAAACGGGTGGTTTGTTTGCTTTGGTTTGGGATTTTGATTGGTTTAGACTAAGCTTCAACAATGGTGCGCAAGGAGTAGCTTCTAAGAAGAGGGCTGGTAAGGGTGTGGCTCAGGAGCCTAGTAAGAAACGAAAGGTTGTTGATCCTACTGTAGTGTCTCCTACTCAAGGGATTCGGATCGGTGACAGACACAACCCTCCTAGGTCTACACAAGATCAATCTAGGGCCCCGTTAAGAGATGAGTCGACATCTGGTTCCGATACAGAGGATAATGTCCCTTTAGTGAGATTTCCTAGGAGTCAACAAAGTGGTGAACCGTCTGGAGTCGAACATACTGAGAATGTTCCTAGACAGGAGGAGGCAAGTACGAGAGTTGAACCGGTTAGGCAAACTGCTAGGCCTTCTATCCCTTTAGCTCGTCGTTTCATAAATCCTAAGGCTTATGAGGTTTTTACGAAGCAATATCAATCTAGGACCATGTTGATAGAGAGGGCGGTGATGGACACTAAGGTTGATCCGGCTTTTGTGAAGATGTTAAAGGATAGGAAGTGGAATGCCTTGATGATAATCCCAAGTACCCCGGTCAATGACACATTGGTTCGTGAGTTTTATAGCAATTGTTCAGAAACCAATTTGGAGTCAGGCGTTGTAATGTTTAGGAATGTCAAGGTACCTTTTACGCCACAGGTGATAAATGAAAAATACAAGTTGGCGCCTTTCGAGGGTTTGGATTACAAGGAGGAGATTAAGAGACGGCAGGATGCCGGCCAGGATCCTTTGGAGGAGTTGCGTTTAAAAGTGTGCCCGGATGTTCCATGGACACTTAGACCGGGCGGCGATCGTAAGGAGTTGGTGACGACTAGTTGGTCCGAGGACTGGAAGGTCCAGTGTCGCTTTATACAGAGTAGGTTGTTGCCGAAGAACAACCTCACACATTTCCATATCGGTGACCTAGGTATGTTATATGCCTTAAACTTTAAGTTGAATATCAATGTTGGTCAAGCTATATTTGATGAGATTGCTACAAATCAGAAGGTTTATGCCCGGTGTTTGATCGTCCCCCATTTGATACATGGTTTGTGTGTTGATGCCGGGGTGCCTGAGTATGGACCGGATCACAAACCGAAGAACCCGAGACCTATACAGAGAGAAAAGGTTAAGTCTTCGGGACGTTCTGAGGCTGAGGCAGCCCGTGAGCCCGGTTCACCTTCAGCACCGCCTCGAGCATCGTCCCTTCCTGCTTTATCTCCCTCAGTCCGGATGAGGTTGAGTATGGCTAACAGTGTACGGAACTGGATGGAGGACATTCGGACTTCTCAGAATAATATCTTGACTATTTTGCGGTGTATCAGTGAGGGCCTAAAGCCAAGGGACGACAGAATCTTCAACCCAAGCATTATCGATTACGTTTATTCTGACGAGTTTGAGCAAGCCATTGCGGATGTTCTGGATGGGTCTGAGTCGTCTACTGATGAGTAGCAACCTGACTCCTCTACGGGTGGATCACCTCCGGCTGATGATTCTGCAGCACCGGGGCAGAGCTGATCTTATTTTTCTGATTCTAGCTTTTATTTTTGATGCGATGGTTGTATTGTCCTGCTACTTTTCGTTACTTGATTCATTGTAACTTTTTTTTCATATAGCTACTATCTATTTTTCCCGATGAATCATGTAAGCTCTAAGGCATCCGTACTTTCATCTGACATTACTATGATTTTGATTTTCATTGTATTGGATGTCTTCATTTGATCTAATCATTTCGTTATCGTTCATCATGGTATACTTTCCCCGTTTTCCCCGAGATTTTTCCGTGTTTGTCGAGTAGTGCAGGTTTGTTTTAGCGGTATTGTCGAGCTCGCTTTTAGAACGTGTGGTTACGAGTTCTATTTGTTATTACGTAGGCTCCGGCCTGACCAACGATTCAAGTGTCTATCGCAATCAGCTAAGTGCTTTATCTTTTCTTTAATTTTGCACAACCTGAGGACATATTATGGTTTAAGTGTGGGGGAGGGAATGGTTTATGTGTAGCTATTCATTTGCTTACTTCGTTATGTTTCTATGCAAAATGAGCTAAATTTTTTGCAAATTTTTGTTTTTGTTTTGTCCCGAGTAGGCAATGCATAATCTTTGTTCGTTATTGTTATAGTCATTGATGATATATACTGTATGTCCAGTAAGTTAGTTGTTTCACCCGATATATGTTTTTCATGAGCCATAGTGAATGATGAGCTATAATATAAAGCTATACCCCTTTTGATTAGTGATGTTTGATTATCTTATAAGTCGTGTGCTTAGTGCTAACGTATGTATCGTGGGAATTATAATAGTTTGTGTTTAGATCCAAAGTATGATATACTGTGAATATCTGAGGTTTGAATGTGATAAGTAAGGCATAACTAAAGTTGTTGAAAAATTTGAATTTATAAGAATTAATTGGGTGTGTCGGAAGCTGGTCGATGATTTGAGTGAGGTAGGGCATATCTCGAATGTCCTATACCACTATGATGACCAAAAGCTCACGACAGTCATAAGAAGCTGCCTTATGATTGGAGTAAGGTAGGGTATATCTCGAATATCCTATTCTGCTATGACAGGGCAACAACTCATTCTGATGTGTGTTTAAAAGCGAAATAGTTAAATCAACTTATATAAGAAGTGGTATGAATGAGTAAAAGACTTGCTTATCGTATACATTATCCCCATTATAAACTGACAAGATATGTTGTAGGGATTATCCTCTGAGTATCTCAGAAAGGTCCTAGATGCATTCTATCATCTTTTCCGGGATATGTTACGTTTTGTAGGGTGCATCTTATAAGTATCATTTATTTCTAGTTTGAAGGGGGTGTTAGCTAGTTTGCTTGACATTTTCAAGTTTGGACTTAGTGGAAGTTTGTTATGTCTTTGCACACACGCAGGGGTGAGCATCTGATTTATTGAATATACTTTGTACTTGCTGAAGTGTCTATCTTCTCTCGAGCCTTTATTCTGCTTTGTTTTGCTCGGGACGAGCAAAAGCTAAGTGTGGGGGAGTTGTTAAGGGTGATTTTATATGATTTATAACGTTATATTTTGTAACAATTTCCTCCATATTCATATAATTCGCGTAGAAATTGAGTGTTTAATTGATTTATTTAGCAAATGAGATCTTAAACGGGTTAATCGCAAAATTTGTTAATTTATGTGCTTTATTGATGATTTTATGTTTATTTGGATGATATTACATTTTGCGATGTTCTTATTATCTTGTAGATGCACGATATTGGCTCAAAAGAGGATTAAAAGATGTCAAGGATCGAGTTTATATGAAGAAAAAGAGATAAAGGTGAAGTCGGTTGAAGATAAAGATGAGAAAATCAATTTTTGACAAAGTGAACGCACGTCCTACGTTCCGTCCAGTGGACGGGCGTACAGAAGAAGTGATTTGATTCAGAGTTCTCCCAAATTTAGTGGACGAGCGTCTGATTTAAAGAAGGACGGGCGTCTGATCCAGCTCGGCCCGACTCGAAGTTTTTTATTGAAGGATGGACGAGCGTCCAGCATAGCGGACGGGCGTCCGAGCACCGACTTAGCAAAACCAACCTGAAATTCTATAAATAGCTGCGGTTTTCTCCACGTAATTATCATACATTCGAACCCTAAACCCTAGGGGCGGCTCAGCTGCGTTTTTCTTTAGTTTTCAATCAGTTTTTATTCAAATACTTTTTATGCACTTTTATTCCAACCAATTCGAGTTTCAAAGAGGATGTTGAGAGGCTAGACCTCCCTTGAACAAGCGTTGTGAAGCCATCCGATCAACAATTCAGTTTCGTTTCTTGATTATCTTGTGAGTATTTTGTCACGGATTTTATGCAATGAAAAATAAACAAGTAATAAATTTATAAATCCGGTATTCCCCAAGTGCAGGGATCGTAGTATAGCAACTAATACCGGAGTCGATCTCAGGGAATCGAGGTTGTTTAATCTAGTTCTTATTAATTCTTCTAAAATTGTCACTACTATTTATTACTAAACCTAAACTAAAACGGAAAATAAACTGGACAGAGGATTGTCAGTCCAAAGCCAGGAAGGAAAGTTACGAACTTAACTAATGAAAATAAAATCTATTCTAAAAACTAAAACGAAAATAAAATTCTAAGTAAGCAACGAAGAACAAGGCACAAAGGTTTTCAATTAATTCAATGACGAACAAGCTATGATCCACCTATCTCACAACTCTGAATTTCTACCCTAGATCGTTTAGTAAAGATTTAATAAAGGTTGTGGTTCACCTATCAAAGGTATGAACTTCTACTCTCGTAGATAATTCGCCAATCAGTCTTCTATCTCTCGATCTTAAAGATTGACGCTTTCAAAACAAGGTGCAAGATTTGTTCAATCTAGCAACCTAGAAATCTAACCTAGCAACTCTCGTTATTTTTAGGTTAAAAGTCCAAACTTTATTATGGTGATCTAAGTCTAACAACGATTTTCATCAATGTTAAACATCAAATAGCAACCATCTCTCGATATAAATTGCATAGCAAAATAAACACATAATAAAGAAACAAACTTTATAAAAACTCACAAAAACAAGTCCAAAGTCGAAAGCAAGATGATGTTGAGATGGTTTCACATGCTTGTTCAATCGCCTAGCCTTAGCTCATCGTTGTTATAGAAATTATATAAATAAAAAGAAGAAGAAATTGTGTTTATAGGAGGTAAAAATCGCAGCAGAGCCGCCCCAAAGGGGTGGGGCGACGAGGATCAATTGTGGTGTTTAGGGTTGAAAATAATGCGTCCTTATATAGATTTTTAGGTCGGTTTCGTTGAGGCGGTGCCGTGGACGCCCGTCCATAGTGGTTCGACGCCTTGATTCAGAAAATTTCGAACATCACAGATCGACTTTTACCTCTTGGGACTTGATCCACAAATTCTAGACGCTTGATCCACTGAAATTCCATCAATCTCGAATCGATGCGATCTTGGACGCTAGTTCACCCTTTTAGACGCCAGTTCACTGGACGGAGAGTTCAAACGCTCGTTCACTTCAGTTCTTCATGAAATCTGCACTTCAACTCCAATTCAAAGCTTGCATCTTCCTCCCTCTACTTAATCTTCAGTTAAACATCTTTTTAGCTTCCATTTACTCTCATTTCACGACATGCAAATGTACCTACAAAGCCATAGAAACGTGCAAAATATAGAAACATATATATAGATAGAAAATCATCGATAAAAACACGTAATAAGCTCGAGTTTGCACTTAGACATCTTCAAACTTCATTCTTTCAATAAATCCATTTAACATGTAATTTTCTATAAAAATTACTAAAATACGAAGGAAATCGCTCGGAATAATATCATATATATCGTAAAAATCACCGTTAACAACTCCCCCACACTTATCTTTTGCTCGTCCCGAGCAAAACAAAACAAGAAAACCAAGGCTTACTCAAACATTGAATCACATACACTCCCATATATCAAATCACAATCGGTCGACTAGCATAAAAAACATACACCCCAATGAAATAAACGATTACTCGAATGTGTAGTGTGTGCAAAGCCTTCTTCGACTTCCACCGATTCCACACTTGACAATTAAATTCAACCTAACCAACAAATACCCATTTAAGATAGATAATGAATTATCCTGACTATACATACGCCCTACAAAACTACTCCCGTCATGACTAGAGTAATACATGTGTTTTCGAAATCTTTTCAGTCGTACCAGAGGATGAAAGTGTAAATGCAAAATAAACAAGTTTTTGGATTTATCTAATGCAAAATAAACAAGTAATAATATTTATAAATCCGATATACCTCAAGTGCAAGGATCGTAGTAAAGAGGTTGATACCGGGTCGATCTTACGGGGAACTAACGATTGGTAATCCTAGTCTTTGTTTAACTAACTATGTCACGAAAAACTAACCTAAACAGCGAATAAAACTAAACGAGACTGAAAGTAAAGATAACACGAATGTAAAACTGGACAGAAGAATGAATCTAAAGCCAGGGAAAATACGGGTTGCGAACAATTTAAACTACAACTAAACCTAATATGCAATAAGACGATTTGATTAAACTAAACAATTCAAGTTTTAAGGGATTATTCAAATTATAACAAACAAACGAGCGATTGATCCACCTATCCTATCAACATTCAATTTCCTAATCAGATTAATTCGTGACTTCTAACCAAGTTGTGATTCACCTCATCTAAAGTACGAACCCTGATTTCTTAGATAGTCCATCTATTAATCTCTATCTTTCGATCTAAGATTAACGCTTTTTCTAACCAAAGATGTGAACTTTAACGTTTCTAATCTAGAAATCTAACCTATTAACTCTCGTTATATAGATCAAATAACTATTCTTTTATCATGGGGATCTAAGGTTTACATGACTTTCATCAAAGTAAAACAATCAAGCATGCACATCTTTCGATATAATTGCAATAAACATTCAAACATGATAAAGAAACAACTTGTATTAAAACTCACAAATTAATCAAGATTCGAATCTGAATAGTTGTGGATAGGCTTCACAATGCTCGTTCAAGGGCTTTTAGCCTCTAAGCATCCTCTTGAAAGCTTGGAATTGTTGAAGAAAGGAACATAAAACTAACTAATTTAATCTAGGATTTAAGTGCATAAAACTGAAGGAAAAGTATGTAAAAACGCAGCCTGAGCCGCGCCTAAGATTAGGATTTTGAGTAATGTGTAATTGGCATCCTTAATGTGGAAAAACGCAGCTGTATTTATAGTTGTCAAAGTCGGCTGTGCTGAGGCGGTGGACGGACGCCCGTCCACTCCTTCTGGACGCTCGTCCGGTCTTTCAATATCAACTTCGAATCGGGCCGAGTCATGATCGAGGCGCCCGTCCTTCACAAAATTGGACGCTTCGTCATTGAAAATCTGAACATCCTGAACCAAATTTCTCCTCACGGGCGCTCGTCCAATTGACCAAACGCTTTGTCAAGCGGGCGCTTGATTCAAGCTTCGACGGGCCTTGATCGAGATCGACTTAATCTTGATTCTTCCATACTTATCTCTTTTTCTTCAATTCAAATCATCATTATCTCTTCTATCATCAATGTAATTCGACTCTTATCTCTTTTTGATCATCATTTGAGCATCAAACACGTACCTATAACACATTAAAACATCGCAAAACGTAATATCATCCAAATAATCATAAAATCAAAATTAAAACACCAAAATTAACCTATTTTGCGAATAACTCGTTTAAAATATCATTTGCTCAATAATTCCATTAAACACTCGTTTCTTATGCAAATTATACAAATATGAGGGAAATTATCATAAAATGTATCAATATAAATCGTATAAATTCACCCTTAACAACTCCCCCACACTTAGCTTTTGCTCGTCCCGAGCAAAACAAAACGAAAACCAAGGCTCGGAAAAAGATAGACATCTCAGACAATATAGCATAGATCCAATAAATCAGAAGTTCACCACTGTGTGTGTGCAAAGCCATAGTAAACTTCCACTAAATCCAAACTTGAGATACTCAAAGCAAAACTAGCTAATACCCCCTCGTAGACTAGCAATAAATGACACTCATAAGGTGTACCCTACAAACGTAAGATATCCCAAAAAGAATGATCGAATATATCTAGGGCCTTTCTGAAATACTCAGAGGATAATCCCTACAGCATATCTATCAGTTTCTATTGGGGATAAGATAGACGATAACTTAGTCTTATATCCATTTCATAACAATTCATATTGCAAGTTGATTTAACTATTTCACTTTTAAACACACATCAGAATGAGCTATTGCCCTGTCATAGCAGAATAGGATATTCGAGATATACCCTACCTTACTCAAATCATAAGGCAGCTTTTTCTGACTGTTGTGAGCTTTTAGTCATCATAGTGGTATAGGACATTTCGAGATAATGCCCTACCTCACTCCAATCATCGACCAGCTTCCGACACACCCAATTAATTCATTTTATACTCAACTTTTTCATTTGACAATAAGTTACGTGTTACTTATCACATTCAAACCTTAGATATTCACAGTATAACATACTTTGGATCTAAATACAAACTATCATAAATCTCAAGATATATACGTAGCACTAAGCACATGACTTATAAGAAAATCAGAAATCACTAATCCAAAAGGGGTATAACTTTATAAATTAGCTCATCATTCACTATGGCTCGTGAAAAATAGATCTCAGGTGAAATAACTAACTTATCAAACATATGATATATAGCTTGAATGACTATAAAAATAACGAACATTGAATTGAATTGCCTACTCAGGACAAAACAAAAATACAAAATGCCTGAAAATTTTGAAAATTCTAGCTCATTTTGCATAGAAACATAATGAATTGAGCAAATTTATAGATACATATCAAATCATTCCCCTCCCCCACACTTAAAGATCAACATGTCCTCATGTTGTGCAGAATTAAAGAAAAGATAAAGGACTTAGCTGATTGCACTAGAGACTCGAATCGATGGTCAGGCCGGAGCCTACATAGTGACAATTCGAACTCGTAACCATAGAATGTAAAAACGAGCTCGCCAAAACCGCTAAAAATATACCTGCACTACTGAACAAACACGGAAAAACCTCGGGGAAAAACGGGGAAAGAGCATCGCAATGAAGATAATAATAAAGTGAAATGGAACAGACGAAAAGAGTAATCAGTAAAAAAATGGCAACCATCAAGGTACAAAACAAAGTAGGAGATCGCCTTACGGCCTACATAATTCACGTAAAAGAAATACGCCTACGAAACCAGCGATGAGCGTATAAAAGAAAAGTGCGATGAATCGAGAATGAAATAATAGGAGCAGTATCAAAGTACAACCATATCGAATAAGTACCAAATCACAAAGTACAGAAGCAAAATATCAATAAATCTCAAGGCTGCCTCGGCGTAGACTCATCAGTGGGAGGTACATCAGCCGTAGAAGTAGTCGATGAAGGTCCCGGCTGTGGAGTGGGAAACAGAGTAAGCGTGTGGCGATCGGTGCCTTCTTCTCATCCTCATCCTCAGAATCTTCCTTCTCAACTCGAAGCACATCTTCAATCGCTCGCTCGATCTCATCATGGAAAACATAATCCCTCAGGCTAGGCGTGAAGATGCTTTCGTCCCTCGGCGGCCGGTCTTCGCTGATACACTTCAGAATCGTCAAAATGTTGTTCTGTGTATCCCGAATATCACCCATCCATTCCCGTAAACTGTTTGCCATGCTCAACCGCATCCTGACTGCGGGAGATAAAGCAGGAACGAACGAAACTGCAGGTGGTGCAGAAGTAGACCCCGGCACTCGCGTAGCCTCAACATGTCCCGAAGTCCTAACCTTTTCTCGTTGAATTGCCCTCGGGTTCTTCGGTTTAAGATCCGGCCTATACTCAGGAACACCGGCATCCACACATAGGCTATGTATCAAGTGGGGAACAATCAAACACCGGGTATAGACTTGCTGATTGGTCGCAATCTCATCAAATAAGGCTTGGCCGACATCGACATTCAACCCGAAATTCAACGCGTATAACATCCCAATATCACCAATGTGGAAATGTGTGAGGTTGTTCTTTGGCAATAACCTACTCTGAATGAATCAACACTAGACCTTCCAGTCCTCTGACCAAGTCGTAGTCACTAACTCCTTTCGGTCCCCGCCCGGCCTCAGTGTCCACGGAACATCCGGGCACACTGTCAGACGCAACTCCTCTAACGGATCTCCACCGGCATCCTGTTTAGCCTTGATAGCCTCTTTGTAGTCCAACCCCTCAAACGATGCTAAACCGTACTTCTCATTAATGACTTGCGGGGTGAACGGGACCTTGACTCCTCTCACCATTACAACTCCGGTTTCCAAGTCCGTCTCTGAACAGTTGCTATAAAACTCGCGAACTAGTGTATCATTCACCGGAGTAAGTGGGATTCTCATCAATGCATCCCATTTCCTATCCTGCAAAAGCTTCACAAACGCCGTATCAACCTTCGTTTCCATAACCGCCCTCTCTATCAACATCGTCCTCGACTGATAATGTTTGGTATAAACCTCGTAAGCCTTAGCGTTGATAAATCTACGAGCCAAAGGAATAGGGGGAGCAGGAGGTCTAACAGTTGTCCTAACCGGTTCAACTCTCGTACTTGCCTCCTCCTATCTAGGAACAGTCTCAGCAGGTTCGACTCTAGATGGGTCACCACTTCGTTGACTCCTAGGAAGTCTCACTAAAGGGACATCATCCTCTGTATCGGAACCAGATGGCGACTCATCTCGTAATGGGGCCCTAGATTGAGCTTGTGTAGACCTAGGAGGGTTGGGTCTCTCACCAATCCGAATACCTTGAGTAGGAGGCACCTCAGTAGGATCAACAACCTTCCGTTTCTTACTGGGATCCTGAGCCACACCCTTGCTGGCGCCAAAAACTTGTTCACGGATTTATCTAATGCAAAATAAAAAAGTAATAATATTTATAAATCCGATATACCTCAAGTGCAAGGATCGTAGTAAAGAGGTTGATACCGGGTCGATCTTACGGGGAACTAACGATTGGCAATCCTAGTCTTTGTTTAACTAACTATGTCACGAAAAACTAACCTAAACAGCGAATAAAACTAAACGAGAGTGAAAGTAAAGATAACACGAATGTAAAAGCCGATGAAGAATGAATCTAAAGCCAGGGAAAATACGGGTTGCGAACAATTTAAACTACAACTAAACCTAATATGCAATAAGAAGATTTGATTAAACTAAACAATTCAAGTTTTAAGGGATTATTCAAATTATAACAAACAAACGAGCGATTGATCCACCTATCCTATCAACATTCAATTTCCTAATCAGATTAATTCGTGACGTCTAACCAAGTTGTGATTCACCTCATCTAAAGTACAAACCCTAATTTCTTAGATAGTCCATCTATTAATCTCTATCTTTCGATCTAAGATTAACGCTTTTTCTAACCAAAGATGTGAACTTTAACGTTTCTAATCTAGAAATCTAACCTATTAACTCTCGTTATATAGATCAAATAACTATTCTTTTATCATGAGGATCTAGGGTTTACATGACTTTCATCAAAGTAAAACAATCAAGCATGCACATCTTTCGATATAATTGCAATAAACATTCAAACATGATAAAGAAACAACTTGTATTAAAAACTCACAAATTAATCAAGATTCGAATCTGAATAGTTGACGGATAGGCTTCACAATGCTCGTTCAAGGGCTTTTAGCCTCTAAGCATCCTCTTGAAAGCTTGGAATTGTTGAAGAAAAGAACATAAAACTAACTAATTTAATCTAGGATTTAAGTGCATAAAACTGAAGGAAAAGTATGTAAAAAGCAGCCTTTGAGCCGCTTTTAGGATTAGGGTTTTGAGTAATGTGTAATTGGTATCTCAATGTGGAAAAACGCAGCTGTATTTATAGATGTCAAAGTCGGTTGTGCTGAGGCGGTGGGCGGACGCTCGTCCACTCTTACAGGCGCTAAATGCAGTCCTCAATATCAACCGAATCGGGCCGTGTCTTCATCGAGGCGCCCGTCCTTCACAAATTGGGCCTTTCGTCCATCGAAAATCTGAACATCTGAACCAAATTTCTCCTCACGGACGCCCGTTCAATTGACCAAGCGCCCGCCCAAGCTGGACGCCTTGATTCAAAGGCTTTGGGCTTGATCCAGGATCGACTTAATCTTGATTTTTCCTTGCTTATCTCTTTTTCTTCAATTCAAATCATCATTATCTCTTCTATCATCAATGTAATTCGACTCTTATCTCTTTTTGATCATCATTTGAGCATCAAACACGTACCTATAACACATTAAAACATCGCAAAACGTAATATCATCCAAATAACCATAAAATCAAAATTAAAACACCAAAATTAACCAATTTTGCGAATAACTCATTAAAAACCTCATTTACTCAATAATTCCATTAAACACTCGTTTCTTATGCAAATTATACAAATATGAGGGAAATTATCATAAAATTCATCAATATAAAACGTGTAAATTCACCCATAACATATTTTATTCAAGTTGTATCTTTATTATTGTTTATCATTGTTTATTGCAATTATATCGATAGATTGTTGCATGATTGATTGTTTGTTCGATTTGGATGAAAATCATAATTGAACCCCTAGAATCAATATAATAAAGATTGGGTTTTTAACCTATAAAATAACGAGAGTTAATTAGGTTGAATTTCTAGATAACTAGATTGAGAAATCTTACACCTTTGTTTTGAAAGTATTAATCTTTAAAATCGAGAGATAGAAGATTAAGAAACGAACTTTTCTAAGAAATTAGGAGTTCATACCTTGGCTAGGTGAATCACAACTTGGTTAAAAATCATGAGATAATCGAGATAGGAATTGATAGTTGTAGGATAGGTGGATCAATTGCTTGTTCGTTAAGTAAAATATTGATTAAACCACTTGAATTGAACCGCTTAGTAAAAGCGCAATCTTTACTTCATAATAAACTTAGAATAGATTTAGTTTAGTTAATTTCGTTTGCAACCATATTTCCTGGCTTTAGATCTCGATCTTCTGTCCAGTTATTTTTATTGTTAGTTTCATTCTTTGTTTTAGTTCTTCCCTGTTTTAATTTCACATCTTTTTAGTAGTACTCGTGACATATTTAGGTTAGATAATAAAAACTAGTTTAAACAACCCCGATTCCCCGTAAGATCGACCCGGTATCAACCTCTTTACTACGATCCTTGCACTTGAGGTATATCGGATTTATAAATATTATTACTTGTTTATTTGCATTAGATAAATCCGTGAACACTACACAACTCCCAATCTCATCCCTCTTAGGGTTTTCGCTCACTTTCACATAATTCGACTACACATGAATTTAGCTACTCATAATTATGCTAATAACGGAATAAAGAACGGAAATTGAAACAAAAACATTATAAAAAAAAGGAAAGTCATTACCATATAGCTGCTGAAAATAAGATCTAGAAAATACCAACAAGAAAAGCAATCCCAAAGTCGAATCTTTTGTTCTTGGAAAGTAAATCTAAGCTATAAAAGTTGTATAGAATCAAAGGATGTTATCTAGGGGATCAATGGATCAAAGGGGTGTTTAAAATACTCAAAACCGCACACAAATCGCCTAAGAAAAGTCTAAAGTCGGCCCAAAGATGAGTAGGGGCTGAATGAGCTGCGTATTTATAGAGTAGGTCGAAATTCTGCTACTGTCGGTCACGAACGCCCATCCAGGTCATGTCAGACGCCCGTCTGCCTGGAGAATATGAAGATATTAGGGTTCCATCTTCAGTGGACGGGCATTTACAGTCCTCTGAACACCCGTCTGGTGAATCATGACTTGAGGGCCAAACGCCCGTCTGGGATCCCTAGACGCCCGTTCGAGGTGTATGAGCTTCATGAATCGGGCTGAACCCACCCAAAAGCCTATATGGGGGTCATTTGGACGCCCGTCCAGCTGAAAACCCAACTTTCTAAATGAAGTAGTAATTCTGTGGATGCCCGTCTGACTCTTCCAAATGCCTGTTCGAGGTGGCCTTCCAGCAGACGCCCGTTTGGGGTATGGCAAACGCCCGTTTGCCCTGACTTCACTCCAAACTTAGTTCCTCTTCCACTTTCATCCAACTCTCATGCCACGAACATGTATCTTAGTCCAACACACCGCCTTCCGGGTCCTCGAGTCACCTAAGTACTGCAATAAACACACTAACAAAACACCACGCATAATTCCGCAAGACAAAAGTGCTCGGAAATAAGGTAAATATCGCTAAAAAGGCGGAGTTTACTATCAATGTGACAGTTTAACTCCCCGTGCATATAAATCTCGATATTACTCTCAAATAGGTCTATATCTACCCAAAACATGCCAATAAAGTGATAAACAGGGGTTAAACTGCACACCAGAGTACAGTAAAGTTGACTCCCATCAACCACCCCACACTTAGCCTTTTCTCATCCTCGAGTAAATCAGGCGCTCTAAAACAGACCATGGGATCAACTTTACGACACATGCATAGCGCTCACGACATTGAGGCAAAAGTAAAATAGACACTGAACGTACACCGCTTGACTTTATCTTACCACGAAAACGAAGTGTGTGTGATATAGACCGAGGACTATACTCAAAATTATCACCGGCTTTGAATACCGGCCAAATGACTACACGCAGCTCATACCGGGCTAGAATCTCCATTAATCGAGGCAACCGAGGCTAAATACGGTCGAGTAGGACTTGAAGGGTTATAATGTCAAACTCGGGACGGGGTTAATCGAAAGGAAATTTTGGGACTGGAGAAAGAGAAAAACACGAGTGAATTACATTTCATGTATTCTTGCTTTGAAAACATACCAAACCACACCAAAACTCTTTCGATTCTTTCTGTACTCATTGATAAACAACCACAACTTTAACATCATACTTTCATCTACTCACTACATCTTCCCTTGACCCTGTTTCCAACTTTATTCAAACTTTCTTTTTCTTCTTTTTCATTGTTTTTCTTCTTTTTTTCCTTTTTTTTGCAACTTTATATTCTCTCTTGCTTTCCGAACCACAAGCCTTACGAGACATTCCTTGAGCTCCTCCCCTTCATACACTAGCTCGTACTAATTAACTCCTCTCAAAGCACGCACCATCTCCCACCCCACACTTGCTTCAGCAAGTGTGTCTAAAGCAACGACTAAGTCCACTCGTAGGGTGATCAAAAGAAACGTGACCAATAATAAAGCTCAGGGTTAGGATAATACAAGCTAAGTAACCAAACGGCTAAATTTCGGACGGTGGTCAGACTGTCCTATCAAGGCTTAGAGGGGGTACGAGGGTAAGATGTTGGGATCTTGGCTTATTTGGCTCTGGCTAGGTCAAAGAAGCGCCATGACTCTCATCCCGTATCCGGCCCAGATCAACCTTTCTATTTCTCCTCGAAACTAGTGGTACAAGTGTGTATGGCAACCAGACTAAGTACAACCAATGACTACGTGCATTAAAAAGGGTTCGTATCGTGACAAAACAAAATCGCCCGGCATACATTACTTGTCTACAAAGACATCTACCAAATCCATCGTGAGAAACATGCATATAACGCGATGTCAAATCATGAAAAGTTTTAAAATTTTAACCACGAACTGACTCGAAAACGGACATTAACTAAGCATATCACAATTAATGGCACATTTATCAATCGAAGCAATAAAGCTAAGTCGTATCCCACCCCCCACTTCGAATGAAGCACTGTCCTCAGTGTGTGAATGAGATAGAAAAGAAGACTTAGCTGTAGACCCGGCAAAAAGGCGCTATCGAATCCCGTGACAGCCGTGAGAAAGCATGACCCGAATCCTTATACCAAAACCAAAACAACCAAAGCAAATCATGCACAGGACATGGTCCTCGTGCCAAAATATCGGGTAGGGAGGGGGAATATCAAGAAAACGGCCCTGTCACGTCAGAAAACTCGATATGCAATTGTAACGCACACAGTGGATCGCTACAGATGGATAAATGACCCAAATGGGTAAAGCACAGAACATCTACGCGTAAAAGAAAACCACATAGGATTGACATATAGAAATGATCCAAAATGTGTACATATAGAAACCAAAATCCAAACGAAAGTATAAATGTGCCTTAAGGCGTACAAGACCCAGCATAGAAGTAGCAACTCAAACCCGACAGTACATCAAATAAGACACAGATATATCAAAAGGAATCAACAGCTCATAAACAACCATAACACCGGGCACAGACGATATAAGGAACAGCATAAAACAAATAAAATCACGTCTGACCGGGTGCCACATCATCACCAGCAGTGGTGGCACCGTCTGCAGGAGCATCAGTCGGAGCTCCGGTCTCGGCTTCCTCAGTCTCCGCCATCTCCTTGTCAGATGATGATGCATCCTCTGCCACAATCTGTGTGATGGCCCGCTCAATATCATCCGAAAAGCGGTAATCTATGCTGCTCGGGGCAAATGATTCCGGATCCTTCAGTAGTCGACCCTCACTCATCGGCATTAGGAGAGTGAGAATATTGTCCTGTGTTCGCTTTTGATCCTCCATCCAGTTCGAAGGCATTAGCCATGCTCAACCTCATCTCCTCGTTTGAGGAGAAATAAGCCAGGCTGGTGGTGCACGAGGTGGGGCCGAAGGCGAGGCGAGGCTCTTTGTGATGCCATACGCTCTAGCCGGGCGGGTCCTAACCTTCTCTCTTTGCAAAAAATGAGGATTCTTAGGCCGGTGATCCTTCTTATACTCCGGGACCCTAGCGTCTTGACATAAGCTATAAATCAAATGGGGGCAAATCAGACAGCGTGTGTAGACCTTCTGGTTCGTGGCCAACTCATCATAAATGGCCTGACCCACGTCCACATTCAACTTAAAATTGAGGGCATATAGCATCCCTAGATCGCCGATGTGGAAATGAGTAAGGTTGTTCTTAGGAAGCAACCGGTTCTGGATAAACCGGCATTGAACTTTCCAATCCTCTGCCCACGTCGACGTGACCAACTCCTTTCTCACCCCACCGCCTCCAAGGGTCCAAGGTACATCCGGGCATACCAACAATCGGAGATCCTCTAACGGGTCCTCACCCGCGTCCTGTCTCGCCTTGATCGCTTCCTTATAATCCAAACCCTCGAAAGGGGCCAGTCCATACTTATCATTTATCGTCTTGGCACTAAACGGGACTTGGACTCCCCGAACCATAACCATCTCCGTCTCTAAGCTCGACTCAGAAAAATTTGCATAAAACTCTCACACCAAAGTTGCATTCACCTTCACCTCCGGGGTCGTCATCAACGGTTGACACTTTCTATCGGTCAGATTTTTCACGAAGTTTTTGTCCACATTATACTCGTGGAAGGCTCGCTCTGTAAGCGTCGTGCGGGTCAAATAGTGTTTGTTGTAGACCTCTAAAGCCTTGGAATTGACAAATCTCCTCACAAACGGGATCGGGGGTCCTCCAGATCCCGTCCTCTGGGTTCTAACAGGCCCCACAATCTGCTCCTCCCTGTCAATCCTGACCTCAGGTGTAGCCCTAGGCTCCCTAGCTGCTTGCTCAACCCTAGGTCCCGGCTCGACTGTCTTCTTTCTCACCAATGGCTCATCATCAGTCTCAGACTCCGATTCATCCCTCAAGGATACCCTAGCCTGACTCTGGGCTGCCCTAAGGGGGTTTTGTCTCTCTCGGATCTCAATCCCTTGGTTGGGATTTACCGGTCTAGGTTCAACTACCTTTTTCTTCTTACCGGCATACCATAGCAAACCCAAGCACAAACAACACAAATAACAACCCGATTATCGTCCAAACGGGATTTCCCAACAAAACACCAATCAAACCACACAAAAACCGATCCACAACCATAATGCAGACGTCCACAATCAATAAACGGCACCCCCAGATCATCATCAAAGCAAAAACAAAGCAAAACAAAGAAAAACAAGCCCAATCAGTGGCAGTTCGTTTAAGGGCCGACTCAAAAATCGAACCCAAAAAAAAACGTAAATTAAACAAGAAAAGCTTATGGATTCTTACCAAAAAGGATGCTCGGATGATGATGGAGGCGATTAGAAGTCCGAACGATGCACTAAACGGCCAAAGTTTGGATTTTTGAATTTTGAAAACCGCCCAAGCTAGGGTCTCGAATCCGGCCAAAAGGTGTTTGTGGAAGGATTTGGGTTTGTGAAATGAAAAGAGGAGATCAAGAGGTGTTTGGGGCACTTGAAATCGCTCCGATCGGCTTTAAAACGAAGAATCTAGGTATAAGAGGGCGTGAAAGTCGGGTTTGTCGAATATGAAATCTGATTTGAAAAGTGATGAGGAGGCAGGGGGTTTTTATAGAAGGAGAGGCAGACGGGCGTTCGCCTAAAACGAACGGGCGTCTGCCTGGGCAATGATGAATTGGACGAGCATTTGCATCAAGCCAAACGCTCGTCTGAGTGATTCAGAATGTGTACAGAGTTGGGCCCTTTTGGACGAACGGGCGTTTGCCTAGGGCAGACGCCCGTTCAAGTATCAACTCATCTGGATGCACGTTTACAGAGGGCAAACGCCCGTTTGACCCCAGCTTTGTACAAAACACAGAATTCTCGATCCCTTTTGATTCTAACCTTAGTTCCAACACCATTTATTATCAAAACCTCAGGAAAAACTCAGATAGTGGTGGGTTGCCTCCCACCGAGCGTCTTTGTTTTACGTCGTTGGCTCGACCGGATGACGCTCAACTGACTCAACTCAAAACAACCTCAAATAACATACCAAATAAGCACATAGCATGTCAACCAAATTCAGCATTCATAAGTTTGAGCATGCCCAACGATATACCTAGTGCAAACATCAAAAGATTCGAACTAGTGAACGGCTTACCTCTTGCCACTTGCGCCGCTTTCTCCTGCCACCTCACACTTTCTTTCTTTTCCGGCTTTTTAGATGGCTTCCCTTTAGGTTTTTTATGATCAGGCGGTTTATCAATCCGCAACTTCCCCAGCTTTGAGAGCACCGGTGCAACGGGCGATTTCGATTTACTCTTCGTCTCGATCTTGCCCAGATCGACGACCTCTCGTACTTTCACCGTGTTTCCTTTCAACGGACTCTGACTGTCCTGCATGTTAGTACGCACCACAACACAAGAAAACAAAGATTCTGTGTCTAATCATTCATCAGCTATAGCTTGACAACCTCTATCCTTGTAGACATTTAAACGCTCTCTCTCGCCCCCAACTCCAAACGAAATATCTCCACTCTTTACTCCTATCTGAGCATCACTAGTGGTCAAAAAGGGACGACCTAACAGGACAGAGGTCCTAGAGTCCATCTCCATGTCAAGAATCACAAAATCCACAGGAACACGAACTTGCCTACCGAACTAGCACATCTTGACTACCCCAACGGTTTCCTCACCGACCTATCGACCATTTGTAGGGTCATTCCGTGAGGCTCTAAATAACCTTACCCTAATTTTTCATAAAGCGCTTTAGGCATCAAGCTCACGAAGCTCCTAAATCACATAAAACATTTTTAATCACTGTATTGCCTATGGTGATAGGAATGGTGAAACCTCTCTATCTCTCATCTTGGGGGAATTTTCTTGTCATAAAGCTGCTTTGAACACTCCTCCATCGACTTAACTACCTTACCCATTTTCTCTCTACTTGCCAACATCCCTTTCAAACACTTAAAATACTCAGGCACACTAGCAATTTGCCTAACAGGGGACATTGATCTTTACCTTCCTAAGAATGTCGAGGAACCTATCTTTGATTCAAGAAGAAGCGGCTTCTTAGGGCCTTTAGGTGGGTATGGCAAAGTATTCTCATCAAAATCAAGAGGGGGAGGGGGCATAAAATCATGCTTATATACCTCGAGCTTTTGGCCTTAGAGGCCCAGATGTAGCTTCCTGTCTCGTTGCTGGCTTGCTCGGTTCCTCCTCTTTTATATCCACAACTATGAAATCTCGCTTCTCCATCGCTTCAGCTCTCTTGGATTGAGCTGCTTGCTCTCTCTCAGCTTCCATTGCCCTCTCTTTCCTAGCAATCGCGAGATCTCTCTTAACAGCAGCTAACTCTCTTCTCACAGCTTCCAACTTAATTTCTATTATTTCTCTCTCTGCTGCCGTAGTTTCATCCTCTTCATCAAAATATTTCTCTGCTTCGACCCCTCTCTTTGGCTGGTCCACTCCCAATTCTCTACCACTTCTAGTGAATATTGCATTCACTTGTCTCGGGTTCTGCTCAGCATCACTCAAATTCTTCTTCAGTGTGTTCGTGATTTGCCCAACTTGGGTTTCCAAATTCTGAATGGCGGAGTGAGTGGCCACTTTTTGCTCAACAGCATTCTTATTCAATTCGAGATCTGATCCCATCCGGTCTTTCAGGATTATCTCGTGGACGCGTCTTCGAGCACCACAGGTGTTCAATTGTTGAGTGTTTTGATTGTTCTGGTGAAGATGAGCATTCGGATGCTGATAGGTGCCAGGATTATTATTTCTGGATGGCTGATTTACTTGTTGATTACCCTGCTTTGCCCGATTTTGGTTCCATCACGACTCGGCCCTCATTTCGATTACGTAGTTGTTGTTGGCCCCTGTGATTGAGATTGCTGATTCGATTATTCGATAGCTACCTTGGTTACGATTCGGTATGAATTCTAAGTGCAGGGATTCGGTTCCAAGGTTGGTTGTATGAGCTTTGGTTTTGCCTAAAACTTTGGTTTTGATTATTGTTCCGATTCCAATTCTGATTCTGCCTCTGGTTCCAACCTTGATTCGGCTGATTTTGATTCCATTGCCCCTGATTCCCTTGTCCAACATAATTCACATCATATTGTTGTGAATCATCACCCATACCATAATCCATTTGCGGTCCTTGCTGATTATCAAAGTTCTGATTCCACTGTTACTGCCAAAATTCTTGCTGATTCATATTTACCTGCCCTATCGAACAGACATTCATTCGATGTTGGTCATTCTGATTGCCAGACTGTTGTTGTACTGGAGTAGGCGTCGACTGTTGTGGGTAAGTGGGTTTTTTCGATGATGCACATTCCATGGCAGAATGTCCACCTCCACAAAGTTGGCATTGTTGTGCCTTCTTTCTTTCTAACTCCATTCGGTCCATCTTTAGTACCATTTCTTGCATCTTGTCGTGCATGGCCGATTCTCGATCGAGTTCCTCTTTCAGCGACTTTACACTCTCCATTGGGGCTTTCTTATTCTTTATGCTCGACCCCCATTGTCCTTCTCCATTTTCCGTATTCTCTATCTGTCTCATAGCTTGTTCTGGCGGCAGATTCATAATATCTCCGCCGCTTGTGGCATTCAGCTTGTTTTGGTCCATCGGCTCTAAGGCCCTAAACAATATAATAACTTGCTCCACCGTAGAAAAACCGTGAGGAGGGCATCTCTTCATTAGACCCATAAATCTCTCGTAAGTCTCTTTTAATGTCTCTCCCTCGAGACTGTCAAACGAAGAGATTTCTTCTTTCAGATCTAACATCTTTGCCGACGAAAAGTACTTTTTCAGAAACACTCTCGCTACATCTGCCCAAGTATGCAATGAATCATTGGGTAATGAATCAAACCAATACTTTGCGGCTCCTCTCAATGCAAATGGAAAAACAATTAGCTTCACCGCCTCGTCACTCACCCCGTTATATTTCATCGTTCCATAAATCTGGAGAAAGTGATCTAGAAAGCTGTTCGGGTTCTCAGTCGACTTCCCGTGGAACAAGGCGTGTTCCCCCAACATGTTCAGAATATTTTGCTTAATGTCCATGATGTTCGCATTAATTGGGGGCACTCTAATTGGATTGTGCCATATAACTTCCTGCGGGGTGGTAACATAGTCTCGACAGACTCTCGGTCTCTGTACCTGATGAGCCATATGTGGTCGATAATTGTTGTTGTTGTTCTTTGATAAAGCTGCCGCACGTGGGGGTTCTTGAGGATACGGGTTTTGGAACCCCTGTTGATTTCCTTGATTATCTAGCATCTGTAGCAATCGGCTCACAGTTTCTTGGTCAAGCTCTGGTCTGAAATCCTGAGGATTCTGTCTTCCCCTATCCTGTCCAATCCCTACTCTCTGGTTGAAGATTGGGATACCAAACTGCTGTAATATTGTGCTATCTCCCCCTGGCTGATCTTCACGAGGGTCCCTCGGCGGAGTTTGCAATGGTAATGTTGCGTTACTGCTAGTCAGGACTGAAGTTTGCTTTGGTAGATCATGTTCATCAATATGATCCTTGCCATTCCGTCGAGTCATTATGTCGTCCATTTCTGCAGAGGAATCTGAAAGTGATGGTGAGATTTCTACTGTCCCTTCTTCTTCAAACAAAAGGTTCGGACAAGCAATTAGAGGTTCTCCTTGGCGTTGACTATTTCTATGACGTGCAAAAGCTTCAATTTCTTCAATTGTCTCAATGAGAGGTTCTTTGGAGCTTCAGGTCATTCACTGACAAACAAGAAACAACAAGAAAACAAAATAAAAGCGACCTAAGCCCAAGCTTTGGTCAACTTACAAGATATCAAGCGTTACTCCCGCAACGGCGCCAAAATTCTTGATAGCAAAATAACTAAAACTAACCTTAACCGGCGTAGAGTATCGGGTCAACGGTAGTATAGTGGTCTCAGGTCGAATCCACGAGGAGTAATGTCTAAGTACCAAAGTCAACTTAGAACTTAGTTCAGGTCAAAATAGTGGTGGAGAGATATTATACTAATGCAAAGTAAATATTATACTAATGAGTTTACTTGAGGTATTAAAGGGGTATAGTCGAACTATGATCCAACGAGCTACTTTTACCCCAAGGAAGGACTCAGCAGGAGCGTATCTTAAGCGACCTACCTATCCAATGTAATTTAATGACATCCACGGGTGCCAACCCCTAATTCTAGCGATTAGACTGAACAACTCGATCTAACCACCCTATGTGAAGTTAATTAATTCTCCCTTTAGAAAACCTATTAACCTAACATGATTACGTGCTAGAGTCGCTCGAACAACGATGACAAACCTCTATATTGGAAACGGACCTAACAACTAAACCGAATCTACGCAACGATCCTAAAACCCCTTATCCTACATCTCACCGCAAAATATATACATCTATAAGTTCGATGTGTGTGATAGTGAACTAAGTGATCAATCTAATTCAAAGACGTTAAAATAATTTTTAGAACATGGATTAATCGTTTAAACAATAATTTACGCACTACACAACTCCCAATCTCATCCCCCTTAGGGTTTTCACTCGCTTTCACATAATTCGACTACACATGAATTTAGCTACTCATAATTATGCTAATAACGGAATAAAGAACGGAAATTGAAACAAAAACATTATTAAAAAAAAAGGAAAGTCATTACCATATAGCTGCTGAAAATAAGATCCAGAAAATACCAACAAGAAAAGCAATCCCAAAGTCGAATATTTTGTTCTTGGAAAGTAAATCTAAGCTATAAAAGTTGTATAGAATCAAAGGATGTTATCTAGGGGATCAAAGGATCAAAGGGGTGTTTAAAATACTCAAAACCGCACACGAATCGCCTAAGAAAAGTCTAAAGGCGACATGAGAGTTTGAAGCCGAACCACTTTGCGAAGTTCCAGAGTTCAAGTATCTCCCGGTTATGTTCAGTTTCGATGACGAAACTTGTTTTAGGGGGGAGAAATGTAACATCCCAAAATTTTAAGGAGGGTATAAACATAAAATGGAATTTAATTAGTTATTTTCCTATTTTATGTTAACCTAAAGGAAATAATAAAAAGGTTTAATTATTAAATAAGGGATTTAGTTATTAATTTAAAGGAATTAAATTATAGCTATAACAGGAAAATAATCATCCTTTTCCCCACTTTATCATACACGGCAATTCTGAGAAGAAATACGCAGGAAAAGCGACGCAAGTTTCCAGGAAGTGGAGGAAGGGAATCTTCAACAGTGCGGCCAAACCGTTCACCGTCTCAAGACGCGATCACCGCGAGAAGATGATCGTTTGGGTATTAACCGTTTGCGAAATAGTAAGTTTTACCTTTTGAGCCCTAAATCTTGATTCGTATACGTTCTTGAAAAATATCTGAGTTTTGGGTGAGTTAGAGGTTTGCCTAATCGTAGTAGAACGTTTAACTATCATAGGTCATTCGTAGAAGTGGTCGGAATTGAAGAATCAAGTCTTTTGCTTTCGTTGTCGCTTTCAAAATCGCTTTTGGATGGCTAAAAGGTAAGGGGGTGTTCTTAAATGGATTTTGAGTGTTCAATCGTATTTAATTGTTAGGAAATCTACGCGAGAACGCAGCGGAATTCAAAATTAATTTCTTTTTAACCAGGATCGACTTCGTTTAAGCAACAAACACATTTAGTTAGTAGACAGTGGTTACCTTGCTTGATATAAAATATCGACGCTTTGACAGTCCAAATAGAGTAGTGGTGCACGGAGCTGCCCAAGCGTTCGGCCTCTACCGCTAGTTCACACGAGCGACCCGCCGGAATCCACCATGGATTGCTACCAGAAAAACTCGGTTGCTAGACCGACCTTTTCTCTCTCTCAATACTCTCTCTAGGAAGCTCTCTTATTTTTCACAAGAACTATTAGTTTCTTGGAATCGTGATGTGCAAAAAAGCTTGACACCCACCTCCTATTTATAATGAAGGCGGCGCCCCAATGTAGAGTAGAAGGGAAAAAAACATTTTACTAGTAAAATAAGGAAAATCGATTTGACTGATTTATCTCATTTAATTTAATATCTCATATTAAATATTTCCAAGATATTGTCGATATCTAATATTGACTATCTTTATCTTATTACCATAAATATACTTTTCATAAATCAATTAATAGCTAATATTAATATATGGTAATCTCATTAATTAAATTGCACAATCCAAGTGTATAATATATACTCAAGACATGCGCCGCATACTGCCACGAATTGGCATCCGGAATATTCTTTAATTAATATAATTCAATGATTAATTAATTTGCAAAATACATGGTTATCAATATACCCAAATAATTTCGACATACGCATACATTATATGTATATTTAACTAATCAAAATAATTAATATCTTGTATTTAATTTATTCATAATAAATAAATACCACCATATTAATTTACCAAATTTAAGATAAGGAACGACAAGTATGAAAATAAGAGCTTCCGTCCGTAAAATTTGTGAAAAGTGTCGATTAATCCGTAGGAGGGGACGAGTTCAGTAGTTCCTCATATCAAATTATTAACTCTAGAAATATAGTAATATGGAGAAGACAAATTTGTTTCAAGCACCGACAAATTCTTTCAAAGATTTCGAAGAGAGGAGGACGGGTTATTCACATTTCATTAACACTTTATAGTCGAGATAAACTTTCCTTATTTGGTTATCGCTATAACTGCATTTTAATCCGGCTAGATGTTCTTATGTGTGTGACCCGATAGGCTTCCGAATATGTTGGCCGTAGGCACAAAGTGCAATTACGAAAATGCCCTTCATGCCTAACGATCACAGAATAGCGTCTAGCAACACACCGTGACCCCCAATCATCGGAAGAGTCAAATGCAATGATTACTACATTTCATGTGAAACAGTTACCGTATAAATAGAATCATATTGCTGTAATAATATCCATAAAGTCGTACGTCGAGTATCAAACATAAACTACCGTATCTTATAATCTGGATATCGTACTCTCTCGAAGTAACATATTACTTCCGCTTTGCAAAGACTCACGAGGGTAAGACATTCCTTATAAGAAGGACCTTTCGGATATTTTCTCCTAATCATAAGATATGAGATTTCCGGACGAGCAACATGAATCCTACGCATACTTCTGTATCACACCCAATCACTACAGCATGATCGCCCCATGGCTAGGGGAAACCTCAATTGTGTCAAAGTATGACAATACACACCATGATGTCATGAAGACTCCGGTCATAGGATAATTACACAACCGCCACATAGTGCGACATATAATAAAGTAAGTGGGTCAGTCTAACGTACGCATTCTCTAATACACGTCCACGTACAGTCCAAGTGTCTCAACACTTTGATAGATGAGATCTATCTCTATCTTCAATAAGATAGAAGACATCTAATACGTGCTAATCTAATTGTACTATCAATGTCCCGTTTAATAGTACATACGACTACAGACATTTAAGTATCAAACCTTTTAAAGTGAGTCGAGATCTGATCAACCATAATCACTATCATGGTTTCTCTTTCACTGTTTGACACTAAGGACGTTATCATACATACAATCACAAATTGGTTCATATAGATAAACAGAATATATAATAACATAAAAGCCATTTATCATATGTATAAACATAAAGAAATAGTGGAAATTATCCGACCCGGTCGGATTCGGTCTAACCTTTTTGGGTTTAGGACAATATTCAACATTAATTATGTGTTATTTATTTATTATTGCTGCTTTTCTTATTTATCATTATCAGATGCTTGTTTCTTTGTTTTAGATATATATGATTGTTGCCTGAGTAACTATAGTGACCACATGGAAAAACAAATATAGGACATAATAATACTGGTGTTGCCGTAGAAGAAAAAAAAAAATGATAGGAGGAACCTTGCACGGACTTCGCAGGGTTATAAGACAAAAAAGATGAAACTATTCTGCTATCCATTTGGGTTTTAATTCTAAATAGAAATAAAAGAATAAATAATAATAACAAAAGCTGTTGGGGAAAAAAATATGGGCATTGTTAATTAGATTGCTTGCACGATATCTTTCAAGACCACACTTGTGCAAAGTCGACTTTACAGGGGTTGTAATGTGTTATTTCAACCCCTGCAAAGTCGAAATATGTTATTTCAACCTCTGTAAAGTCGAATTTTGCACAGGTGTGTTGCCCGAGTATATTGGGTGTGGTTATGTGTGCAAGCTGCACAAGGCTTTGTATGGCCTGAAACAGGCACCTAGGGCATGGTTTGATGCCTTTAGGTCAAAGATGGTCAGCTGGGGTTTTACACAGTCTGTATCAGACAATTCCTTGTTCATGTTGCATCTGGAAGATAAAGTGTTGTTTGTCTTGGTGTATATGGATGATATACTGCTCACAGGCAACTCTCCCTCCTTAATTCAAAAGTTTATGAAGCAGCTGGACTCAAAGTTCTCTCTTAAAGATCTAGGCCCTGTCTCACACTTTCTGGGAATGCAAGTTGCAAGAGATCAGTCTGGATTGTACCTAACTCAATCCTATTATGCCTAACAGCTTCTCAAGAGATTGAACATGGAACATCTCAAACCTTGTCCCACACCAATGGTGACTGGAAAGCAATTGAGTCATAATCAGGGTGAACCTTTGTCCAACCCTCACATATACAGAAGTGCTATAGGAGCACTGCAGTACTTGACACTAACCAGGCCTGATATAGCATATACAGTGAATACCTTGAGTCAGTTCATGCAAGAACCTTGCACAGAACACTGGCAGACATTAAAAATGATATTGAGGTTTATACAGGGCACACTGAAGCAGGGATTACTTTTCATACCTAGTGACAATATGTCTCTTCATGGCTTCACTGATGCAAATTGGCTGCTGATCCCCATGACAGAAAATCTACAGGTGGTTATTGTGTCTATCTGGGTAAATCTCTCATCACTTGGAGTTCTAAGAAACAGCAGGTTGTTGCTAGATCCAGTTGTGAGTCTGAATATAGGGCACTATCTAATTTGGGGACTGAGATTCAATGGATAATTCAGATTCTGAGGGAAATGAGATTCAAGTTGCCTGTTGTTCCAGTGCTGTGGTGTGACAACACAGGAGCTACTACCTTGGCCCAAAATCCTGTGTATCATGCTAGAACAAAACACATAAAGGTGGATGTACACTACATTAGAAATTTGATCCTAGCCAAAAAGCTCAAAGTCTGTTCCATACCATCTTCAGCTCAGGTTGCTGACATCTTCACCAAGACCTTACCTATATCTACTTTCTGCAACTTTAAGAACAAACTAAATGTGGTGATCCGGGTATAAATGACTAAGTATGTGTGACATGGTATGGCTAAGATGATTGCTAAGTGTCACTGTATTAGTGGTTACACTAGATTTTGTAATCTAGAATATTGTACAAAGCATATCTACCGATATAGCCACAGAATGAATCATTATTGGATTGGAATGAAAGTTGTTATCTTCTTCCTTTGAGCTTGAGCTCCTTCAATGGAGAAAACTTTCAATCTTACATAATTCAAACTCATCATAACTTTGTTATGTTGATTAATAACATTTGTGAACAATTAATTAAACTACTTATCATCTAGCTAGGACTGACTGAGTACAGTATTTGATATGTTAATTAGATACTAATCTATTAAGTATGCCTTTCCTGGCTATGGGATACATTAATTTGAAACGGAACTGTAACAAAAAAAAAAGTTAACAAAGTGGTCTCTTTTCAATGTCCCCATCGTTCACGACGGTACTGATAACAAATGAAGACTTGATATGTTAAGAATTAATGTCGGAAGGTGATGACCGACAAGCAATTGGACCACAAAATTTAAGAAGGGCATGCGATGCATTTAATGAATAAAAATAAATAAATCAATCATGTACAGATTGGTTTCTCCAATCTGCCTTTCATAATTAAGTTGTTGTTGAGTTGAGTTATCAAACAATTTAAGGCGATATATATATATATATATATACTAGACAAAATCCCATGCTATGCACGGAAAATATTTTAAATGATTGAAATCCATTGATATGCACCCTTGAAAAGGTAATAGTTTCATAAGCATTATGACCACAAAAAAAGGAATACAAAGCATCGCACCGAGGAGATTGAAACAGTATTATAAAAAAAACACAAAATGTAACATTACTAAATGATAATGACATTTTCATAGCAGACCTCCATTTTCAAGTCAGCTGACAAAATCTATACCATAATAACTACTCCACTCTCAAACAAACCTAAACCACAAATTTACTAATATGACCCCCAAGAGTCGTACACTCATCCAACCTGTTATTTTGAAAATATCTTTCCCCCTCAAAATTTATAGGTGAGAAAGGAATGGCAACAACCCCTCATTGGGGGTATCGTATCGGGATTTTCAGTGATATGCCACTGGTTTCTGGAACAAATTGTGAGTATACCACCCAAGGCAAAAAAAAAAAACAATTTTGGTACGCGATTTTCTTCCATTTTTTTCACAAACGCTGCACGATCTTAAGGTCCCTCAAATCCCTATCGTGGTTCCTTCCCAATTAGGGTTTAGTTTGGTTCAAAACACCAAAAGCGAAAATGGGAGCCAGTATTTCGATAGCAGTGGTATGCCCACATTTCCCCCTTCTCAAAAGTGATAGATTGATAAATCCTCCTCATGTATCTTGCAATCTTGATTTTTTCATCACTAAATTGCCGTATCACTGTATGGTTCATCATTCAGCGTGTGCAGAAGATCCGAGCAATCCCAACGGTCGATCATTTTGGAGGCCCAAATTCTAATTACTTGCTTTCCATCCACTTTAAGTAGAGGCTCAAATTCTAATTATTTACCACTTACCACACCGGCATGTACAATTTTGACTAAACGCCATCATGATATAAGTTCTAGTGCATTCTCCTTTAAAGTTGCTTCATTCCTTCAAAAAGCAAAAATGACTTTGAGAATGGTATTCTAGCTTGATTATTGTGGATAAAGCAATAAAATACTTATCGTAAGCGGCTTTGGCCCCCTCTTAACCACTGTTAGCTCCATTCCATGCTGCGTCATTCACAGTATTTATGCTAATTCATGATCCATTCCCACTCGTTAGTGGTAATGGAAAAGAACAATTGGGAAAACATACAAAAGAAAAAGAAATCGCCACTTGAAGACGTGAACAACACTAAGATTGTCAGCAACAAATAACTGTAATATTACCTTTTGTTCCAAAAAATATATATATATATATGTAAAAAGTCTGTACACATTTGAGCCAGCAATATCACTACAAACATGTCATTCCTGATTATTGAAGACATTCCACGTAGTTTTCCTTTTTCCCCACTGATGATACGGGGGTTTACTCCTCCACGTGGAATTATCTGAGTGGTCCAGCTGGCATGTGGAAAAGTCTATGCCAAATGCAGCAGTATCAGATCGACACGATATGCACCAGCAGAGACCGCAGTCACCGGCAGATTCTTCAAGTATCTAGCCTCGATCACCCATGTCGGCATGTATCGAGTCGAGACGGAGACTTCGTCCAGATACCGGGCCCACCATCCAAGAGGTTGCTTGGCTTGGGGAGGGCAAGGCCCATTTAAGGGTATTTATGCCAATGGACCAAACCGCCTAAATTTAGAGGCGGAAGAAGGACATATACCTATAAATACTTCATTCCGGGAACTACGTAAGGCTTGATTCCTGGACATTAGACAGGATACGTAGGCAATCCAAGATACAATCTTGGACTCAGCCATAAAACACATAAAACACCTAAAACACCATCTTTTACCCTTTTACAGTCATTTGATCTCCTTTACAGCTCACCCTTAGATTACACGTGGCCCGGATTTACAGGTGGTGCATTATTTGGCATCATCATTTGGCGCTAGAAGGAGGGTCTTCTACCGGTGAGTTGATAAAGAAATCGTATGGCACCACCAGCAAGGAAGAAACCGTCGAACAGTAAGAACATGCAGATCGAAGAGCACACGGATATAGATCCAGCAGGGGTTCCATCTCAGATTCAAGAAGTCCCCACTGGATCTAGACCCGCAGTGGCAGATCCATCTAGGCCTCAGCTTCCCCCGCAGCTACAGGACATGGCAGATCACTTGGCGTCTTTAGATGAGGACGCCCTGAAAAGGGTGGTCGCATCGGCATTCATAGGTAAGGGAATCTGTAATCCCCCTAAAGAACATTTGTTGGACCCTCTGAGTCGTAAGGAGGCTGATAAGGCTAGGGGAAGAGGCCTGTCGAACCTCACGAAGAACGTGAAGAAGACGCAATTGAAATCAGCGTGACTAACGCCCACAGACGTCCTGGACAAGAAAGCCAACAGCGGCAGGTCGAGGAGAGTATCCAAAATGAGTTCCACCGCATAGTAGGAAGGAGAACAGTTCTGAGAATGGCTCGAATCGCCATTTAGTCCCGAGATAGAGATATACACGATGCCTGACTCATTCAAACCACCCAAGATGGAACCTTATGACGGTACTACGGACCCAGAGGACCATCTATATCGATATATATATCGATGATGAGGTTGAGGAACGCAAATGATGCCATGAAGTGTCGTGCCTTCGACACGTTGCTCACAGGTCGAGCTCGAGAGTGGTTCCACAAGCTACGCCCCGGGTCGATCTCAAGTTTTTTACAGCTGGGACAAAAATTTTGAGATGCTTTCATTGGGAATAAGAAGTTCCACCTCAGTGCTACACACCTCATGAATATTAAGCAAGAGAAAGGGAAATCGACTATCGACTTCATGAGACGTTTTAATCTTGAGGCCATGAAAGTGCATAACGCTAGTGACGCACTGCAGGTTAATGCTTTCGTTGGAAGTGCGAAATATGAAGTTGTATGACAAATTGTCTAAGAAGATCTTTGAATGATATGGGACGAATGTGTGAACATAGTCCATAAGTTTTGCCAAGGTGAAGAGGCGATGCGTTTGCACACCATTTCACTTGGCCTCGGTCGAGAAACGACTCCGAAGCCGGACCAAGGGTCACCTAGAGGGTCGGAATGAGGAAAGCAAGACCAATGTCTTTGATCGATTGGCGACTCCGATCTCGGATCGGCTTGGAAAGAAAGGGACCTGAAAGAAGCGAGATTTTATACCCTCAATCGATCACGGAGGAGGTGTCTTTGGCGATTATGATCAAAAAGAATATTTCCCGAACACCCAAGCCGATGTCCAAGGACCCAGAGAAAAGGAAAAATACTCACAAGTATTGCGACTATCACCGAGACGTGGGGCACGACACGGAAGAATGTTTCGATTTGAAGAGGGATATCGACGCCTGCATTCAAGAGGGTCGATTGGATGAGGTGATTGACAGGTCAGAAAAGGACGAGCCAAAAGGCCGTCGAGAATATAAGAGGAAGACTTATAATGGAAAGAAAGATCGATCTCCGCGTCGTGACAATCGAAATCGTCGAGACAGGTCAGCGGAGCCGGCATATCGAGATAACCGCCGAGAAGAACAGAATCGAGACCCTCACCGAGATAATCGCGCCGGGTATGATGTCAACACGATTGTTGCAGAGCATGAATCAGATAGACCTCGATCTAGTCGACATTCTTCAGATAGATCTAGAGAATCGAAGAAGCTGAGGTTCACTACGGAAGTGGGCTACGGGCCAAAAGATGACATTCCAAGTTCCCACAGTCATAGCGAAGGGTTGGTAATCGAAGCAGTGATAAGTCGGGGTCGGATCAAAAGAGTTTGTGTTGACAGTGGAAGCGCCGTAAATATTCTTTACTATTCGGCTTTCAAGGCTATGAAGTTGAAAGATGAAGACATCATACCGTTATCTACTCCTTTATTTGGATTCACAGGGCAGGCCATCCACCCTGTTGGATCGATTAATTTGTTGACAACAGTCGGAGACGGAGAAAGAGGCCGAACCATGGAGATGACCTATGTCGTGGTCAAAGCCCCGTCAGGATATAACGCGATACTTGGTCGACCAGCTTTATACGATCTCAGGGCTATCATCTCGACATTCCACAACAGCATGAAGTTCCCCACCTGGTATGGAACCCATGAGGTAAAGGGAGACATCGAGGTGGCAAGAAATTGTAGCTTGGTCACAATCAATGGGAAAGGAGTTGGACAAGTTTTGGTCGAGGAATTGATACCAGAAGAGGAAGAAGATCGAAGCTGGGTATCTGTCGATCCGACAGAAGAGGTTTGTGTCTGGAAGGAAGAGGAGGACCAAGGAGTCCAAATCGGGAAGTGGATGCCACACCCCGATAGGAAAGCCCTGGTCGACCTCCTAGCGGAATATCGGGACGTTTTTGCTTGGAAGGCAGATGACATGCCGGGTTTATCGGCGGATGTGGCAGTACATCGACTTAACGTCGACCCAAAAAAGAAGCCGATACGACAAAAGAAGAGAAATCTTACGCCTGAGAGAAAAGAGGCAGTGAAAAAAGAAGTTGACAAGTTGTTAATTGCTGGGATCGTGAAAGAGGTATTATACCCAGATTGGTTAGCCAATCATGTGTTGGTTAGGAAGCCAGATCAAAGCTGGCGGATGTGCGTTGATTTTACAGATCTCAACAAAGCATGCCCCAAAGATTCATATCCGCTTCCAAAAATTGATCAGTTGGTCGATTCGACATTGGGCTTCGAAGTATTTGGTTTTCTCGATGCGTATAGGGGGTACTATCAAATCTTTATGGACCCCCAGGACTCGGAAAAAACCGCGTTTATCACAGAATTCGGCACCTTTTGCTTTGTAACAATGCCGTTTGGTCTGAAGAATGCAGGGGCCACCTATCAGAGGGCCGTCAATAAAATCTTTGAGGGGCAGATAGGTCGGAGTATGGAGGTTTATGTTGATGATTTATTGATCAAGAGCAAGTCAATGGGACGGTTTCTTGTCGATCTCAGGGAAGTCTTCGAGGTGCTGCGGACAGCGAAAATGAAACTTAACCCGAAGAAATGTACTTTCGGTGTTCGATCTGGAAAATTCTTGGGATATATGATATCAAGGGACGGAATTCGTGCTAATCCAGATAAGATCGAAGCTCTGAAGAACATGCCCGCACCTCGTAATGTAAAGGAGGTACAACGATTGACGGGTTGGATGGCCGCCCTCAATCGCTTCTTGTCGATATCAGCGCAGAGGGCCCTGCCCTTCTTCAGGATACTGAAAAAGGCGAGTCCGTTCCAGTGGGATGAGAAGTGTCAAAGAGCGTTTGATGATCTAAAAGAGTATTTATCTGATTTGCCGACACTATCCTCACCTCGAGAAGGAGAGAAGCTCTTAGTTTATTTGGCAATCTGCGAAGAAACGGTCAGCGCAGTGTTGGTTCGAGAAGGGGACCTGGGGCAGGTTCCGATCTATTTTGTAAGTAAGGCATTGCATGGGGCCGAGATCAGATATACGCCTGCTGAAAAGTTGGCATTGGGCCTGGTTCATGCATCAAGGAAACTGAAGTCATATTTTCAAAGCGCACCCCATCATTGCGTGGTCAGCGATCGACCTTTAAAGCGATTCGCGAAACCGAGACATCGGGTCGGTTAGCCAAGTGGGTCGTCGAGCTAGCAGAGTATGATATCGAGTTTTTACCCCGTACCGCCGTCAAGGGTCAGGCCCTGGCAGACTTCCTAGCTGAAGGTTTGTCGATTCAATTGGAACAAGAAAAGCAGTCGTCAGAAGAACAATGGACCATCCACGTCGATGGTGCCTCAAGTAAAGAAGAATGAGAAATTTGGATTATTCTTTGGTTAGTCCGAAGGGGAAGAGTTCCCATATGCACTCGATTCGAGTTCAAAGCCACGAATAACGGCGAGTATGAGGCCATGATCACGGGCTTGAAGCGGCATCAAGTTGGGGTCGAGAATCTTTTGGTATCTGATGACTCTCACTTGTGGTAAATCATATAACGGGGAGTATGAAGCTAAAGAAGAATCAATAAAAGTTATCGAAGGTTGTTCGGGGTTAATGTCGAAATTCAAGGCGATTCGCATTGGCGAGGTGCCTCGAGTGAAAACAAATGAGCCGATGCTTTGTCTAAGCTCGCGTCAAATTTTAAATATAAGAGGAAAGTTATGGTCGAGATGCTAGCAGAACGAAGCTATAACGAAGTCGACGTGCAGCCAGTGGTTCAAGGATCGACATGGATGGATCCGATAGCGGTATTCTTAAAAGATGGAATTCTCCCATCCGATAAGTCTCAGGCCAGAAGAATTAGGCTACAAGCCTCGAGGTACGCCCTATTCGACTATGTGCTTTATCGAAAATCGTTTGTAACACCTTGGCTACGATGTGCATCGGAAGACGAAGGGGCGTATCTTCTCGAAGAAATACATCGAGGAATTTGTGGCAATCATTGCAGAGCTCGAATGTTGGCAAGAAAATGCAAACTGGCAGGATATTTTTGGCCCTCTATGCAGAAAGATGCCAATCGGTTGGTGATGAAGTGCAGAGCCTGTCAAGTATATGATGTAGTGACCCACCAACAAGCGCAAGCAATGAACGCTATCGAGTCAGTATGGCCTTTCGATGAATGGGGGATCGACATAGTCGGACCTTTGCCTCGAGCTCCGGGTAACTACAAGTATGTCGTGGTCGCCGTTGACTATTTCACGAAATGGGTCGAAGCCAAAGCTCTTACTGACATCAGAGCTCAAACCATCAAGAAATTTCTGTGGGAAAATATTTTATGCAGGTTTGGCATTCCCAAGTATCTGATATCGGATAACGGGACTCAGTTTCTAGATGATCGAGTGCAAGATTGGCTCAAAGAATTCAAGATAGAGCATAGAACGACATCGGTGGCCCGACCTCAGTCCAATGGACAGGTCGAGCAAACAAACAGGCAAATTAAGTTAGGGTTGAAGAAGCGGTTAGAAGACGAGGGTCGAGATTGGGCAGCTCAATTACCCAGCATACTGTGGTCGTATTGAACAGCACCCAATTCAGCTACCCAAGAGACTCCTTTCGCCATGGCTTATGGATGCGAAGCAGTGATACCCGCAGAGATCGGACTGGCCTCACCTCGAGTTCTGGCATACAACGTTGAGACAAACGCCGCTGATCTGCTTCAAGAAAAAGATAACATCGAAGAAAAGAGAGAGGTAGCAGCGCATCGAATGGCCAATTATAAAAGGAAGATATCACAGTATCATAACGCGAGGGTAAAGCACAAATACTTCCAAGTGGGGGACCTCGTGTTGAGGAAGAACGAAGCCAGCAGGCAGGACCCAATAGGCAAGCTCGAGCCGAATTGGGAAGGACCCTATAAAATTCTGAAGGTACACCCAAAAGGGTCGTATCAGTTGGGGAGATCGGACGGCAGCACAGTCCCCCGAACGTGGCACGCCACCAATCTCCGGAAGTACTACGTTTAAGTTGTTTATTTATTTTATGACATTTGCAATTTCAATTCTTAATTATTTGTAATAGATCGATGTGACAGTTGCTTTCAATGCCTTTTATTCAAGTAATTTTCTTTTCTAAATAGTGCTTAATATACACGCTCATGTAAAAAAGAAAAGGAGGATGGAAGAAAAAGACACAAAAATTGACTCCAACAAAGAGACCTCGACACGAGGGAGTCGGAGCAGTACGGTGATAAAGCCAAGTCACTGACAATGCTTATATCACCTCCAACCTACGATGCCTCGACACGAGGGGGATAAAACGGAAAATTGCATAAAGCCAAGCCACTGACAATGCTTACATCACTTCCGAGCTGCGCACCATCGACTTAATGGAGTTGTAGCAAAATAGTGAAAAGAGCCAGTCATTGACAGCGCTTGTATCACTCCCGACCTGCCGATAAGCCACGATGCGAGGCAGGCGGAAGATCCCACGATGGACACCCAACTCGACCAGATCATAAGCACCACGATGTGCGACAGTCGAGTACGGACCTTTTAATACGATGTCCTTACAAGCCTGACAAGGCAGGATGATCGAATCGAGCTCCGACCAAATAGCCAAGTCAGGCCAATAACAATGCTAGGTCGACTCATATTCAAGTGTGCTACGAGTTGTGCACTCATACTACACTTCGAGGGGCCAGCAGGGGAATTAAGTCAATGAGACTACACCCCATAAGGCAGTGTTTGCAAGGGAATTAAGTCCAGAGGACTACACCCTGAGCAAATGATCAATAAAAGACAAGACATTCAAATGGCAAACCACGATTCGAATTGAAAAAGACATTCAAATGAAAAAGTTTACAAGATCGGATCGAGAAAATGCAAGTTCAGACAAGTGAAAAATATCAAAGTTATTACAACCAAATCGAATCAAATTGTTTCAAAAGACAACAAGGGAAGAGCATCAGGCGGAAGGCTGGTTTGAGGTCGAAGCATTGGGATCAACCTGTTCTTCCGACTCGGCGTTCCCCTCACCGTCTCCCTCCAGGGCAGGGACCACATACTTGTCATAGAGAGACACGCCAGCCTTGAAGTCGGTGATATATCGACCATATCTGGGGATGGACTCTAGGTCATACAGGTAAGATTTATCGATACTTTTAACCTCAAAGTCAGGAATGACCATCTTGACTTGATCCAGCGCGTTCAAGAATCCCCCCTTCATTGCTTGAGTCATCAGTAGCGACAAATCGTTATCGAACTCCTCCGACGTCAGGAAATCCTTCTTAGTCGCTTCTAAGCGAGTTGGGAAGCTATCAACCTCGAGTTGAAGATCGTCCCGAGCCTTGATAGTTGCAGCCAGCTCAGCCCTAGTCTCGTCCAACTCCGATCTTACTGCCGCCAACTCAGCTTCCCTAGCGGATATGTCTTTGTGTGCTTTAGACAAATCAGACTCCAGTTTTACACGTCGGTCATCCAACTTGTTGACCTTGGCCTTCAGCTTCTCGAGTTCGTAGGTCAGAGTAGCGATGCTCTTCTTCTGCTCCTCTAAAGCTGCTGCGGGAGACTCAATTCTATTCAGAGCTACTTTAGTAGCAAGTCGGGCCTGCAAGGAAGAACGCCGTTAACGTCGAAAACAGACGAAACATCATGAAGCTACAAAGGAAATAAAAGGAGACTCACGACTCGATAGCCCTTCATAATAAGGTCGTGTAGCTCCTCCGGGGTCATACCCTCCATCTCTGCCACGCTCGTCTCTGGGATCGGATCGGTGGAATTTGGTGGGGCAAGGTTACGGGTCTCCTTCCCGACCCCATACCTCACCTCGGTTGTTTTCTGGCGCTTCCTTGGGACGAGGTCACCCTCGGTCTGCTCTACCACCCTAGCCTCGTCGGGTTGACCCCTTAAAATTTCAGATGTTGATACGGGGGTAGGAGCTCGGCTCGACCCTCTCTGTCCCGCAGATGCGGCACCGGACGTCGGCTTTTTCGATTTGATGCCGGCCAGTTCTTGGATTTTCTTGGGATCCGTCTTCTTGGGATCAGGCATCTTACCTAGTGCCTCCATCTTTGAAAAGTGTTCCACTGCAAACAGAGACAAATCGGCGTTAATGCATTACAAGAAACCTTAATCAGTATTGAAAAACAAGAGTGTAACGGCTCGACAATGCGAAAAAGTATCCTACGTAAAACTCGAACATCCTCATCGAGTTCCAGATAGGTGCCGGGTCCAGCCGTCTCGATGTCAGCGAAAGGATACAGAGAGTGCAGACTTCGAGTCGAGACGTCGGGATGGACACTCTCGATAATCCCACACCCATTGGGGACGTCCGAGTCGAGTCGGTCATGCCATTTCTGCGGCATGTTGTACCAAGTGTGAATGTCAATATCAATCAGCCCGTGTCGGATAAAGAAAGAATTAGGCTTCCAATCGCCTTGAGACGAGGTCACCTTTCTCACGAATTCCGATGCCAGAGGACGCTTCTGAAATGTATACCACCCCGCGTCCTGCAAGCTGGACAAGGCATAGTACTGACGGAATAGTCGAACCGAGAACTCAACCTTGGCGATTCGACACGCCAGCACAAAACCCATTACACTCCTGACCCCATTGGGAGCGAGCTGGGTGACACAGATCTTGTAGTGTTGGAGGACGGCGATTAGGCACGGGTCGAAAGGAAACCGAAGTCCCTCCTTTAATTGCGCTTCGTAAATGGCGCAGAACCCAGGGGGAGGGTCACAGGCGAACTGATACTGGCCGTGTGATACTTTGATATGTTCAGAGGAGTAAGGAATGCCGTATCGAAGACAAATAACTTTGGCTTTTTCTGGGGAGAGATTCGACATGCAACCGTATAGCCCTTGGCCCTTCATCCTAGTTTGGCGTCTGGCCACGGGTCGAGAAGATCCAACAGGTCGAGAAGACGCTTCTTCCTCTCCTCCCTCTTCCTCTCCTCCCTCTTCCTCTTCTCCGGCAGCTCTCTCACCAGGAGCAGTAGGATGCTCTGAAATCGTTTCTTCCGTCGATTCATCTTCAGTTTCGATAAGTTCCTCTCTGTTTTGGGAGTCACTATCGCTACTAGACATGGATTTGGGGAAAAGATGCAAGAAACAAAAATAAGAAGGAAAATTTAAGCAAGATTAGGGCTTACTTGAGTTTTCGGCTAAGAGACTGAGATTTGCAGAAGTTTATAATGGCGAATGAGAAACGTCAAGGTCTCGGGCTCCTTTTATGCGTGTAAATCTTGCAAGTGATTTGAAAGGGTGGAGTTTGAGGGCAGTTATAGAATACATAACGCGAGAATCAAGGGTAGTGGGCCGGATAAAACGCTTCGTTTCCTACGCCCATTAATGTTGGTACAGTGTGACGTCACCCTACGATAGCCTATATCGGCTAGGAGAGACAGCCTTGTTCCCGCCTAAAGAATTCCACGTGTCAAAGAGGTTATTCAAATTTTCAGGTCCGACATCAGCATCTCAAGATGAGCTTCCCTCCGATCTGGGGGGCTTATGATGATACGGGGGTTTACTCCTCCACGTGGAATTATCTGAGTGGTCCAGCTGGCATATGGAAAAGTCTATGCCAAATGCAGCAGTATCTGATCGACACGATATGCACCAGCAGAGACCGCAGTCACCGGCAGATTTTTCAAGTATCTAGCCTCGATCACCCATGTCGGCATGTATCGAGTCGAGACGGAGACTTCCTGTCCAGATACCCGGGCCCACCATCCAGTAGGTTGCTTGGACAGGAGGGCAATGACCATTTAAGGGTATTTATGCCAATGGACCAAACCGCCATAAATTTAGGGCAGAGGAAGGACATATACCTATAAATACTTCATTCCGGGAACTACGTAAGGCTTGATTCCTGGATATTAGACAAGATACGTAGGCAATCCAAGATACATTCTTGGACTCAGCCATAAAACACATAAAACACCTAAAACACCATCTTTTATCCTTTTACAGTCATTCGATCTCCTTTACAGCTCACCCTTAGATTACACGTGGCCCGGATTTACAGGTGGTGCATTATTTGGCATCATCACCCACCGTTCTTTTGGTATAATGGAGCATTTGGTATGAAAAAATTGTTAGATCATTGCTCCTTTGAACCCGGTGGAGCCGCCACTTTGATGTTGATGAATCCGAAGTTGGGAGATGATGATATGCTCACGAATCCAACGATAAAAAAAAGTTCAGAGATTTGATTGTTGCAATGTATCGTGAATTATCATGATTTTATTTGGAATTATCGTGATTTTAAGTTACTATGATCGAATATAGATCCAGGATAAATTTGGCCGGCCACAGATTGAGACTTAGTTTACCGAGATTTTAGGACGGGATTGTTTGGGATGAAGTTAGCTAGGTTTATGTATTTACAGTTTTAGGATTTTTATTATTTGTTGAGGTTTTCCCGGAGAAGAGGGAAGGTTCCGTGTATAAACTATAAAATAAACCGGGTATGGGTCGGATTATTGGGTATATATCTTATTATATACTTTCAAGGAAAAAAACTGTCAATTGAATCGGAATTGGCCAATTGACCCGCTTCGTGACCCGGTTTACATACGTGATAAAAATAAAACATAAAAAAAGAAAAAAAGAAAACCAAACCGGCAAACTACATCCCACTCCTCTGTTCCCCACGATTGACAAACTGTTCCGGCAACCGCTGGAATAAACCTCTCCATGGCAACCGCCGGAAGAAACATCTCCATTATTTGAATCGATTTAGTGAATCGATTTAGGAGAAACCTTCCCACCACTCCATAAAGTCATCAAACCTCCCAACCTTTATACCTAAGTAGAAAACAGGTGTGTCAATCGGGAAATGTCAGATGGAAGAAATAATCATGGTTGCCGGGAAATGTCAGATGGAGGAAATAATCATGGTTGCGGTACTGAGAATGACGAAACGCCGTTCATCTGAAGATTGATTTATTTGCACTGCGACGGTTGTGCTTCTAACGTCATTCACCGCATTCCAGCCTTCGAAGGTATATTTATATTTATACTTTTGTTTTGACAAATTTCTTTTAATTTCTTGGCCTGAATCTCCTGCATAAAGTTTTTTATTTTAGGTGTGCTCTGTCAATTATTGATTTAAATTTTTTTTCCTCTCATGAATGTAGATCCTTTTGGATTCAAACACAATCAGGTATGTTTGTAAGAGACTTTAATTTCATCCGGATAACCAAAGTGTCCTGGATGAACACAAGAGAATCGTAATTCATGTGGTTTCACAATATTGGGCATAATTTTTTTTTATAGGTTGTGAATGAGACAAATGGAGGATTATGGAATTTTACCAATCACAGCTTCTTTCAATTTCATTTTGAAATCTATGAACAGAAGTACAGAGTCTGTAGCTACTGAGAAATTACTCCAAAGGTGAGAGTTTTACTTTGAAGTTTACTCTTTTTGCTACCCATTTACTTAATCTCACTGTTTTTCTGTGCATTGGAAGCTTCTCCTATGAAATCATGTTGCTTTATACGTCAAATATGGTTTACTTTGGAGTGGAAGTACTTTTATGTTATGCCCAAATGGCTAATTGGAAATATCCTGCTTTAACACCGAGTAAGAATTGTGGATATGATGCAACTCTTATGGTGTTTTTTTGTTCTTTCAAGTAAATTTGCAAGAGTGTCCTAATATATGTATGCAACTAAGAAGCACATTAATTGCTGCGCCTCCGGTTTTAAGCTTTGATAGAATAGAACCGTTCTGTGAATTGACTGATTTTCTTTTTCAATGCGTCAGAAATTCTTGATGAAGAAGAATTTGGAGCAAAGGCCACATCTATAGAGTACGATGAGAACACTAAAAATGCAGCTTTGGAACTTGGTCTGTGGCCTGTGTGTATTTTACTGAATGACACCATCTTTGTGTGTGCGTGTGTGTAAATAACGTTAGGAATGGAATAATTTTATAATCATGACGTAATGATGTTTATGTGCAGGAGGATGAATCTGATGAACAGAAGATGATTTTCTTTCATCTTCCTAAAAAGCTTCCCTTGCATAGGAGAACTCCTAGGCCACCTGATGGAAGTGTGGCTGGCAGCTCTGTTACTGGAGGCAATGCTATGTCATCCAACAAAACTGGTAATTACATAATAGTCCACCGAATCTTTGGTGACGGATATATCACTTTCACGAAAAGAAAGATGTTATTAACCATTTGATTTTTTTTTATTATTTTTTATTCTGTGGTAGGTAATCATCTGTGTCTGTAGACTGTAGGTGGTGATTTGGAGTTTCTCCCAGCAGGGTATATGGGGAAATTGGTAGTCTACAAGAGTGGTGCTGTTAAGTTGTTTCATGCGCCGTCTTTTTTCCCTGTGTTTTTGTTTTTATTTTAACGGAGTCATTTTGATTAATTCTCTTTGCCATATGGATGCTTCTTTTATCCTGAATCCAGAATTTAACGAGATGGGGAGGAGCTTTAGTAGAGTTATCTCAGTTTCAGAGTGTTCCTGATTCAATGAAGATGATTGCCGGTGCTTTTTTTATTTATATTATTTTTCTTTCGCTCTCTGCAAGTTAAATTAAGCAGAATTTATGTTATAATAAAGAAGTCACTGTTCTTTGGGGTTAAACGAAAGCAGCTTTCGTCCCAGGTTCGATTCCCCCCTCCACCGTAAATAAGGCCTGTTTAGGCCAGCTTTCGTCCAAGTGCAAAAAAATAAATAAATAAATAAAATAAACGAAAGCAGCTTAATTTTTAAGCTACCCATGCCCCTTACAATTTGTAATTTCTTACAAGGGCTGTTCTAATTTGTTTTGATAGTGCAGAAGGTCGTATGGTTATTTAAATCAGAAAACAGAATTCTCCCTACCTCAAAAGTGGATTGGGTGAAAAAGCAATTTCTTCATGTTATGTGGTGCACCCCCAATTGTTTGACAGAATGCCTCAGTCAGTTTACGTTTTCTATATGGACATGTGAAAACACGGTATGTTTTTATTGCATCATGTTTTCAGTAGCTTTTATTGTAAAGATACACATTATCAATGTTTTTATTGTATCATGCTAATGGATTCAAGATGGAATATAGATATATATACTTTATCAAGGTTTTTTATTTGCTTTTCGAATCTTAAATTGCTTCAATCTGTGTTTTTTCAAGCATTGCGGTTATTGAGTTTTGGGGTTTCTAATAAGCCCTAGAGGTATGCTTGAATCTGTGTTCTTCATATGGTTTTTATTTTTTTTATTCATTTTGTTGTTTTTATCCACCGAAGAAGAGTCGACGATAACTTTTTTTTTTTATTTTTATGATTTTTAGCAAGCAATTAGCAATAGTGGTTAACATTCATTTCGAGATATTTGGGCTGCAAAAATTTGATTTATTTGGTAACATGTAGTAGCTTTCAGTGATTTCACGAAAGAGGTGGAGAGGGGTATGGCAAAGAGGTTGACATGTGTGGCACGATGATGAGTTTCGATGTTTTCTACATTGATGAAGTGATGTGGTTTTTCGACTTTGTGTTTTCTCCATTGATGAAGTAATGTGGTTTTTCGACTTCTTTGTGTTTTTTGTTTACGTTTCGTATGTATTCCATCTCTCTTTTTTCTCCTCCCACCCAAGTTCGTTCTTTTTTATGGACCTCATCCACCAAACATAATAGGGATAAATAATCTGAAGGAGAAAATAAGAAAACAACAGTGGAACAATTGATGACGGAAATTAACAAAGTCTTTTGCCTCTTCGATGAGGACGGTACTTACTATTTTCTTCATTCAGCTTTGATTCTTTTTCATGTTGTTTTTTTTTTTTTTTTGAAAGATTCATGTTGCATTTTCATTACTCATTAGCCTGACTTTTTACATTATCTTCTCCTGCATTTTTCGTTTTATAGTGACAGGGCCGGGGGCGCGCAAAGGGGGCTTGACAGTGTTCATGATGGAAATCAAACAAATGAAGAAGGTGGACTTTTGAAGCGACAACAATCTTTTTACACAAGGATGACAAGTCCCGGCATGCTTCGTCGTTTTTGTGTTTACTTAAAGAGCATCAAGATATCTTTGTCTCTCTCTCTCTCTCTCTTTTTTGGCGATGACTTTGGCACAAAGTAATTGTTTGATGTTATAAGGTAAGATCTCCATAATGGTTTTCTTCTTATGTCTGCTAAATGGTATAGCAATGTTGTTAGTTTTTGAAATGAATTTCTTTGGTCTTAAATCAAAATATTGCACAAAGTTACTCTTTTTGTTCTGCTGGATTCGTCGTCCTTAAGTTGACTCCGACAACTTATCCCCTTACTACCTTTGTGGGGGTTTTCCTGTTGTTTTTATAATTGTTTAAAGTACTTCTTGAAGAAGCATTGAACAATTGGTTCATTTGACTTGAAAATTCGTTCGTTAAATCGAAATCGAAGTCGATGTACAAATCAAAGTCTGAATATATTAAGTAACTGAAATCTGAAAATAATTAGAATGTTTGATAATGCTAACCATCTGAAAATTGAAAATGCCTAATTTTACAATATTTCCCTTACAAACGTTTATATATATGAGAAAAATAAATACAACGAATATGAAACAAACTTATAATGTAACAAAAATAAATACAATGAATATGAAAAAAATATATATATATATATATATATATATATATATATATATATATATATATATATATATATATATATATATATATATATATTGTAATCATTACTTAAATAATACTTTATTAAATCCAAAGTTTAAATAAACTAGCTTTAGATTGTTTTAGAAATATTTCATCAATTGAGAAATATTTCATCAATAAAATCAATTGAGAAATATTTCATCAATTGAGAAATATTCTAAAATACTTTAGATTGTTTTAGAAATATTTCATCAATAAAAGAAGGGGAATGAGGAGAAGAAGGCAGAAATATTTCATCAATTGAGTAGATGGACGCTTTTTTGAAACTTTTGCATAAAGGACAAAACTATTTATTCATTGTCGAAATTCACTTGTGTTCAAATTCAATTGTTTAAATTCATGACGAAATTCATCGTTAAATTCACTAATTTTCAAAATTCATCGTCGAAATTCACTAATTTTGGGATTCATTTGTCGAAATTCTTTGTCAAAATTCACCGATTTCGGGATTCACCGGGAGATTCACCGATTTTAAGGATTCATTGTTTGTCCTTCTCGCTATAAAAATTATGATTTGTCCTTCTCCTATAAAAATATATGTATTTGTCTCCATTCTTAAAAATATTTGAGACGTGTCTTATCCCTAATTTTCCAATAAAAGAATGCATCAGATAAGTAATTACATTGCAAGTCAATGCGCTAACGGTAGTATAAATACACTTGACAAAATATTTACAAGAACAAAATTCCATCGTAAATCATAAATAAAAAAAAAATAAAAAAAAAGCAAAGAAAACCAGAGTTTGTACGTAAAAAAGACAAAAGTCGTGGTATGACACGATCTCCTTCAAAACAAGAAAGATAACTGCTTTTTTCAGCGTTAAGCAACCTGCCTTTCACTGAAAAATTAACTGTATTTACATGGAACATTTCAGATGTACTGAATTTATTAAGAGTTGCTTTAAAAATTTATCAAACACCTCTAACATTAACTACCTCTTAAATTTTTCAGAATATGTACTTATTTTACTTAACAAACAGACCCTTAATTTGTCAAATTACATTTTCTTCTTTGCCCTGTGACTCAATTACTTCTTAAATGTTTTCTATTAAGGATATGATTTAGCAATAAGCTTTGGTGCTCGTGCGCGCTCTCTCTATATATATATATATATAGCTTCTTGATTCTTTTGATTGTATCCTATATGTTATTCTAATACCCTTGGTATTTAGTATTTACGTACATTGCTTGGTTTTTGTGGAAATAGACATGTATATTTTGAAATGAACTGTTTTTATGATGTCAATGATTCATGATTAACTGATAAGAGCAAAATTGTAACAATTGGTATCCTTTGGTTGTAGATGCCATTGGAGGCAACTAGTGGGATGTTAATGAATTTTTCTCATAAGCTGGAGAAATGTATCTATATAATTTTTATTTACCTCCACTTGGCAATTTAATGTTTGCAATTGCAATTATAATTTGATGCCTCATGAATTCTAGAGGATAATTGCGGTATTCATATAGTTACACTATTTATAATTTTATTATTTTACACTTCACCGTGGATCGCACGGGTTTTGAACAAGGTGTCGTACACATTTATGTTAGATTAGACTTTTTTTTCATTATTGCACAAATTAAATTTATTCTATGTTTTTTATAAATAAAATCATTTTTTTATATGTTAGTTTGTTTAAACAAGACAATTTTTCATAACATTTTATTTTCCTTCGATGTTTACTTTTTAAATATAACGTTTTAGTGATGCATGAAGCTTTCTCTTAGTATATATATATATATATATATATATATATATATATATATATTATTTCCCCCAAAAAGTGTTTCTCCCTCGTTTAAATGATTAAAATCTCTCCTATTATAAAAGTGTGAGTGTGTTTTCCCTAAAAAGTGTTTTTCCCTCTCCTATTCTAAAAGTGAGAGTGTGTTTCCCCTAAAAAGTGTTTCTCGCTCATTTATATTTTGTTCACATGTATATTTTGTTCCGTAAATAATAATAATAATAATAAATAATTTTTTTGTGTAAAAAATAGCCAAACTACGCAATTAACATAGTATACTACCAGCTTATAATAAAATAAATAATTTTTTTGTAAAGAAAAAGAGCCAAACTACGCAATTAACATAGTATACTACCTGCTTTGAAAAAGCACAAATGTTGGGTAAAATGTTTTTTATAGGATTGTATGTTTTTCTTCTGTTTAGGAGTTTAAATATTAATGAAACTATGGAACCAGATGATAGCAATGTTGGGCCAACGTAGAGAGCCTACAAAAATAAAGTACACAAATGGGAGCCTTGAAATCTTATCATTTTTTAGGGGGGCTATATATATGCCCAGACCTCTTCGGTTTGGTATCCAAGCCGTCCCTAATCCATAAGGTATTTGATTCAAAATTAATAAGCATATCATACCAACAGTTTGTACTTTATGTGACAAAAAAATCGTTATAACCAGAATTTCGTTCATGTTAAATCAATAGAAAACTAATGCGAAATTAAACTGAACGTTTATCTTGATCTGTTAGGAAGATCGTTATTCCGGATAGCCGCCACAAATATGAATCTTCTAAAACCACACACCAAACACTAGATCTTTATATCGATGGGAACATAGAAGGAAAAAAAATAGTTTTTGTCCTGGAGCCCATAATCATCCTATTTATAAATTGTAATTTCTAATATTGCTAATCGAAATAAAGAAATTACACATTAGGTAAATGCACTACCCGCAGAAAAAAAAAATATTTGGAATCCATCTTAAACCGAATAACCATTTTTATTAGAATTCAATAAACGGATATCGTAAATAAATATATGTAGACCCAGAACTAGATTATTACTTAAATAAAATAACCAATAGTTAAATGATACAAAATTGTAACATTTACCTCACATATATGATACAAAAATGTATCATAATGTATCACATGTTAACATCTTCATTTATATGATATATCCTTTGAATTCTTATTGTCTTGATGTCTTGAATGAATTGTATCTAAATAGTATGGTTTGGACATCATTTATATCATATGTAATAAGACATAGCATTACTTATTTGCCTAACTCAATCTATGTTACTAATGACATTGAAATCATAGGTACACGATGCTGGGTGTCACACTTTGTCTTATGTAACACAAATAAGTAATGCTATGTCCAAAATAAGATGTTCACAATAAAGTTACACAACAATTATGGTGTGAGACCTCTTAATTAAGAGAAATGTTTGTGCCACAACAAATGCCACAACACATTTTTAAGTTATTGATTTTTATAGGACTCATATGATTTAATAGGTTCTCATTATAATCAATGGTCCAAAAGTATAATGTGTACAATGTTGTGGTAATTTAATTTGTTCCATATCTATCACTACTCATTAATTAATGTTTTTTTTTGTGTGTAGAAACTCATTAATTAATGTTGAACTTTAAAAGTATGTGGTGCATCTTTATTGTTATAATTTTATTATGAATATTACATTTTAAAACACAAATACATGATATTTTTTACAGTATCTTCACATGTGGCGTCATCATGCGTAGTAGACATCTACAAAATAACAGTTTAATAATGTCAGTGTATCATAGATGCGTCTACATACTGTCTCCATTTATGAAAAACTACACAAGAAGTTTCTCACGGGCAATTCTGATGTAGGGAGTCTCTATTACATCCGATCGTCAGATTTGTGTCACGCGGACAAAAAAACAAAACAGTTTTGTTTGTATATACACATGGCAACACATCTGACGGTCGAGTCCAATAGAGACTCCCACGGGTAACACGCACTCCCTCTATTGTTGTTGTTGTTTTTTTTTTTTATTTTATTTTTTAATGTACATATACTCCCAGATTTTGTTTGAAAGAGATGCACCTTCTTTGTAAGGACAAGATACACCGACCTTCAAAAACATCTCAATCATGTTGGCCTACTATTGGACCAGGATGATTGGTGTTAGATTTATTAAGGTTTTTTTGTTTGTTTATGTTTGTTACCTAACCATAAATATATATGTACATATATATTTGTAAAAAGACATAAAAATTTAAATACCAACAACTACAAGATGATATTAGGTGATGATTCAATACAAAATTTTATTAATTTCTTATATATGTAGTGAAAATTAGTTCAAAGAGATGTAAGAAGACAGGTCGGTTCAACACATGTCCATCGAAGAAACTTGTTATGTTGATGTACCATTTATTTGCGGAAAAAGTCATAAATATACGACTTTATCAACATTGATTATAGTGAAATTAATATTAATTAATAGGTTATATACATTTTGATTAATAGTGATAGAATGATACATGGAGTGAATGTATGTGGTGAATATATTAATTTTCACATATATAGGCCTTAACTAATGTAAGAAATAAATTAAATCAGCAAAATAATTACATATATATGCTCCTCCAGCTTAATGCGCATCCTCGGTTCCATCAGAACCATTTCAATATAAGACCGTACCATACTAATGAATTGAAACACAAAGACAAACATTTACACAACATAGTTGTTCACAAAGTTTTTATACCGTTTAACTAGGTGCATTCATATAGATAACCGTAATTAACCCAAAGCTTCCAAACCCATTTACCTCTAATAGTATCATAATTTAATTATAAATGGAAAGGTATTTGTACACTATTCGAAAATACATATTATACCTGTAAAGAAACAATTTTATCATCGAATTTTGTAATTTTTGGAGAACTTTTGCTTGTCGCGTCAGCCTTGTACGTGGTTGGTCGGTCGCCTTGGCGATAGTCAAATTTCCCCAGATCTTTCAAAATCGTGTAAATTTTCCCAGACCAAAGTTGGGCAATAAGACAAGCAATTGGATGTATATTTCGCAACAAAAAATTAAAAAACTATGTATGAATTTAATTAAAGTGTTATTTGTTTATAAGAACGTGTTTTGGTACTTAATTAGACACTTAAGACATCCAAAAAAAAATCATTAGTTATAAAGACGGATTTATTTTATTTTTCCTAAATTACCCCTTCTCCCAGTTTTTCCTTCTCCGTTCACTCAATGTCGGATCTGCACAGACCTCATGGAAATTCTGCATTGGAACATGAAGACATGACTGTATTTCTTCACAATCTCTTGAAATGTTCTTCAGCAGCTAGCGGTGGCTACCGGTGGTGGTAACTCGGCGGTTGTGGACTCCCGAGGTTCTGGCTTGGATCCTGCTTGTTTTTTTGAGAACGAAGCAACGGGGAGAGTCGAGAAGGCATTTTCGTCAGCCCTCAGTGGGGATTGTGATGCAGTCACCTCTTCTAATAAGAAAGAAGATTTCACAAGATCGAATTAGGTCAATTTTCGGTTTTGGATTTTTTTTGCTTCTGTAATTAGTGTTTTAGTTGAGCTTGCAGACTTCTTCATAGTGTATGCTACTGTAATTTGTACTACTGGTCCTGCTGCTAGTGTTATGAATGTTCGTGTGGCAGTGACTCGGAAACTACGGGAAAAAATCCAAGCAATTGGAGATCTGTTATCCGAAAAAGAAGAGATCGGTGACAAGGCATATGATAAGTAAAAGTAATTCTGCTTCTAGTGCAAAAGAATCAGTTTTTAATGTTGAGTTTGATGAAGATGACGCCGACACGGCTGCTGGGCTCATTAAGCTGTCAATGGGGATGAGAGAATCTGAAATTCATGCTATTCCTTTTGAACATCTTGATAAAATCTATAGTTGATGGAGATGATTCTTTAGGCCATGTTGATGAAATGGAGAAACATGTACAGAAGCCAAAATCTTGTCTTTTAGCTTGTCAGAACTCTGTGTCTGATCCAAATTTATGTCCAGAGGGCCAAGCTTTGGGAGGCCACAACAGGGCTCATTCTAGTACTTTACCAATTGAAGACACAATGAAAGATAATAAGGTTGAAAATGAAGGTTTAGGGTACATTCCTTCCAGTGCAGATTCTAATGGCACTCATGATTTTGGGGTGAGTTTGCAGTGGACTACTGGATGTGCTCATCAGTGTGTGCCAATGTAAATTTCTTACTGAGATTCCAAATCCAAATCGATCTTTTTTGGCAGGGCCGGCCCTATCACAAGCCAGCAGCGAGCCAGTCGGCAGCACGATGAATGAGTTAAGCAGTTCAATCAGATATTTTTCTTATCCAAAATTTTTTTATAGAGTTAATCCGATCGATTTATAAAAAAATCGTATATTAAAAAAGCTGATTTTGATAACAAATAAGCCTGATTCTTTAAAAAAAAATACCCAACCCAATAAAAAAATTTATATATGGTAGATTCTTTAAAAAAATATCCAACCTAATAAAACAATTTATATGTTCTTAAACGTTCTTCATGAATTTGAATGAAAGCGCAAAAGATGATGAAGGTTTGAAGAATTCTTGTAAGAATCTTGCAACAAAGTTGAAAAATGGTGAACATGAGGATGTTGATTGGGAAGAGTTGTATTATGAGTTCTAACTTCAGACATATGTTTTGCCCGAAGAAGCGGATGAACCTCTCCAAATTTTGAAATTCTTGAAAACATTTGATCTAAGTTATGTAAACACGGAGATTGTTTACCGAATATCATTGACTATTCCGGTGACGGTTGCATCCCAGTGAGCGGAGTTTTTGAAGTTGAAGCTAATAAAGAACCATCTTCAAGACGATGAGTCAAGAACGCTTGAATGGGTTAGCGATAATATCGATTGAGCAGAAATTGGTTGATGAAATTGATGATTATACATTGATTAGTGATTTCGCTTCCAAATGTCTCAAGAAGATTGTTGAATTAGTATTTAGTAATATATATATGTATGTTTTGTGTTTGCATTATGAATTTGATGTTTGTATATGAATGTATTAGAAAAAATTGTATTTTAAATTCGATTTTTTTTTGTACAATGTTTTTTTTTTTTTTAAGCGAGCGGCTAAAAAGCGTAGGGGATAGGCCTGCTTGTTTTTGGTTGTTGGTTTTTTTGGTTGTTGGTTTGTTCGTACGTTGCATTCCAATAAAAAAAAGAACCGCATGATTGAGAACCGTTCGGTTCCATCAGAACCATTTCAATATAAGACCGTACCATACTAATGAATTGAAACACAAAGACAAACATTTACACAACATAGTTGTTCACAAAGTTTTTATACCGTTTAACTAGGTGCATTCATATAGATAACCGTAATTAACCCAAAGCTTCCAAACCCATTTACCTCTAATAGTATCATAATTTAATTATAAATGGAAAGCTATTTGTACACTATTCGAAAATACATATTATACCAGTAAAGAAACAATTTTATCATCAAATTTTGTAATTTTTGGAGAACTTTTGCTTGTCGCGTCAGCCTTGTACGTGGTTGGTCGGTCGCCTTGGCGATAGTCAAATTTACACGATTTTGAAAGTCAAATTTCCCCAGATCTTTCAAAATCGTGTAAATTTTCCCAGACCAAGTTGTGCAATAAGACAAGCAATTGGATGTATATTTTGCAACAAAAAAAAAAAAAAAATGTATGAATTTAATTAAATTCGTTTTTTAGTGGCGGGGAGGTGCATTTCTTTCAACCATGTCCGTTAAACTTGCGGAATACACATCATTCGGTGGCTTACGTACTGCCCCAAAAGGTAAAACCAGAAGAAAAAAGAGCATACCTAGCTAGCAAATGAGTCGGGGCATGCATTTCCCTTGCACCTAACTAAAGAAAACCGTAAGGTCGAAAAACTAGATGCTAGTGCAAGACAATATCCTGCACAAGACAAGCAAAAGGCGAAAGATCCTCTACCGTATGTGACAGACGTTTCACGCATGCCAAACAATAACTCTCAACAATGAAATCTAACATTCCCAATTTGTGGCCCTTCACCAGTGCTATAGATAATTGCTCCCAGTTTCAATAACTCCACTGCAATGCCAAGGTCAAAATGTACAGAAAATGCTGTCAAGTAATTAGATCCTTGTCAGTCTAAAAAAATATGTCTACTCCCGACGAAGACTCCGCTACAGACACATCCACATTGCACTTAACAAATCCCTCCGGCGGAACCTTCCAGTGACTGAGTAACGCTGACCAAATCCGCCCAGGAAAAAAATCCTCCACAGCTTCCCGGCACTCTTTCGCGACTGCTGACGAGGGGGCACATACTTTCGAAGCATAGCAAGCTAGCCATAAAAATGAGATATGTTTGTGGGACAACAAATTGTGCATAAGTACCACAACATACTTTTACACCATTGATTTTTATGTGACCCGTTCTAATCAATATGTTTCACATTATAATCAATTGTCCAAAAGTTTGTTGTGACCCTTTTGTTCATGCACTATCACTACTCCATAAAAGTTTGTACTACATTGTGCCTTCCATTGGCCCAGATTATCCATACCAGCTCAGCTACCTTGTCCTTCGGCATAGTTAATTTCAAACAAGCGCACAATAAAACGACGATAATCAGAAGACACATCCATACGTTCTAAATGCTCAGGGCCGGTCCTATGCTAAGGCCGGCGAGACCCGGGTCTTAATCCCAATTGTGTCGGAGGGCCCAACGGTACATGTTTCGCTAAAAGAAAAAAAAATCGTGTAGATTTAATCCGATTCAACCTAATATAATATGTTAATTTTCTTTTTTGATAAAAGCCCAAATTTTTTTTCCTCTAATTGATAAAGGCCCCAATAAAAAAATTTACTTGACTCAAAAAAAATAGATATATACAAACAAATTTTTGTTTTTGTTTTATGACTTTATCTATATTATGAATTTATTATATATATCTATATTATATAGAAAAAAATGCACACACAAAAATAAATAAAACAAACAAAAATAGATATAACTCATTTTTCACTCCTAAGTTCGCGCCTCCCTTGATCCCGCCGCCGTTTCCTGACTCCTCGCCGCTTGAGTTGTTGATTTTTTTTTATTTTTTGTTTTTTGTTTTCCTTTTCTTCTTTCAATTTCTCATTCATAAATGATAAAGTCTATTCTCAAATTCTCAATTGAGAAGAATATGGTTAATGAAATTGACAATTCTACTTTGATTAGTGATTTCGTCTCTAAATGTGTTGCAAGAGCGATCTTGAAATAGTAATATGTAAGTATGTTTTATGTATACGTATGAATTTGGTTTTTGTTTCTAAATATTCCTGAAAAGACTACTTTGTAGGCATGTTTTGAGACTATCAATAATGTTAGAAAAATGTGATAAAACAAACAGAATTGAATTATCTCCAAGGCACGTATAAAGCGTTTCTTTAAAGAGATGTTTTAAGATCTCTCTCGGTATTCAATGGAGTACTACTTTTAGAGACACAATATGTTTGTACTTGATGATGCTTACAAAAAACTTCATTATCTTTCACACCGAATGCTGATGTCTCTCTATATATAGACAACGAAAAGATATTGTACATCTTCACGAAAGAACAAACTAGTTCGTCTTCAAATGATGTGTCCCAATGAACATGCACAACCGAAATGATGTGTCCCAATGAAAAATCCCTTCTACGAAATGATGTGTCATTCATAGGTTCGCACAGGTCGAACCCCGTTTCTTTTCGGCGACACCTGTCGCACTCAGTGTGCAACAACACATTCAAAACAAAAATAAAAACAGATTTTGTGAATAAAATATCTAACAAATAACTTGAATTTTGTATTTACGGATGTTAAAAATGCGATAAGTATGTTTTTAAAAAAAAAACAACTTCAACTAAAAGACCCAATTCGGGAACTTGGTCTTAAGCCCAACAAATGCGAGGGCCGGCCCTGCAAATGCTCAAAAGGAGTTAGCTCCCACACCCTTATTGCTAGCTCACAGTCAAACAACACATGTCGAAAGGATTCACTTCCCTGTCTCATGCCGCACATGTATCCTCTCCAATATTGCTAGCTCCTGGCAAGATTATGCCCGATGGGTAAGGAGTCATGTAGACACTGACCAACGGTGTTGCCCACTATTTTTTTTGGGAAAATTGCAAAACCGGTCCCATAACTTTGGGATGGTATCAATTTTGGTCCCATACAATTTCTATTTATCGTTTGTAGTCCCGTAACTTGAAAAAACACATCGATTTCAGGACAATTATATTTTTCAACGGCTTTTTTATATTTTCCGACCAATTTGTCATTTGTCTGCTAACTGGACAATTCTGAGTTGGCAAATTTCGCCATGTGGAATTAAAAAATTAAAAAAAAAACAAACATAATCTTCATCCTCCTAAACCCTTTCCCGCCATACCTTCAAAGCCTAATACCCTTCTCCCAAAATCATAGCAGATTTTTCCCTTAATTCATATCATCAAAGCATTTTTCACACTCACATTCAGTCCATCCATACATGCACATGAATTTTTATTTTTTTTTTCTTTTTTAATTTAAGAAAACTATGGGAGGTGAACTTTTATCTACAAATAAACATCAACTATGATGCGATTAACATTCATAAAAATCAAGTAATTTATTAAATCACATTTATAGTAAAAGTACACCAAAACGAACTAGTGCATGATTACATGCCGACTGAGTTTACCTTTGACACCACCACTACCGTTTCACATCGAAGACCGATGACAAAAAAACAAAAAAGGTCAATGGCCAAAGCATCCAAGATAATGACTACATAAATGTAGCCAAATACTAATAACAACCCAAAAAACAAAAGGACAACAACCACACGTTACTAGCATTGATGAGCTTTTTTCTTCCCTTTCTTCTCCTTCCCAACAATTTGGCTTTCTTGAGACAGTTTTAAGTATTTTTTTCCCTCCTTCCACGATTATTGAATGTGAAGTGTTTGGTTGTTGTGTAAAGCATGGTCTGGTGTAGCCACCAGCTGTTAGTGGAGGAGCCCTGACCCTGAAATTGATTCTTGTTTGCAAACCTGGAAACATGGTAGTTGATGTGTTGGTTTGAGACATTTGGAGCTGCTGGAACATTGATGGACCAACCCGTTGAGGCATAACATCCTGGAAAATATTGCTAGTCGTCTGACTTTCAATTGCTTCCGATTCAACCACTTCATTTTCTGACACAGTAGGCCTTGGTGGTAAAATTGTTGGCATTTGTATCTCATTGCTCCTCCTAACCTGCATAAATACCAACATGACAACATTAGAAACATATCTCCACCAAACAACAAGATTGAACACAAAGCAAGCATTGATGCATTAATTAGTTAACTTTAGTATCTAGAGAAGAAGAAAATGGCAGGTTTTCTTAGTCGCTTTGATTTTGATTTTTTTTTTTTGGGAACAGAATATAATTCATGAAGTTAAAGCAACAAGCTTGAACAAGTACATAATTACTATCAACATAATTAATCCTCACACTTACTTTCAGTTTTTGCCTCGTATGAGTTTCAGATGGCCAATCCATTGTGACATTACTTTCTTGTTCAGTACTAGGTGTGGGATCCCTAACCTGTATAATTACACAAACATGATAAGTAAGATGAGCATCAAATATGTACAAAATTATTAACGAATCACTTACATTCAATTTTTTACCTACCTGGGTTTCATATGGCCCATCCATTGTGACATTGCTTTCTTGTGCAGTAGTGAATGTAGGATTCCTAACCTGTATAATTGCCAAAACATGATACGTAATATAAGTATCAAATCTGTGGGAAAAAAATATTAACAAATCACTTACATTCAGTTTTTTACTCACATGGGTTTCTGTTGCATTTTGTGGACATCTCGATTTGTTGTGGCCAGGTGCTTTGCAACGAGTACATGTTACTGTTGTTTGTTGTCTTTTAAGTCTATGGCTTCCTTGTGAACCTTTATTTTTCTTCTTGGTTTTAATATTTGCCTCATCTGGCTCTCTTCTTCTTGCACCAGAAGGTCTTCCCACACCTCTACCAAAATTAGGTGCAATGGCGGGATACACATTGTCTTTCCCCACAAGGTCCCTCCACTAATGGGCATGACTGTAGATGCATAAACTTTTCTATAGGTTTCTACTGTGTAGCAAGAATCCACAAAGTCCTCTACATCCCAGTTTTGATAGACAAAGGCTCTAATTGCATGATTACACGGTATGCCACTCAATCCTCATAGCATGATATCTGATAGTGGAAATCATCTGCCTTTATTGGAATGCAGTCAGATATCTTCTCCGTATTCCTTTCAATTATTTTTTTAATCTTAGGACATAACCTTCCATTCCATTTTGTTGCTGCCATATCCCTGTTTTCCTGCAACCTTCTCATTAAGTACTCTCTAATCCATTCCAACATTGTAAGTATTGGTTTCTCTCTTGCATCTAGAATGCTAGAGTTGAAGCTTTCACATACATTATTAAGCAACATATCACACTTGGGAACTTCAGAAAAATTCTCATCTTGAACAATGCCTAAATCTAACTTCAACACATTCATAAACCATGACCATGTATCCGTACTTTCCTTACCAACAACCGCATAAGCTATAGAGTAGAGATTATTATTAGGATCAACACCCACTGCAGTTAGCAAAACCCCTTCATGTGGACCCTTTAGGTGACATCCATCAACACCTATGATTGGTCTACATCCCCCAACAAAACCACGTTTCATGGCATCAAAGCAACAATAAAACTTACTAAACCAATTCTCACCATTTTCATCATCTACTCCCAAAATAATAGTGCTTCTAGGATTTGTTTTTCTCAACTCCTCTGCATAATCCCAAAGTTTTGTGAATTGAACATCTGGATCTCCACCAATCATATCTATAGCTCTCCTTTTAGCGCTATAGGCTTGTTGTTTAGACACATTCACTTTAATTTCATGAATGACATCTTCTCTAAAACCCTTAACACTTCTCTTGGGATCTGACTCAAATTTTTGTTTATATTTCTCACTCAGCCATTTGGTTTTCACATTTTTAACATAGAACACAGGTGGGCAGGAATGTGATGATACAAACTCTCTAATTTGCCAAGACAATTCTCCCTGCTTCTTTAGTGCATTTATCTTCCAAACACAATTTTCCCCACCACATCTCACATAAACTCTTCTTTCATCATTTTTGGTGAATTTCAATGTTCTTTTTGTATTAATTGCATGGGACTGCACCGCCTTTTTAAACTCTTCCTTTGTCCCAAATAACATACCTAATTCAAAAACCGGATCAAAGATCATATCCTTTGTGAAAAATTGGTTCACTTTGGTTCATTTTCATCATCGGAAACCTTGCACTCATCAAAATCAACCACATCATCCAGTACATCTTCTTCACCACTACTGTCCTCAAAACCATGTCTATCATCATTCTTTGTCAAAACTACGTCTTGGTCTACATATTGTTCCCATAGTTCATCATCTTCAGTGCTCTCAATGCTCATATTATAGTCATCGTCTTCCAATGAGTCTAAATCAACAACATTATCGGTTTCGACAATGTCTACAGAGAATGATGGAGGCTCCCGATCTGTGTTGTTTTGCTCTTGAATATATGAAAATCGAAATAGCATATTATTCAATTAAAAAAACCAGGAGTATGCATACACCAAGAAAAGCATCTGTTTTTTTACCTTTTATTTTAGTTAAAGAGCAAAGCATCTATTTTGCAAAGAAAAAACACCATATAAACTCAACCCACTCAAACAAACGCATTGCATCAAAAAGGAATTAAATAACACATCACTTGGAATAGAACAAATCCAAGAATCGTAGTTTTCCTGTGCTTCCAGAAGTCAACAATCAAACCACGTCGCAGACAAAGATACAAACAGATGCAATCAACTTCGACCAATGTGGATCATGAAAGCAAGATTTCTTACAAGGGCAGATTCTACTAAAACTACTTCAACAGCAAAACAACCAAGTTAAACAACAATCTCAATCGTAAAGAATCAATACATGACTCAGAGAAGAGGAACAATAGATCATAAAATTGTCTTCTTCAGCATAATCACAAATTTCAGGATAGAATCAAACTTTGGGGTTCTATTAGTACCTTAAAAAGATATATAAACACTACCAGTAGCTTCATAAGTTTCACATTAATGAAATAGAGCTATCATGAAAAAAAATCACTCACCAATGAATGAAACTTGATGATCCAAAGAATCCTTGTGCGTTTGAATGACCATCCTAGTTGATTTCCCGCCCTTGTCGCTAACAGAAAAAAAAAATCGCTGTATTTATTTTGTGTGTGTGGAAATGCTTTGATGACATGAATTAAGGGAAAACATCTGCTATGATTTTGGGAGAATGGTATTAGGCTTTGAAGGTATGGCGGGAAAGGGCTTCATGGCAAATTGGCAATGAAAATGGCGAGGGTTTAGGAGGATGAAGATTCTGCATTTTTTTTTTTTCTTTCTTCTGTCCCACATGGCAAAATTTGCCAACTCAGCATTGTCCAGTCAGCAAACACATGGAAAATTGGTCGGAAAATATAAAAAAGCCCCCGGAAAATTTAATTGTCCTGAAATCGATGTGTTTTTTCAAGTTACGGGACTACAAACGATAAATAGAAATTGTATGGGACCAAAATTGATACCACCCCAAAGTTATGGGACCGATTTTGCAATTTTCTCAAATAGTGCGATATATATATATGACATGAGTTACTGAAAAATATATATGACATGATGATCCGCGTGTAAACCACTAATACGCACGAAATACTAGAAACAGTACTAGGTCAATCACAGTATAGTAGATGCGAGTCAATGTCGATTCCATAGAGACAATGCAACATAGATAACAAACATCAAATCTAGACAAGCAGACAAATAATGGTCCTTGACCAACATAAATACAGAAAAGGTACATGGCGTATCTCTCTTCTCCGATCTACTAACTTGGTGCTATTGATCTTTATGTATACTTTTCCTCATAATTTCCTAGATTAACCAGAACGTTTCTAATTCAGTTTTAGCTATGGGTGCATTCTCCTAATCGTATCTACTTCCATTGAAAGAACAGTAGACGTCTATGTGTTCGTTGGTTGTATTAACTCACATGCACTAAGTATTAGAGATTTCCGGCTCAAACCGAGTACCTCCCTAAGCAGCTATCGTGGATTGACTAGCACGTTCCTAGGGATTGATCAAACTATGTCCAAACTAACACTTCACCTTGAAAGTCCTTCATTTTAATTTACGAATACAATAAGCAGATTGGCCAGATCTAACCTACTGTTAATTAAATCTGTCGATCAACGTAGCTGACGCCGAATCTTCAGATTAGGGAGACCTAAAGGTGTCGCGGCTGCGATATAGACCGTCGCATGACCGGCGGCGATGGTTCCTAATTCTGAAATCTACATCTTTCTATTCTGATTACTCTAGTTAATTACGATTCGTTTAGACATGCAAATCAATTTCAACATGTTAATCTTACTAAGTCTACCATGATTAAAATATAAAAGTTTCAAAGTTTCATACATTTATCAATGGTGACCTTGCTTGATCAACTCAAGCTAATTGATGGATTGGAGAAGATAGCCAAACAACGAGCTCAAAGAAAATAACAAACTTCTTTATTTCAGACAAAAAGCTATATGAATTGTATTGTATTTGAGTATATTCGCATATGTTACAATAGACTGGCACAGCCTTTATATAGAGCTGAAAACCGACTTAGTTATTCTAACCTAACCGACTTAATACAAATCACGACTGTATTCTTTTCGTGCCCTCCAAGCCGACGTGGCTGCGGCTAGGGTTTCCGCGGCCACAGGCCTTTTTCCTCTTATTCTGGCCCAGCGGTCTTCGTCTTGATTTCTTCTGACTTTGGCCCAATGCCTCCTCCTCTAATCCGGATCCATCTCTCTTTAGCCCATAATATGGTATCCTACAAATCACATAAAACGAGACGAAACAGTACCAAATATTGGGATAAAATGAAAAGATACAGAATTACTATCCAAGGAACCGATATTAGACAATTTACAAGTATTTCGCACAATATTCCATCTATCACTAATCAATTGAGCACAATTCGGGGTAAATAAAGGTGTGAATTATCGTATCATTTCAGTGTGATCAACTACCCCCCCCCACTTAGCTTTTGGTAGTCCCGAACAACAAGGCGAAAGAAAATGAACGCGGACCAATGTAAAGATTAATTAAAAACACCCTTGTGTCACAAAGACGAGATAGGAACCATGCCAACTCATATTCATAAGCAGTGCATTAAACAATTTCCAATTCATGAACCGGTGTCTGTGTGCAATAACCTTCGGACCATAGTAATGTAGACAGACTCATATCAATCTAACTCACAATTTAGCTAGCAGTCTAGAGAATGTCTGATCCCTTATGCAATTTTTTCTTTAGATTTTTTCTTTTCATCACAGGTCAAGTGAACTGGGCAAGGTGGATCGGGAACTGAGTACTACTCTTAAGTTCGTGTTTATCGGTCGAGTTTTCTTCCCTCATGCCAAAGAGAAAGAAATAGCATATAATCATGATAATCTTTTTTCTTTCTTTTTCTCTTTGTATAGGCAGGTAGACTCTCAAAAATCTATCTATCTTCACGGTCTACACTTTGATAAACTACTGAATCCGTTTTTCCTTAGCCCTTATAAGATCCACAACTTGGACTAAATGACCATAGGTAAACCAAAACTCAAAAAACTAGGGTCAACCATAAATCAAAGTGCTAATCATCCAACATCATATTGAAGATCGTGGGTTATACGTGCTTGAAGGTGGTCCATATAAAAAGAAAATGCGGTTAATATGCTATTACTTCAAAAGTAACACGATTTTTATTCCGTTTATGAAAACAAAGATATATTTAATTAACTTCAAAAGGTCGAAGATATCATATCTTCACATTCGTGTTGGAGATTACTCGAAAAGACTAAGTGGTGAAAAATGCATCGAAAAGAATTGTGATTATTCAAAAATTGCTGACGGAATTCATAGTCTATTGATAAGTTACGTTCCACCCCACACTTAATCGAAGCTACCCCTACTCAATCGAAGCATTGTCCTCAATGATGAAAAGATTAATAATGAAAAGGAACTTAGTTGTGGTTAAGCGTGGAGCGAAGGAAATGAATCCGTATCAAACACGTCTTGGGCTCAACGTCGTCGAAAGTCATGTGAAAACCTGTGTAAAATCTGCCATGCAAAACTTGGGCAAAGTAGTGTGACACAACACAATAAAAATATCGAATGACAATAAGCAGATTAAAAAAATGCAAACAAATTAAGCCATAAAATACTTTATTGTTTAAAGACAAAATCCTTGAATTGCAAAGTCGTTACAAAATAAACTAAATAAAAATAAAAGAGAAAACAATAATGGAGAATAAAAACTAAAAATGCCTAGAACTGTAGGACTAATCAGAATCAATGTCCTCATAGTCGTCATCACGAGGCGGTGGTGCAGCAGAAGACGGGCTGGCCCTTGAAGAAGATGTAGCATGTCTAGGGGCTCATGGAGGTGGGGCATAGGGAGGAATGTGGTTATGCATCATCATATATGTTAGCATGCCCCTCATCTCGGCTAACTCCCTAGTCACTTCAGCCTTAAATTCTTGCTGAGGTCTAACACGTCCTTGTGCTGGTATTGCAGCCCGTCTTCTCCGCCTTCCAGTGACTAGGACTGCTACACTGTCAAGGATTGGCAGTGGCTCAACTCTCTCATCTGCCGTCATGACTGGGCACTCGACTGCCATTGCCAATTCATCAATCAAGTTGCCATATGGAAAAATCTCTTTCTTCGTCTGGGCAACTAGTCGAATCCGATTATATATCAACAGACCAATGTTCACGTCATTCTTTTTTCGAGATAATAGAGCTCGGCATGCGGACAAGTGGGTAATGACAAATTTGTACAACATACGAGCATCCCATGCCAGCTCGTTTGAGTATAATGTAGTGGGTAAATTGTTGGCTCTGAAATCCTACTGCACATCATAGAATTCTGTAATAGCCATCAGGCGATCAAAATCGTGCTCTTGAGTGGAAGCGGTGAATTCTTCATCATGAAGTGGGGCATTTCCTATGCCATGGTGGGCATTGATTGTCTCTATCGAGAAATCAATATAAACCCCTTTAACCATAGTGACATTGGACTCAGGATTGGCCGCTATGTAGGCATAGAACTCACGAACAATGGTGGCATTAAGTGTGGCCGGATCAGAGCCATATCCGCTATGCCATGAAATTGAAGAACTCGTGGTATAATGTCACCACAATCACTGAGGTCGACGCCTCTTTCCCTTGCAACCGATCTATTGTTCCAATGAGTCTTGATTGACTCAAAGATAGCAACAGAAGCAAACTGGTTGATGCCATTGATAGTGGGCATGACATCGCCCTGAAACCTCTGTTGTGCTCCTCTACGTCTCGGGATCAGATTGCCTCTACCAGCCATTAAAACTGACGAGCTGAACTCTATTGCTGCTGAGAAATTTATGCCGCTACTATAAGAGGAAGTTCTCGATGCATCCTGAGAATCGGAAATTCTTGTTTCTAGATTCCTGGAAATTTTTCTGCAACCTCTGAAGAATGGAAATGATACAGGTTTGCAGAAATCGAAAATCGATGGTAGCAATTTGAGAAGAGGTAGGATTTTGGGTTATGGAAATGATGGTTTAGTGGTGGTGTAATGGCTAAGTTATGGTGGTGGTATGGTGATGGTGGTGGTCGAGTAGTGTAGAAGAAGAAGAATAGAGGGAATGTTTGATGATGAAGGATGAAATGAAGAAGGAAATGGTTGGTTTATATAGGAGAAAAGGAGATGGATTTGAAATGGTTTGAAATTTTAAAAGGTTGTATGGAAGATTGGGAAGGATTATTGGTGGGTGAGTGGATTGAGAGAGATCATCTGTCTCTTTGCCTAGGAAGCAGGAAGACAGGTCATGGGTCAAGCACTCTAAGGGTCAATTTACGATTCCATGTCCTCGGCCCCCGCATCCCCGTCTACACCCAGAAAAAGAGCAATTGATGGCCATCATAAAATAAATATTTTTTGAAGTTGGAGATTGATACCCGCAAGGGAAAAGGACACAGAGACATAAGTAGCAGTTGCATTTGAACTTATGAATGGAAAGGCAAGTAGCGAGGGTATAGGCACCTTATGATCGTAGTCATACATTGCGAAGTGGTTCGGTATGCACGTCAGATGATGATGTCCGCCCAACCCAACTAAGAAGAACCGAACTTGACAGACACATCTTTTTCCTTTTGGGAGGGTACTCCGAGTAGTGGGTACTTTGTAGGACCTCGACCCGCCTACTCGGGTCTTGTATGGGTATGCAAGAAGGGGTGCTCCTAGGTGTGTGTAGGGGTTGTGTTTGTTCGCGAGAATGGATTCCTCGTCAATTTTCATTTTGGGACCAGCTTTAAAGGAGATTTTCTCTCTACTAGCTGCCCCGCTCATAGAATGGATCGCTCAAGAAGAGCACTTTTCGGCCATAAAGAGTTGTCTTAGTCTCAGTCATTGACTAGTACGTCTTATGTGTTTAGTGGTACTCTGTGGGTGGTAGAGGGTGGAGTAATGGGGAAGAGAAAAATGTGGAGTAGTGGAAGGAGTGGATGGGATGGCTGACTGGCCCCATCAGACTTCCTAGTCAGCGCGTGGGGTCTACGCGCCATCCTGAATTTCCAGAATTCAGTCAAACCTCGGGAACTGTTCTAACGTACTGCCACAGCTGCGTGAAAGGTTCTCACGCCTGCGTGAGTTTTTTTTCCAGATTCCCTAAACTTCCAAACAGCTTTAACCCTTTGATCCTTAACAATAAATCCTTTCACAACTAACTCTGCTTAGCCTTTAATCCTTGCCTTTCTTGTCTTTTCTTCTCCGACTCGACTAACCTAATTCACTGGACTGCCCAACAAGTAAAAAAAAACTTCCCCCCATCCTTTGGTATAAAACCTCGGGATGCGGTAGGATGAAAAAAAGCTTGTTTTCCAATCTTGCTACTTTTATTTGACTCAAATTATCCTAAGGGTAAGAAAATAGTTCTGAATTTTGAGTCGCCATGTCGACTTTCTTCCGACTCTTACTTAGTCAGATTTTTGGGGTTTCACCCACCAGCATTGCACTCTAGAGGCTTTAACCGGGGTGCGTCTTCCTTTTTGTTTCAACTAATGCTTTCCCTGGGCTTTTTATTCCCAAGTAGACGGATTTTTCCTTTTTATCCAAGAGCGCTACTTCTTGAACCTCTTCGAAACCTTGAGCATTCTGTGTTACAGTAAATAGGCTGCAAGGAATGCTGAGTTCACAAGCTGCTGATGATATGAAGACACCAGCAGCCTGCTGACAAGTATGGAAGCCTCAACAGTCTGCTGATCACTTTCAGTATGATGTAAACTAGAAAGCGGTTATTCTGTTATAGTTTGTTATAACCATTTGTAACTTATTTCTGACTGATCCATGAGGTGTATGAAGCGATAAATACCCCATGATCAGCTGCATTACAATCAACTTGTAACTTTTACTTGATCAATAATAATTCCGCATTTTATTTTGTGTTTGTAATTCTACAAACTTCATCATGGTATCAATGTAGAAATTTGAGAATTTCTGAATGCTTTTCTGTTTTTTCTCTCTAATTGTTGAAGAATCTTGAGAGTGTTCTTCATTTTTCCTGAGTTTTTAGTTTTTTGAGAGTAAACTGTCACCTCTTTCCTTGTTTTTTGACCAGTTCTTGATCGTCGATTCACTATCATTGTTGATTTGTGATCAATTCTGGAGTTCTTGATGGCCATGGTAGTTAAGAAACAAGAAATAAGTCCCTCCAGTCCATTCTACGTTCATCCAAATGAGAATCCTTCTTTGGTTCTTGTTCAGCCATTTATGAATGGACTGGCCCAAAATCAGATGGTCAGCAGACCTAACTCTGCTGCAAATCCCAGACCAAAAAAATCCCAAAAAGATGCAATGTAGTTTTTGTGGATTCATTGGTCATACTGAGGAGACTTGTTACAAGAAGCATGGTTTTCCTCCTGGTTTAAATCAAAAAAGGCAAATATGGTATAAGAGAAACAATCAACAGAAAAAGATCAGGCACCAAGCAGGTATGTTGGACCAGGGTTTCCCAATCTTACTATACATCAACTTGACAAGTTGATGGCTCTGCTGAATGATACTCCTAGACATGCAGGATTTGCTGTTGGCCAACCTGTTGATGTTGTTGAAGGATGCAGGTTCTTAGATCTAAACGAATTAGATCTATGCGCAGCGGATGGATCACGATTTATATATCAAAACACATAATTAAAGGACTTAAACTACTACAAGGGGGTTTAAGATTATGTTACCAATAGTAGGAAGAGAAGCCAAGATCTTCCAATGTGTTCTCCAAACGGCGGTTGGTGGACACCCTTCTTGATACACGAACCTCCTTGATATGCAAAGGAAAAATCCGAAGATTTTTCCAACTCAACCCCCAGAATAGAGGCCGAAATTTTTCGCCAATTTCTCTCGGTGAATAGTGACGTGAATAGTACCTTTTTTAGACTTGGGAGAACTCTCTTTATATAGGAGAGTAATCAATGTCCTCCAAGGATTAAATAATTAAGTGATAATTATCACATTAATCCTTTTCCAAATAAAAGATAAATAAAATGATTATCCCAAACAAATTAGGATAAATCATATTATCTAATATTCCATGAATTATCATTTAACAAATAAATGATAAATCACATGTCAAATAATTATCCAAGAAAACTAATTTCTCTCTAATTAATTGACTCACATCTCTGCGCCACATTAAGGGTTTACTAAGCCCACATAAAATGTCTTTTATGTGTATTATATTATTTAGCCCAACTAAATAATATCCATGCATATCAATTAATTAGCCCACCAATTAATTATCAATGAGGCCCAAATAACAAGATTATCATCCAATTACGTGAAGCCACATCGGGGACCATGGACCTATAGCCGTAGCTCCAATAATTAATTATTCGTCGAGCGTAATAAGTACATTAATTATTAATTCGGGATTACGCCACCATAAACCCGAAATCGAACTCTACCGATTATAGATGTATACTTATACTCAACCCATAGAGTGAATAAGCGTCCATTGATATAATCACTACATACTGATTAACCCTCCATAGATTGCCCATTACGGTGGGAAGTCTCCGTGAACCCGACTCTCGAATATCTTATCCTTATTTACCATTAACCCCTAATGATCAATTAGTACACATATCCGACTAGTAGCTAATTAGTCAAATGTGAACTCCGGGATCGATCACTCTCTTAGGGCTAACAAACAAGGGATTTGTCTCTACTTCCCGCAGGAAGGAATGGATTCCATGTCCGTGAAAATCGAGAACTACTCACTCATCCGGAGATAGTGCCAATGAGAAGTGGCTTGGAACACATATTAAAGTGAACCGTAACTAACACATCAAACACTACCCGGGACAAGCGGCATCCCGTGATCACCTCGGGATTAAGGTTGATCCATTTATGATCATCTAATGATTTAATAAGATTCCTCGATTACGGAATTATACCGAGAAATACAGATTAAATCGGTCCAAATTCTATATGAATGCCATCATATATAAATGCCCCACGTAGGTACCCTCACCGGCAGTCGGATAAGACTATCACACCCTAAGGTGTTCAGGCGCATTATTGGTGTTTTAATCAAGAGACCCTAAACTCGATTAAGTTCACCACGGACTAACAGATTTAAGTATATCACCACTAACTCAATCCTCACGTGTAATCCATACACTTGAGTTAAGTGGTTACATACAGATATACTTAGGGTTTGTGTAGATGTATTACTTTACAAGCACAAAGCAAGTAATAAGGTGAGATAAATTCGTCATTCATTATTAAAAACAATTACACAAATTGTCTTTCGGCACTACACCTAACAATCTCCCACTTGCACGAAATGACAAGTAACGATTGTTTTTAGAGCACACCCTTTCTCATCTTATTCACAACACTCTCCCACTTGCTCTAAAAGCGGATGAGACATATCCATCAATGCCGCACCCTCCAAGCACTCGACTTGGTACACTCGATTAGTTAGGTTGTCGACTGAGACGATCTTTAGGATTGAAACGTGGCGGTCCTTCCAATCAAAGGTACTCTCTCTCAACATGCTTTTGACCTAAAGTGATCGAGAAAATCCTTCTAAGCTATCTCTTCACTTTGCTTTCACGATGAAGCGATATCGGCTTATCAGACCTGGAATTACTTCCAGACCAAAAAGGAAATTCTAAGCACTATGAGTAAACACTGAGCCCGAGATCAACTTAATGATCATCCTTAATCTGACTACAAGTCAGAATCAGTGTAGTCAACCATATTCAAGTTTGCACCTGAATATACAAGCATATGATTCCTCGTTCTCTAACGATACTTGAGGACATACTAAAACTGCTACTTATTGCTCAAATCCAAGATTCGATTACTATTGACTTATGATAACACGACTTGCCGTTATCCAAGAGAGACTCTATCCCATTTTCTCTTTATCCGAGATTTAGAGAATCATTCCCGAGAGGTAAGGTAGGACTACTCTCGTTGAATGTCGCAACCATATATGCATAATCATCTTATTCAATAAGATCGGTGGGATAGCCAATGACTCATTCTCGTGAATTTGACCGAATCGATTCTTAGAACATAGTCCAATTCTCTCATCCAGAGAATCTTGGCGTGTCGATTTCGACTTGGATAGCACACACATGTTGTTTCCAATCTGTTTTAGTGTTATCATTCATGAACACTAATACTACTATTTTACCAATATTGATATCCAGTCTACTAAAGACTTATCAATATTTCGGTCAATTCCACATATTTTAAAACATGTGACTTTAAATGACCGAGAGGTTCTCTTAAATCCACGAGAGGATATAAGCCATGGCAGTGCCTCCTACCAAAGGTTCTTCTCGAATGAATTAAGATATCGTTAGTCTCGCAAAAAGGTCTTGGGAATCACCCTAACTTCTCGCTTTGTAACGAATCCGTTATTCATTCTTAGCTAAAACCCTTCTCATTCGAATGAATTCGATTCCGTTGTTCGCAAGAAAGTCACAAGGAATCACCCCTATTTTTCGCTTAACGAAATCTAGCAAGATCGAGTGGTGAGAGAGTTCAAGGTCCGGTTAACTCTCTACTTGTCGTGAATCACCCCTATACCACTCAACTTTGCGTTGAAAGTTTAAACTTTCCTATTCATTCGACTCTTTTCCATGTAGATCCAATTTCTCCCACTTGGGCTGAGAGACACTCGGTGGTTCTACAAGAGGTGAATGTAATCTGGAGTACCAAAACTCCATTCACAGGGTTAAGGTTTTCAAACCAACCTCTATAATCGTAATCCTATACTGACCCACCAAGAGCCATAGTTTATCAATCACCCCAAAGAGATTATAAAGTCCACAAAATCACAATGGGTCAACGGTTAAACCATACTCCCACCGTGTCTTGGGTGGATTGACATTACGATCTAGTAGTATTTATCGTGTAACCAACAACTAATGTTGGACGTGGTCCGATTAAATCGATAGTAACTACCTTTGGGTAACCGTACTCAAGGTTTAAGGTCTGTTTTTATAGATTCTATCGAAGGCTTGTGACAGTTCAACCGTCACTTTTCGATCTCAAGAATCTTATAATCAACCTTCACTCGTCTCATTAAGATATTTCACGAACAAATACAATCGAACGTATGCACAAAAATCCCCACCCTACCTTCAAGCATTAAATGCTAAATGCCTACATTTACGGAAGTGGTGTGAACCAAGTCACTCCTTATCCATAAATTCAACAAAGATCTTCTAGGTAGACTTCTCGGTTTACATAATAATTGTTAACCGTTATTTTGCAACCAATTATCTTAATCGAGTTTAGCAGTGTATTGTAGTACATCAATAACTATATAGGGTAAGTCTATAGTTTCTTTCTCGGTGAGAAACATTCCATTAGAGGGCGGTGAGCATCGGTCCCAAGACTATGCTATAGCCTATTTATGAGCATGGAATACTCTATTCTCTGCTAAAATCAGAGACTCCTCCTCGTATTCTTTCGATAAACTAAATCGTGTTTCGAGTGGTTATCAGACAAAATATCACCACTCAAAAAATCCTACTAGCTTGTGTCTCTCACTAGACCCCGAAGGTCATGATGAACAAGCTATGTTACCCCTTCAAATCTATTACCCTCTCACGATTGAAAGGAAACTTAGTCATTGTTCCTTTGAGATAGTGTTCCTAGACTGGGAGATAGGAATCACCCTTAGCTTGACCTGGCAGTCTTATCTCTAGGATATATGCACTAATTAATAGATATTGAAGGGTCGTTTATCTTAATACGGAAACCTTTTACCTTTAATAGTTTTAGATGTGTTATACTTATTCACTTTTCTTAGTGGTTTCGACTTTATCAAACAAAAGTCCGAGTCTTGGATTCGTACTACAAATGTCATATTCACTTTCTATGAGGCAACAATATATCGAGTTGAAAGTGAATCCATTTGCTTCAACGAATCGTAAAAGAAAAATAAATTTTTTCGTGATATTCAAGGATAGAATCCAAATTCATTTCCTTATATCACTCCCACTATTGTAGTCGAAATTTACGCCCGTTGTTACTTTATTAATCGTTAATGCACAACTTCCTTGTTCTCCCAAAGAACTAAACTACCGAGTCAAGTTACTCGATTTAAGAAAGTCGCTAAGGATTCATTGGTTAAGTGATCCGAAATCACTTTCCTTATCCTATACTTTCTATAATTAATTTTTTGGTTTAGCCTCAAAACTTTAGTTAAGATGATTAACACTTATAGACATTCTTTCCCATTCTCAACTTTCCTTAAAAGGAAATAGTCTTGAACTAGCAGTTCAATTGAGTAGACACTACTCGTGAACTGTGGGATGTCTAATGAAAGCGTTACCCAGTGGGACTAATTTTCTAATAAATTAGAAACTTCTCGTGTAGTCACTACACAATTAAAATTCACTAGAAGAATTTTGTCGTCCAAATCATCTTTCAAACTAATTATGGTTGTCTCTCGTTCAACACGAGTGACAGCAGTGACATACTTGTTTACGTCACTTAAGTCTTGAAGGCTCAAGAGAAATATCTCTTCCGATAAATTAATCGCATGTGAGATTAATAGGTACAACGTTCTAGTTACTAACCACTTTTTAACGAAGTCATTACTAGTCAATTTTACACTAGCAGTCTAGCACCTTAGAGAGATATATATAACAGTTGTAAATAAAATTGACAGAATAAATCCAAATCATACACTACTAAAATTTTAGGAACATAAACTAAGTACTTATAGTCTATCCTACCGTTCCAAGGATTTAATCTAATGCCTCAAGTGCGCTTAGGGTAGGTCAAAGAGGTTTCGATTAATATTGAAGATCGATTGAGAATCGAACATCTCATTTGTGATCGTCAATCACCTTTCCTTTTTCAGCCAAGGTACTACCAAAAATACCCTTTATGAGTGTGACCACTGTCTCGCATTTTTAGGTAGACCCGAGTGTGCCGCTTAGGGTCGGTCGGTGACCCGACGAGTACCCAAAATCCTATCCTTTCGGAGACCAAGCCTTGAATTTTGATAGCGGTGAAGGCCTTCTTGGGAGGCCGGTCCTGAGCCGCACGAGGCGTCACCATTCTCTCACGTTGCTTGTGTCAACAAGAGGCCGTGGGGTCGGCCGTCGCCTCCCGCTCCCACTCAATATTTTGAAAAAGTGGTGGGTTTTATCGATCACGTTTTGGACTTGATGTTACATTAAGGAACAATAAATCATAGGCCCGAATGTTGTCGGTTATGTGGGCTAGCCCACCCGACCTATTCGTTAGAACATATGTGGCCGTCGGACGGGTCAAGGCTAGGAGAGGTCCGTTGAGCCGTAGTGGCTCTTCGGATGGCTCAAGATTGCTGGACCCGTGCAAACGCCACACGCGTGGAGGTGAAGTCGATTGAGCCGTAGCTACTGTTGACCACCCAACCGTGGTTAAAACCACTTTCGAACCTGTTTGCCGTGATTATCCAATCCTTAAACATCAAACTTTCACGTAGACACTACGGAACAAAAACGTAATCTCGTCTTAGGTAAGGTGGAATTCACCGAGAATCCAACACCTTAACCACGAGGTTTCGGGATTTTACTCCTTATGCTTTCGCAGAGTGGGATTCACCGAGAATCCATCACCCAACCTCGACGATTGAAAAAACCCGTATTCCTCGGTTTTTACCCTAATTAGTTTCTAATTAATATCAAACAATTAATTAAAACTAATCGTGTGTTTTATACATGCCTAACTAATTCCTCGAATTAATTTCTACATGTATGCATATGGAGTGGAATTCATGATATGATGCATGTCATGGCAATTTTCCAATTCTACTCATACAATCTACACATGTATACTAGTGCGGAAAATAAACACCGAGATGGACCGTTGACACCCCCGTATCTAACCTATTAGAAAATAAATAACGAAACCCTAACTAGGGTTTATACTTTCTAACAAAATCTGCAGCTGTTCAAAATCTTCAACGATCGGCAAAGCAAACGAACTTGGATTGGGACGAAACTTTCCAGATCTGATCTTCATTCTTCGGACTTCAAGATGGACGGTCGGATCGGAGCTTTGACTTGTCAATCTTCCTCAGTGAGCCGCCCAACTTGCTGCTGAAACAGACTCTTACAGCAGCGCATCATATACTTCCTGAGGCCGATCGGGGATCAAGATGAATCCCGATCGTCCTGAAACTTTTATCTCACGTCCTCAACTCCATGATATGAGATCTGACCGGTCGGATTTTAATTTGAACGGTCCAATTGTTCCCAGAAAATCGAAAAAGTCACAGTTAGGGTTTCTGTGAATCCTGCGTTTTTCTGTTACAGCAGCCACTTCGCAGCAACAAACGGATACACAAACGGACTCTGATCGACACCAAAATTTGTGGGACTGTTCATCAACTTCTAAACTTAATTCTGACCGGAGGATCTTCGTTTTAACGGCTCAAACAACGGGAAAAACGAAAACACTATACATCTGCTAAACAGATCTATTTACAGGAAATTAAACTTGCAATAATAAATAAATTACATAATTTCCTATACTCATATGAACGAATTTTCATCGCTTATATGAGTTACAATAGATCTAAACGGGTAAAATGTGCCAACCCCAATCCATCTCTTCAACCACAACAACCAATCATTATCAATGCATAAAACAATAAATAAAATTTACCTACATGCAATTCCACTCCTTTAAATCGCTTAACTACGATTATGACTATATAAATCGTGGAACCTGGCTCCGATACCACATGAAGGATGCACGTGTTCTTAGATCTAAACGAATTAGATCTATGCGCAAATGGATGGATCACGATTTATATATCAAAACACATAATTAAAGGACTTAAACTACTACAAGGGGTTTAAGATTATGTTACCAATAGTAGAGTAAGAGAAGCCAAGATCTTCCAATGTGTTCTCCAAACATGGTTGGTGGACACCCTTCTTGATACACGAACCTCCTTGATATGCAAACTTAAAAATCCCAAGATTTTTCCAACTCGAACCCTAGAATAGAGGCCAAATTTTTCGGCCAATTTCTCTCGGTGAATAGTGACGTGAATAGTACCTTTTTTAGACTTTATAACTCTTTATATAGGAGAAGTAATCAATGTCCTCCAAGGATTAAATAATTAAGTGATAATTATCACATTAATCCTTTTCCAAATAAAAGATAAATAAAATGATTATCCCAAACAAATTAGGATAAATCATATTATCTAATATTCCATGAATTATCATTTAACAAATAAATGATAAATCACATGTCAAATAATTATCCAAGAAAACTAATTTCTCTCTAATTAATTGACTCACATCTGCGCGCCACATTAAGGGTTTACTAAGCCCACATAAAATCTTTTATGTGTATTATATTATTTAGCCCAACTAAATAATATCCATGCATATCAATTAATTAATTGTACCAATTAATTAATTATCAATGAGGCCCAAATAACAAGATTATCGGTCCGAATTACGTAAGCACATCGGGACCAATGGACCATATAAATGAGTAGCTCCAATAATTAATTATTCGTCGAGCAGAATAAGTACATTAATTATTAATTCCGGGATTACGCCACCATAAACCCGAAATCGAACTCTACCGATTATAGATGTATACTTATACTCAACCCATGAGTGAATAAGCGTCCATTGATATAATCACTACATACTGATTAACCCTCCATAGATCATCCATTCGAGTGGGAAGTCTCCGTGAACCCGACTCGAATATCTTATCCTTATTTACCATTAACCCCTAATGATCAATTAGTACACATATCGACTAGTAGCTAATTAGTCAAATGTGAACTCCCGGGATCGATCACTCTCTTAGGGCTAACAAACAAGGGGATTTGTCTCCTCTACTTCCCGAGGAAGGAATGGATTCCATGTCCGTGAAAATCGTAACTACTCACTCATCCGGAGATAGTGCCAATGAGAAGTGGCTTGGAACACATATTAAAGTGAACCGTAACTAACACATCAAACACTACCCCGGGACAAAGATCCTCGTGATCACCTCGGGATTAAGGTTGATCCATATATGATCATCTAATGATTTAATAAGATTCCTCGACACGGAATTATACCGAGAAATACTGATTAAATCGGTCCAAATCCTATATGAATGCCATCATATATAAATGCCCCACGTAGGTACCCTCTACCGGCAGTCCGGATAAGACTATCACACCCTAAGGTGTTCTCAGGCGCATTATTGGTGTTTTAATCAAGAGACCCTAAACTCGATTAAGTTCACCACGGACTAACAGATTTAAGTATATCACCACTAACTCAATCTCTCGTGTAATCCATACACCGAAAGTTAAGTGGTTACATACAGATATACTTAGGGTTTGCGTAGATGTATTACTTTACAAGCACAAAGCAAGTAATAAGGTGAGATAAATTCTGTCATTCATTATTAAAAACAATTACACAAATTGTCTTTCGGGCACTACACCTAACAGTTGTCACACTTTACTCACCCACTACAGGAACATGTGACATAAATTTAGTAAGATCAATACAATGGATCTTGGACTCTGGTGCCACAGATTACATTGTAGGATCATTAGATCTATTAAGCAATCCCAAACCATCATCTGGTATAAAAATAGGATTACCTAATGGAAATAATGTCTCTGTCACACATATAGGACAAGTGAGTATCAACACCTAACTGGTCCTACATGATGTGTTTTGCATTCCTGGTTTTAAGTATAACCTTTTATCATTACCTTCTTTCATTAATCATACAAAAGGTGCATCTGTCTTTTCTGCTAACAAGTGTGTTTTGCGGGACAAGAACAAGAAAATGATTGGTTCAGCTGAGTTACAGAGAGGACTTTATGTCATGGATCAACGAATAAGACTTTCGGTTACCAATGCTGTAGAAAATCACACTCTATCTGATAGATTAGATAATGCACTTTTATGGAACTACAGACTTGGGCACTTGCTAGACAAGAGACTACAAGTCATCAGTTCACAGTCTGCTGATGTCCAATTTTGTAATCATGATCTTCGTTATGTCTGTCCCATGGCTAAACTGAAGAAAAATCCTTTTCCTGTAAGTACTACTGCTGTAAATGCCACTTTTGACCTTGTTTATATGGATATTTGGGGTCCTCTGAGACAGCATACTGTAAATGGGCAACAATATTTTCTTACCGTTGTAGATGATTTTTCAAGATTTACTTGGGTTTTTCTTATGAGGCAAGAATCTGAAGCTTCTGACCGTGTTAAATCTTTTGTCAAATATGTTTCTACTCAGTTTCATAAAATTATTAAAGTAATTAGATCTGACAATGGTGCAGAATTCCAACTTACTAATTTTTATGCTCAGCAGGGTATCATACATCACACATGATGTGTAAGTACACCTGAGCAAAATGGTATTGTTGAAAGAAAACATCAGCATCTGCTGAATGTTGCAAGAGGTTTGAGGTTTTAGAGTAATCCACCAATTGAATATTGGGGTTTTTGTATTTTACATGCTGTAAAGTTGATTAATGCCACACCTACACCACTGCTGAAAGAAAGCACTCCACATGAAGTTCTTTATGGCACCAAACCAGACTATTCTGTGTTTAAGTTTTTTGGTTGCTTAGTTTTTTCATGCACACTTCAGCAGTATATGACCAAATTTGACTCAAGATGTAGGACTTGTGTCTATCTTGGGAATTCAACCACCTCCAAGGGTGCTATTCTCTTAGATATTACCAACAAAGATATCTTTGTTGCTAGAAATACTTAATTCCATGAACTTATTTTCCTCTTTTTCAGCAGGTGTTGGGAAAGCCTAGATATCTTGATGACATGCATGTTCCTTTGCCAGTAATGGACGGTTTTGATGACTTGCTGAATAACTTAGCAAACCAACCAGCAATGGGATCAACAGACGTTGATACATCCAATGAAAGGCATGAACCAATAAACTAGGCACCTGAACCCACACAACTAAGAAGGTCCACAAGAACAAGGAAATCACCAACCTTTTATCAAGAGGGTGCTCATAATGTTCAGCAGACTCCACATCTGCTGATTGCAGTAATGAGTCTGGACAACCTCTCAACGGACTATTCCAGATTCATTAATGCTATTGATGTTGTTAAACAGCCTAAGACCTATAATCAAGCTATCAAGCATGATGAATGGAAAGAGGCAATGAACAAAGAAATTGAAGCTTTATAAAAGACTCACAAATGGGAGATAGTTGATCTGCCCCCAGGCAAGAAACCCATAGGGTGAAAATGGGTGTACAGAATCAAACACAATCCTGATGGATCAGTAGAGAGATACAAATCTAGACTAGTAGCAAAAGGCTACACTTAGACATATGTGATTTATTATCAAAAAACCTTTTCCTCTGTTGTCAAAATCACTACCGTCAGAACCTTACTTGCAGCAGCAGCAACCAATAATTTGCATCTACATCAAATGGATGTCAACACTGCCTTTCTTCATGGAGATCTACATGAAGAAGTATACATGCAACTACCCCCAGGTTGTGCAACAGCTAAACCAAACCAAGTTTGCAGACTTACCAAATCATTATTTGGCCTCAAACAAGCCAGCAGACAATGAAATTGCAAGTTGAGTGAATCAATGGAGGCTCAAGGATTCATTCAATTCAAACATGACCACAACCTATTCACAAAAGGGTCAGGACAGTCAATCATTGCCTTATTGGTATATGTAGATGACATCATAATTGCTAGCCCCAGTGAAGAGTTAATTCAGCAAGTTAAGGATGCTTTACACCAGCAGTTCACTATCAAAGATCTTGGAAAATTGAGATATTACCTAGGCATTGAGGCTGCTAGATGTCCAAAAGGCATATCCATTTCATAAAGAAAATACACACTTAACCTCCTAAAAGAATATGAATTTTTGGGAGCCAAACCTGCTAAGACACCTATTGAGTTCAAGCAGACTTTACAATATGGTGAATCACCACTTTTAGAAGATAACACTGCATACAGATCCCTAGTGGGTAAATTGGTTTACATCACTTTTACCAGACCAGATATTGCCATTGCAGTACAACATCTAAGTCACTTTCTGGACACTCACTAAAAATCAAATGAAGACAGCTTATAGACTGCTGAGGTACTTGAAGACCAATCCTGGCCAATGAATCTTCTTTCCAACAGACAATGATCTTGTACTTAAGGGTTTTACAGATAGTGATTGGGCTGGTTGTCTTAAAACAAGAAGATTAGTATCATGTTATGCTCCAATCTCCTAGAAGGCAAAAAAAACAAACATCAATTGCTAGAAGCTCATCAGAGGCTGAGTACAGGGCCATGGCAAATGCAGTTTGGGAAATCCAATGGCTTATCTATATACTACAGGATTTACGAATTCCAGTTCAGTTGGCAGATGTGTTATTTTATGACAATGCTAGTGCAATGCACATTTCTCATAATTCTGTCATTCATGAAAAAACCAAACATATTGGAATTGATTGCCATGTTGTGAGAGACAAAGTCAAATCAGGGCTCATCAAACTTCTTCCAGTTAATACAAAAGAACAAATAGTGGACATCCTCACTAAGGCCTTGGATGCACCTATTTTCTCTTATCTACTAGATAAATTGAGAGTTTCAAAGATCTTTCAGAAATCAAGTAGCTGAAAGGAATGCTGAGTGCAAGCTGTTCATGTACCACTTTCAGCTTGAGGGGAGTGTTACAGTATATAGGCTGAAAGGAATACTGAGTGCACAAGCTGCTGATGATATGAAGACACCATCAGCCTGATGACAACTATAGAAGCCTCAGCAGTCTGCTGATCACTTTCAGTATGATGTAAACTAGAAAGCGGTTATTCTGTTATAGTTTGTTATAACAGTTTGTAACTTATTTTGACTGATCCATGAGGTGTATGAAGCTATAAATACCCTATGATCAGCTACATTACAATCAACTTGTAACTTTTACTTGATCAATAATAATTCTGTATTTTATTTTGTGTTTGTAATTCTACAAACTTTATCATTCTGCCCTGCACTCTTGGCTTTGTTTGCCAACGCATTTGGCTTTCTTCGTCTACTCCGAGATGTTTTCTTTTTACCAAAATAATTCACTTGTTCCACTTTTGATCTCAAGTCGTCGCTACGCTGGGAGGACTAGTCAAGATTGACTACCTCTCTTGGCGCGTTGTTGTGAATCCTTTCATCCTGCTCTCGGAGTAGAACTGTCAAGAATTTCTGCTCTCTGGTTTTGACTTTCACTTGCCTCATTCCATCTCTTATGTCCTCTATCTCGACGACGTTAACTTCTCCGGTATCTGAGCTAACGCGGTACTCTCCTTGTCGGTTAGGAAGCGATTCTAAGATCGTATAGGTTTTTGCATCATTATTGACCCTAAGCGTGATGTCGTAGTTGCCGTAATCCAATGTCGTTCGGCTGGTTTTTAAGAAGGGACATCCTAAAAAAACATTTACACTTGGATCATCGACGATGTCCATGACTACAAAATCAATCGGGAAGTCGAAACTTCCTATCCTGAGCTTGCAGTTTCTTAGTGTGCCAGTGAGCATATCAATCTCACGATCGACCAAACGCATACCGCGCGTCTCATCTCGACCTGAAATTTCACATACTTACAGAGAGAAAGAGGGAGAATGTTGCAACTAGAGCCCGAATCGCACATTCCCAGTCCTAAAGATACACCATCAATAAGGACTGGGAGCCTATATGTACCAGGGTCTCCTAGTTTCTTTATCAAATCTTAATCAGGGTAATCCTCTGAATCAGATAACATAGTATCCGGATCCTCCTCAGGATCGAAGTGTGTAGCAGATACATCAATTAACTCTATAAGAAACGTACATAGCCTATAGCTCTCGCGCTCCTTAAGGTATGTGTTAGGAACATTTTGTTATATTTTGATGATGGCCATACTAGCTATTATAGCAAGTCTGACATAAGTTAGAATTCTCTGTATAAGTATTACTTAGAGTCTGACATGTTGTATAAGTTGAGTCAGACAAGTATTGTACTAGTTGGTAGGACGGCAAAGTGAAATACATTTTCGGCAGAGTAAAGCCAGCCAAGTACCAGCAGAGAAGCATGAAGACATTATGGTCTGACTTATAACCAAGGAAGTCTGTGATGACCTTGGAAAAGTCTAAGTTATGTTTCAAGTGATGAAACTCAATGTTTAAATATGGTGTACACTGATCTCACAAAAATCAAGGATCAGTGCAGTACAAGGATTCTCCTGAACTGAATAGAATGAAGGAAATAGTGAATCGGCAAAGAAAACTAACTATCGGCTAAGTAAAGACAAAGCAGTGAAGGAAGATCTAAGCGGCCGAGTCAGATGAGTCATTTTACCGTTCAGAGAACAGCTAAGTAAACCTTACTCAATCAGATTTTGAAATATGATGAAGATACAGAAGATCAAGCATTAAATGCACAATCAATAGAGAATCAATCAAGGGCAGATTTTGTGATAAATGTTTGAAGAAAACTCCGATCACTGAAATCAAGGAGAATACAATAAAATCAAGGATTATTCTCCTCATTAATATAGCCAACGGATGGAAATTCAAATCAAGTATTATCAAGGCTATAAATAGAAGGCATTGACAGACAAATAAAAAAAGAAAAGAATCAACAAGCAGAAACTCTGTCAAATCAAAAAGGCCTTCATATGTGCTTAAAAAGAGACATCTAGTGATCAACTCAAAACTAAGGGCAACAATATCAATATCAAGCATTGAGATTGGTCAACAAGTTCTGTGAATTCAATTCACTTCAATCAAGCAACTGAATCAGAGCCATCTGAGAAGGAGTTGTGTTTGTGATAGCTCTTTGAAGGATTTGATCCTGGGCGAGCGTGAAAGAGACCGAAGTCAAGAATCATTATAGTCAGGGAGTGATAGTCTTGCAAATTGGGAAGCTTATGAAGTCACGGACAATCGTACTATTGTATCTGTGAAAACAATAGTGAATTCCTCCAATCATCACAGGAGAAGAGTGGATTAAGGGATTACACCACCCTGAACCACTATAAGCCTTGTGTCAATTTACTTTCATCAATTACCGTACTGTATTTACTTAATTGCCTAAATTATATCATAGATCTGTGATTGAACAAACTATTTTGAAACAACATTTTAAGAAGGGACTTATCCGCTGCCCAAAAGATTTTAAACACAAGAAAAGTTTTTGAAACTCCACTATAGTCATTCACCCCCCCTGACTATAGTTTTACCCTTCTCTGTGACCAAGAATTGGTATCGGAGCGATGTTCCTAGTATCGTAACTTTGTTGAGAACTAATTTACAGTAACAAGAAGATCACATATTTTCAAAGTAGTTTTCAAACTTGTGCCTTCTATATATACACATATATATTTCTTATTTTTACTTATGGATTCCTCAAACTTTATGTCAAAAGTACATGTTTTCAATGTTAATAAATTTGATGAATATAAAATAAGAATGTTGTCTCATCTTGCAGCAACTCATGAGGAGATGTTGGATGTAATTAATGATGGCCCAATCATTGTCATGACTGTGGTAGCCACATGAGCAGATCAAGGAAAGGAAGTGGACAAACCCAAGAAAGATTGGACCAAGAATGACAGGAGAAGAGCAAATCTAGACTTTGTTGCAAAAGACATGATTTTGAAGACTTTGGATAGCAATATGTTCATGAGAATCAAAGATTGCAAAATAGCAAAGGAGATGTGGGACAAGCTGGCACTGATTAATGAAGGATCTGAAGCAGTTAAAGAAAACAAATTATCTGTTGCAAAACAGAAATTTGAGAACTCCAAAATGAAGGCTGATGAATCCATTGATCAAATGGACGACAGATTCTCAAGCATCATCAGTGAACTGCAACAGCTGGGACACACATATCCTTAGAAAGAAGTGTGCTTGAAGATCTTAAGAGGATTACCTGAAAGATGGAAGATCAATACATCAGTAATCAGAGGGACAATAAATCTTGCAAACACTGATACTCTGACCCTGATGTCTCAGCTAAAGGCTCATGAATTTGAGTTGAACGGCGAAGACATTGCACCAGCAGAAGCTCATAAGGCCAGTGCACTGGTTGCACCCCAGCAAAGTCAAAAAGCTAATGCAAACAGCAAAGAGACACATGAGCTGAAGGATCAGGTAGCTTTATTAGTAAAACGCTTTGACAGGTTTAGCAAAAAGAAGATATTCAAAGGACAATCATCATCAAACAAGAAGTCAAGCACAAACAAAGACACCAAGAGAAAAGATGATGAATACAGATGCTTCAACTGTAACAAGAAAGGTCATTTCAAGGCTGATTGCCCTGAAGAAAAAGACAAAGTTGAGGATAAGAAGAAGTACAAGACAACTGAAAAGAGAAAAAGCAAGAAGGCACTCAAAGCTGAATCTAGCAGTGAAAAGATTGAAGAATCATCTGAAAAATGATTCTGATGATGATGAGGGTGACAACTCAGACAATGAAAAAGCCTATCTATGTCTTACGGCTAAAGAGTCAAATGAAACTGAGGTAACATTTAGTTCATACTCATCATCCAGCGCATCCACATCTAACACTGCACAACCTTCTATTCTCCCCTTAGATTCTGCAAACCTAATCCAAAATCTCATGAGTAAATTTGAACAAATTGAGTTGAATCATGAAATTCTTGAACAGGAGTGTGAGAATCTAAGAAAGGAAAATAAAAGATTAAAGAAAGAACTGGATAATGCAAAAACTGAACTAACTAGTAAGGAGACTTACTCAAATGATCAACAAACAGCAGATGATCATACATCTGGTGTTGACAGACCGATCGAGAAAATCCCCCTACCAGTTAAGACCACCACTGCACCTTTAAATGCACCAGCTTACAAACCCTCAAAAAGGTTTGGATCCAGATCTGGTCTTGGCTACAACAGTCAGGATGAGAATAAAAACAATGGACAACACAATTCTGAATCTAGGACCAACAATGGACCAAAGTTCAGAAAAAGACAGACCATAGTTTCAACCAACCATCTGCACGGTGAAGTCAAAACCCAGTCTTGATGAAACAATGAGACTAAATCATCATTCCAATCAACCAAAAGCAAAGACTTTACGAAAGGTAAAGGAAGACTTTATCCTTGAGAGGATGATTGAATGTTGCACCTCCAAAATACAAGAAGAAACCATTTCATGCCATGCATCATGTGTTTAAGAAAAACCAATCAAGGTATGTTCCTAAACACATGAAGCAACATAGGTTTCCCATTGCATATTGGAAAGTGAAAAAGGATGCAAATGCACCAAAAAGTAGAGAAAAGTATCAGAATACCTTCAGTAGAAATATTAGAAGCTATTCTGCCATGCTTTATACATATGAATTTGATGACTTTAATTATCCAAAAAGAAGATCATTTGGATATACACTTGGTATAGGAGGCATGACTGCTAACAGGTATGGACCCAAGCAGTGTTGGGTACCTAAACAAAATTAATTTGTTTTGTAGGTTGTCTGGTACATAGACAGTGGATGTTCCAGACACATGACAGGAAACAAAAGATGGCTCACTGACTTCAAAGTTTTTGATGGACCCAAAGTCACCTTTGGAGGCAAAGAAAACCCTGGTAAAATTAAGGGGGAAGGCACAATGCTCAAGAACAATTTGAAGATTCAAAATATGGCATATGTTAAGGGGTTAAATTTCAATCTGCTAAGCATCAATCAATTCTTTGACAAAGGCTACAATGTACATTTCAACAAGGAAGGATGCAAGGTGATTCATAGCCAAACCAACACAGTGGTTCTTGTAGGAAGAAGAGAAGACAACATGTATGTGGTAGATTGGAGAACAGCTAAGGCAGAAACATGTTTGCTTGTAAAAAATAAACAATCAATGTCACGGATTTTATTAACAAACACAAACAAGTAATAATATTTATAAATCCGGTTTTCCTCAAGTATAAGGATCGTAATATAGAGGTTGATACCGGGTCGATCTTACGGGGAACTGGCGATTGTTAACCCTAGTTTTTGTCTAATTAAATTATGTCACGAAAACTAATCTAAAGCAATGGATAAAACTAAACGAAACCGAAAACAAACTTAACTAAAGCGTAAAAGCTCGATGAGAAGATATGATCTAAAGCCGGAAAGATACGGGTTGCGAACTATTAAACTTAAACTAATATGAAATAAAAGTAACTAATCTAGACAATTCAAGTTTCACGAGATTAAATTCAAGTTTTAACGAACAAACGGCGATTGATCCACCTATCCTAACAAGTATCAATTCTATCTCGATTATATTGCGTTTTCTACCCAAGTTGTGATTTCACCTTGTCTAAAACATGAACCCTAATTTCTTAGGTAATTCACCTATTAATCTATATCTCTCGATCTAAGATTAACGATTTTACTAATCCAAGGTGTAAACTTTAACCTAGCAATCTAACCTATTAACTCTCGTTATGATAGATTAAACAACTATTCCTTATCATGATGATCTAAGGTTTATAGAGATTTTCATCAACATAAAACAATCATAACATGCAAGTCTTTCGATACAATTGCAATTAAACAATATAAACAATGATAAAGGAAACAACTTTAGATAAAACTCACAATATAATCACAGAAACGGAATCAAAACGTGTTGGATGGCTTCACAATGCTCGTTTGATGAAGCTTAGCCTCTCAACATCCCTCTGGAAACTCGAAATTGCGGGAAAAACTAACATAAAAGCGCCTACTTTTAATCTAGAATTTGGAGCATAAAAGCGGAATAAAAGAAGTAAAAACGCAGCCTAAAGCCGCCCACTAGGTTTAGGGTTTGAATAATGAGTATATGGTATCTCATATGTGGAGAAATAAATTGCTATTTATAGAGTCTTGAGTCGGTTCGCCAAAGTCGGTCGAATGACGCCCGTCCAGACTTGTGAACGCCCGTCCAGATGGATCTGGACTTGCTTCAGACGCCCGTCCACTCAGCGTCCAAACTCTCTGTATCAAAATTGCACCTCCGGACGCCCGTTCACTCAATCAAACGCCCGTCCACTCTGGACGGGACCTGGACGCCAGTTCAATATGATCGAATTCTGATTTCTTGATCTTTATCTCTTTTTTCTTTATCCCATTCCTTCATTATCTCTTTTATCATCAATTAGCTCGAACTTAATCAACTTTTGATCATCTTTTGAGCCTCAAACATGTATCTATAACACATAAAAACATCGCAAAATGTAATATCATTCAAATAATCATAAAATCATATTAAAATACCAAAATTAACCAATATTGCGAATAACTTATTTAAAACCTCATTTACTCAATAAATCGATTAAACACTCATTTCTTATGCAAATTAATACAAATACGGGGGAAATTATCATAAAATATAGCCTTATAAAACGTATAAAATCACCCTTAACAACTCCCCCACACTTGAGCGTTTGCTCGTCCCGAGCAAAACAAAACGAAAACCAAGGCTCGGAAAAAGATAGACATCTCAGACAATATAGCATAGATCCAATAAATCAGAGGTTCGCCACTATGTGTGTGTGCAAAGCCATAGAAAACTTCCACTAAATCCAAACTTGAGAAACTCAAAGCTAAACTAGCTAATACCCCCTCGTAGACTAGCGATAAATGACACTCATAAGATGTACCCTACAAACGTGACATATCCCGAAAAGAATGATCGAATATATCTAGGGCCTTTCTGAAATACTCAGAGGATAATCCCTACAGCATATCTATCAGTTTATACTGGGGATAAGATAGACGATAACTCAGTCTTATCTCTAATTCATACCACTTCTTTAGTTGATTTAATCACTTCACATTTAAACACACATCAGAATGAGCTGTTGCCCTGTCATAGCAGAATAGGATATTCGAGATATACCCTACCTTACTCAAATCATAAGGCAGCTTTTTCTGACTGTCGTGAGCTTTTAGTCATCATAGTGGTATAGGACATACGTGGTATACCCTATCGCACTCAAATCATCGACTATCTTTCGACACACCCAATTACTTCATATTTTTCAACTTTTTCATTTGACAATAAGTTACGTGTTACTTATCACATTCAAACCTTAGATATTCACAGTATATCATACTTTGGATCTAAATACAAACTATCATAAATCTCAAGATACGTACGTAGCACTAAGCACATGACTTATAAGAAAACCAAAAATCACTCGTCCAAAAGGGGTATAACTTTATAAATTATAGCTCATCATTCACTATGGCTCGTGAAAAATAGATCTCAGATGAAACAACTAACTTATCAAACATATGATATATAGCTTGGATGACTATAAAAATAACGAACATCGAATTGAATTGCCTACTCGGGACAAAACAAAAACAAAAATGTCGAAATTTTTTGAAAATTCTAGCTCATTTTGCATAGAAACATTACGAATTAAGCAAATGTATAGATACATATCAAATCATTCCCCTCCCCCACACTGAAACTACAACATGTCCTCATGTTGTGCAGAATGAAAAGAAAGATAAAGGACTTAGCTGATTTCAATCGATACTCGAATCGTCGGTCAGGCCGGAGCCTACGTAGTGACACTTAGAACTCGTAACCATACAATGTAGCTCGACAAAACCGCTAAAAATATACCTGCACGACTTGATAAACACGGAAACATCTCGGGGAAAACGGGGAATTATACCAGAATGGAAAGATATAGCAAAACCGAGTATCATCAAAAAGATGAAACATTAAACACATCCACAAGTTTAAACAAAGTAGAAATGAAAGTACGGACGCCTTAAGGCGTACATGACCCATCGGAAAGAATAAATAGTAGCTAAACGAGAAGTACAACGAATCACGTAATCAAAAGTAGCAAGAATATACAATCAGTGTATCTAGGACAAATCAAAATCGAAAATGGACAAATAAAATCATGACTGCCCCGGTGCCGCAGAATCACCAGCCGGAGGTGCTCCAGCCGTAGGAGAGTCAGGCTGCTCCTCATCAGACGACGACTCAGACTCGTGCAAAACATCCGCAATGGCCTGCTCAATCTCGTCAGAATAATGGTAATCAATGATGCTTGGATTGAATATTCTGTCGTCCCTCGGCTTCCGGTCCTCACTAATGCACCGTAGTATGGTCAAGATGTTATTCTGGAAGTCCGAATATCCTCCATCCAGTTCCGTACACTGTTGGCCATACTCAACCTCATCCGGACTGAGGGAGATAAAGTAGGAAGGGAGGATGCGCGAGGCGGTGCTGACGAAGAACCAGGCTCACGTGGTACCCCCGACTCAGAATGTCCCGAAGACTGACCCTTCTCTCTCTGTATAGGTCTCGGGTTCTTCGGTTTATGATCCGCTCCATACTCAGGCACACCGGCATCAATACACAAACTGTGAATAAAGTGAGGGATAATCAAGCTACGTGTATAAATCTTACGATTGATAGCCACCTCATCATTATAACGTGTCCCACATTCACATTTAGGCCAAATGTCAACGCATATAGCATGCCTAGGTCACCAATATGAAAATGTGTCAAGTTGTTCTTTGGCAACAACCGACTCTGAATGAACCTACACTGGACTTTCCAGTCTTCCGTCCAGGTAGTGGTGACTAACTCTTTCCGGTCTCCACCCGGTCTCAACGCCCACGCCACGTCCGGGCAAACTTTCAACCTCAACTCCTCCAAAGGATCACGGCCCTTGATGCGCTATGAACAATCTCTTCCTTATAATCCCGACCCTCAAAGGCCGCCAAGTTATACTTTTGATTAATCACATCCGGCGTAAAAGGAACTTGTACCCCTCGAACCATAACTACTCCCGTCTCCAAGTCGGTCTCCGAGAAATTAGCATAAAATTCCCGAACTAGGGAGCCATTGACCGGGGTAGTCGGGATAGTCATCAAGGCCTCCCATTTCCGGTCCTTTAACAACTTGACGAACCCCGGATCGACCTTAGTCTCCAATGTAGCCCTCTCAATCAGCATAGTCCTCGAGAAATAATGTTTGGTAAAGGCGTCGGGGGCTCTAGGATTCACAAATCTACGAGGCAAAGGCATAGGGGCTACGGTTTTTGCTTTCTTCCTAGGTTGTGCAGCCCTAAGCTCAACCGGTTCCTCTTCCCGGGTAGCATCAACAGCTTCCTCAACCCTAGTCGATGCTCCACCTCTCTGAACCCCAGGCATCCTCATCAATGGAATATCATCGTCTGTCTCAGATCCCGAAGTTGGCTCATCCCTCAAAGTTGCCCTAGTTTGGGTGGCTCTATGAGGTTGCTCTCGAATGCTAACACCCCGGTTTGGATCAACTAAGGTGGGGTCAAACTCTTTACGTTTCTTTCCGGCCTCCCTGGGCACTTCCTTACCATGCCGCTTCACTACCGCCTTCTTATGAACCATGATTCACTCCTAGACTAAACCAAAACAATCCCAATTCAAAACAAGGTACCCGTTTAACATCCAAATCGGGATTTCAAAACACCCAAACCACAAACCACAACCATCCATTATCAACAACCAACCCATTCATCATCCATCACAACACCACAACACAGTAACAGAGCAGAAAGAAACCACAAAACCAGAAAAAAAAAAAACGAATTAAGGTAATATTCAAGTGAATGAGCCGACCCAAAGATCGAACTCACAAAAGCGTGAATAAAATCTAGAAAAGTTGTTACTAACTTACCAAGTAAGGTGAGTAGATGCTGATCAAGATGAAAATCAGTCCAAACAACACCAATGTGGCTCCCAAAATCGGATTTTTTTCCTCAAAAAGTCGGACTGAAAAGGGCGCTGATTCTCCAAAAAGATGGTGTGTTGGGGAATTTGGCTTTGAAAATCGAAGATAGGGGGCAAGAGCGGTCTATAGCAATTTGAATCGCTTGAAATGGTTTAGAATCGAAGATTCTAGGGCAAAAGGAGGGAGGAAAGTCGGTTTTCGCGTTTGAATTGGAGAAAAGTGAGGGTTCATAGACGGAGGGGGGTATATATAGACGGATGTGGGACGCTCGTCCAACTCAGTGGACGGGCGTCCAGCTGGAAAATTATATGAACTAGACGGGCGTCCTGTTTTGAGCCTTCGCCCAAACTTTTAGCGAACAGATTGGAGGGAAAAAATCGGACGGGCGTCCAAAATGTTGGACGGGCGTCCAAGAGATACACAGGGCAGACGGACGTCCAGACCTCTAGACGGGCGTCCAATGCAGTTTCTCAACAAAATTATCAAATTTTCATGCAATTTAAATTCAAATAAGCCGTTTCTCATTAAACTTAAATAAAATTCCAAAATTACAATATGAAAACCAAGAAAATACATAGGATGAAAAGAAAAAATAAAAACACAAAAGGAAATAGTGGGTTGCCTCCCACCGAGCGCTTTTGTTTTACGTCGTGAGCTCGACGAAACAACCTAAGAACGCTAGTCATCGTAAATTTCCGACCAATCTATCACCCGGATAAGACGGCGGAGCATGTCAATCGCCGGAGGGAAATCATATTCATCCTGCAGACCCCAGTCCTCACCATTTACATCAACACCCGAAAATGCTCGACTTGCGGCACTAGCGCTAAATCACAAACATCGGATCATTCAGATTGTGTATGGGCGTCCTAGAGCCGCTGCAACTCCTCGATGAGTGAAGTGTCCACCTCCCGAACAGCGGGAACAATAAGAACATAGGTGGCGATCCTGACGCGGGGTGCGATATCAAAGTCTACGTGCAACACTATAGTCCCTCCCGGTCCGTCATCTACAAAGTGATAAGTGGGATCCTCAAGGAAAGGTAACTCCTCTGGTAGAACTCGAAATCCATATCTAGAAAGCACAACTAAGCGATGATATAAACAAAAGCAAAACTTAGTAAACTAAACTTAAATACTAAAACTACAAAAGCACAAACAAAAACAACTAATATAACGATATCTAGGTTGCCCCCTAGTGGCGCTTATTGGTTAATGTCGTTAGCTCGACTTTGTTGAAAGTTCACCTGGATCAAGGCCATTTGACTTTTACGCCACCCACTACCTCGTCTAGACTTTGATCGATGAGTTAATTTGCGAAACAAAGACTTTTAACACATGAGGTGAAATCTTTGATAGCTTTCCAAACACGTTTAAACTTCCCATGGTTGACTTCTTCTTCGAATTCTCGGATAGCGTTTGACTCTTTCTTAAGCTGCTGCTCCCTTTCAAACTCTTCCATATCCCAACTACCAGCTAGAACTTCTTCAGAAGGACCACTACCGGCATCCTCAGAAAACAAGTCGGGTGAGAACTCGTCAAATTCTTTGACTTTTGTAGCACCACACCCGAGGATATCGAGGAAACGAACAATCAAAGGTTTCTCTTTAGGTTCACCAATATAGTGCTTGCACCTTTGACCATTCACTCGAAACGGTTGGTCACCATAACCGCGTAGTTCTAGAACGCCTCCAGGAATAATTTGAAGAATCTCAAAGGGACCGGACCATCGTGTCCTTAACTTACTAGGGAACAGATGTAGCCTGGAATTATACAAAAGAACTAGTTCCCCTACATGGAATTCTCTTTTCTTAATTTTGGCGTCATGGAGGAGTTTCATCTTATCTTTGCTAATCCTGGCGCTTTCGTAGGCCTGGAGTCTGAATTCGTCCAACTCATGCAACTGCTGCAGTCGGTGCTTACCACAAGATTGGGAATCAAAGTTCAGAAACTTTGTAGCCCAATAATCTCTATGCTCTAACTCATTGGCGAGATGACATGGCTTACCATAAACCATTTGATATGGAGATGTACCCATAGGAGTCTTATAGGCGGTCCTGTATGCCCATAGTACATCATCCAACTTCAAACTCAGTCTTTTCTATAGTATTGACTTTTTTTCGAGATTTTCTTAATACTTTGGTTGCTCCTTTCAAACGACCACTATTCATCGGATGATATGGTGTGCCAGTCTTATGACGAACACCATACTTTTCGAGCACTTTTTCTAAGGGTCGGTTGCAGAAATGCGTCCCTTCATCACTGATCAAGGCACGTGGACATCTTTAGGGACGCATTGCAGAAATGCGTCCCTAAAGATGTTTTTCTTTAGAAATTTCATGACCGTCTTATGATCATTGTGAGGAGTGGCTTGAGCCTCTACCCATTTCGACACGTAATCCACGCAGACTAAGATGTATTTGTTACCACAAGATGATGGGAATGGTCCCATAAAATCGATACCCCATACATCAAAGACTTCGCATTCTAGGATGGGTTTCAAAGGCATATCAAAACGCCTTGTCAGAGTACCGGTTCTTTGGCATCTATCACAAGCTTTACAGAAAGCTTCTGTGTCCTTAAAGATCGTGGGCCAATAGAAACCGGATTGGAAGATCTTAGCACCGGTTTTCCAAGGACCAAAGTGACCTCCAGTGGGTCCACTGTGGCACTGCTCAATGATTTCGTGTTGCTCAGATTCTGGAACACATCTTCTAAGCAGACCATCCTTACAGATCTTAAAAAAGATAAGGTTCATCCCAAACGAAAGATTTCAAATCAGAGAAGAACTTTTTCTTCTCCTGATAGGACAATTCTGGATCAAGATATCGGGCATGAAGGTAATTTACAATGGAAGAATACCATGGAACATCTGGAGCGCAGCCATCGATAAGCATAATGTTTTCTAGAGGAAAGAAAAGATCTATATCGTCTGGATCATCCTTTTCCTCACTTAACATTCTGGAAACATGATCTGCCACAACGTTTTCACTGCCCTTTTTGTCTTTAATCTGGACATCAAACTCTTGTAGGGTCAGTATCCAACGTAGTAAGCGCAGTTTAGCCTCTTTCTTGGTCATCAGATATCGCAAAGCAGCGTGATCAGTCCACACAATCACTTGAGCTCCTAACAAGTAACTACGGAACTTGTCCATAGCAAAGACTACGGCCAATAATTCCTTTTCAGTAGTAGTATAGTTAACTTGAGAAGGATTCAATGTGTGGTGGCGTAATAGATTGGTGGAATTTACCTTTGATTTTTGTCCTAAAACAAAGCACCAACCGCATAGTTTGATGCGTCGCACATAAGCTCGAAAGGTAGGTTCGGTCGGGAGATATAAGAATTGGAGCGAGAGATTAAGCGGTCCTTAAGCTCCTCAAACGCTTGCTTGCAATCGTCATCAAAATTGAACTCAACGTCTTCCTTTAGTAAAGTGACGAGGGGCTTGGCTATCTTGGAGAAGTCTTGAATGAATAAATGCTGCAGAAACCGACATGTCCAAGAAAGCCTCTCACTTCACGCACATTCTTGGGATAACTCATCTTCTCGATAGCTTCTACTTTCGCCCTGTCAACTTCTATACCTTTGGTGGAGATCTTGTGGCCAAGAACTATTCCCTCATCAACCATGAAATGGCATTTTTCCCAATTGAACACTAAGTTCTTCTCCACACATCTGGATAACACTTGATCTAGGTTGTCAAGATAGTCGTCAAAAGACTGACCAAAGACCGAAAAATCGTCCATAAAGATTTCCATACACTTTTCTACTAGCCCGTCAAAGATAGCCAGCATACATCTTTGAAATGTAGCTGGGGCATTGCAGAGACCAAATGGCATTCGCCTGTAGGCGAATGTACCATAAGGGCAGGTGAAAGTGGTCTTTTCTTGGTCAGCTGGATCAATGGGTATTTGGAAATATCCTGAATATCCATCCGAAAGCGATAGAATGCGTGTCCCGCCAGACGCTCAAGCATCCGGTCAATGAATGGAAGGAAAGTGATCCTTCATGGTTACCTCATTGAGCTTTCGATAATCGATCTGAGACTACGTAACGGTGACAAGTCTCAATAATATTTCCTCTCCCTTCTCATTCTTCTCAATCGTAATTCCACCTTTCTTGGGAACTACATGAGTCGGGGAAACCCATTCACTATCAGCTATGGCATAAATGATTCCCATGTCCAGAAGTTTGATGATTTCTTTCTTAACTACCTCTTGCATATGAGGGTTGAGCCTCCTCTGGGGCTGTCTAACACATTTCGCACCCTCATTTGTCTTGATCTTGTGCATCTGAGAGGTCGGAGATATCCTCGATATCTCCTACTTGCCATCCAAAGGCTTTTTCATTCTTTTTCAAGACGTTGATTAATCTCATTTCCTTTAAACGAGACAGCTTGGCAGATATAATTAAAGGAAGCTTGTCACCTTCTCTTAGAAACACATACTTAAGATGTTTAGGCAACGGTTTCAACACCAAATCTGCAGGGGGGTCTTCTAAACTAGATTTGAGCTCTCCACCTTTCAACTCAACATCGCTGAGTTTCTTGGCGGTCCCACCGCCAAAGCTTCACCTTCCAACAACTCATCCTTAAATTCAAACTTCTAAGCGCTCTAGACTTACCACACCATGATTATTCAAATTATCAACGATCGCTCATACTCCGTTTACCATGACCATGACTTGCTTTTCCATCAAATCATCGAAGTCATCGACGCGTCTCTCAATGGAAAAACCGGTTGGAGGACCGGAGGGTATTTGAATGGATTTGGAAACATTATAGCTTACCTCTTGATCACCAACACGGATCGTCACACGCCCGCCATCTTGATCAATGAGGGCTCGAGTCAGAGACAGAAAAAGGTCCTCCAAGAATCGGGGAACATTTTCATCCTTTTCAATGTCTAGGACGTGCCGAGTCAACGGAAAGGTAAACCTATCAATTTGAACTAGTACGTCTTTTAAGATTCCCGCTGCTTTCTTAGAAGATCTATCAGCGAACTGAAGGTTCATGGTGGTGGGTTTCTAGAAGATCAATCAAACCCAGCTGTTTGCATACAGACATTGGCATGAGGCTTATAGATGCACCCAGGTCACACAAAGAGTTAGGGAAGACCAGGCCTCCCATTAACACTGTAAGCACGAACTTTCCAGGGTCACCTCTCTTGGTTGGTAAGTCTTCATAGTTGATCATTGAACAATCCTCACCAATCGGCCTCTCCATGTCTGACAATTTCCTTTTTGAAGAAACAACATCCTTGATGAATTTTGTATACTTCGGCATTTCAACCAAGACCTCTCGATAATGGAAGATTTACGAGTATTTTTTCATGATTCGACACCTTTTCATACTTCTTATCTTCACTTAAAGGGATGTTGCTCTTTCTTGGTGGAAATGGAAGCTTTTTGAGATCACTCTCGAGAAAAGATTTTCTTTGAAGATGCACCTTGTGACTTTGTCTTCGAGATCCTTCCCACGAACAGCTTTTTCAATCTTTTATTAGTCGAGGGATCGGCCTCGACTTTCACTTGATTCTTCATTCCTCAGGGGATCAGCCACCTGAGGACTTCCAACTTTTTCACCTCTCAGGGGATTAGCCACCTGAGTATTCTCTTTTGGCCACGGGGAGTGTAGGTGCTCAGATTCCCCTCCTGCCTTATCAATGGCAGGAGGGGCTAGTGGTTTCCCTGGTGGGAAGGACCACTAACTTGAGTAACACTTCTTAAATTCATTGCACTGGCCTCCTCTCTACCGTATGGAATTGAAGGTACGAGGCAGTACATAGGCCTTTGTTCAAATCGGTTTGAGCAACTTGACCGCCCTTGGGATTTTTCTTAGTGAAACTGGGCAATTGCCCTGGGGGTCTAGAAGCTAACTGTTCAGCCAGTTGCCCGATTTGCCTCTCAAGGTTCTTATTTGTAGTCATCAGGAGTTGGATACTTTTATTTTGCTCCTCCAATTTAGCTTCAAGATTGGTAGTTTGGGAGGGGCCTTGAGAGTTTTGGAAATTTTGAGCATAGGGCTGGCTGGGCCGACTTTGAAATTGAGAATTTGAATTTGAAGGCCAATTCTGATTGAATCTTTGAGTAGGATTGGAAAAATTTGAGTTTTGGTTCTGATTAAAACCAGGGTTTCTATTGAAATTTTGATTCAAATTAAAATTCGAATTAGGATTGAAACTGGAAGATTGATTAAACCCGTGGTTTTGGAAATTATTCTGGCCAGAAACTTGATTAAAACTTTGGTTGTTCTGGCCATAGAATGCATTCACTTCAGCATTCTGTCCGTTCATAGGACAGAATCTAGATGTGTGCCCCACCTCGTCACAATTTTGACATGTGACTTGATTATACTGTCCATAATCATGAACAGCATTCACTTGACAAGGTGCAGGGGATTAAATTGACACGGCCATTCATATGGCGGTCGACAAACAATTTTTCGCGTCTGAGAACACGAGGGTTACGTGGAAAGAAAAGTTTGATTTATCGGATTTGAAATTTGAGAAGTTGCCATCTGCTTCTGCAGCATGGCGATCAAACTTTGCATGTTGACTTCCTCAACCTTAGGAGGAGGAGGTGCTTGAATGGATTGATAAGAGGGGGCGTAGTTGTACTTTGCAATGACCTCAAACAGTGCCCATCCCTCATCAGGCGTTTTCTTCAGAAACGCCCCACTAGATGAACTATTGACCATGCCTTTTGTAAGCTCGGTCAATCCACTAAATAAAGTGTTGACTTGCCTTTGCAGTGGCAAGCCATTGTGGGGACACTTTCTAAGCAGAGACTTGAATCTTTTCCAACATTCGAAAAAGGATTCATTCTCTTTCTGATAGAAAGTGAAAATCTCGTTTAAACAACTGAAATTTGTTTTTGAAGGTGGAAAGTATTGACTCAAGAACTCCTTTTGAGTTCGGCCAGGTGGTAATAGATTCGAGAGGAGAGAAGTATACCACTCCTTAGCTTCTCCCTATAGAGAAAATGGGAAAAGTTTCGGTTTAATGGCATCCTCACTTACTCCTTGGATGCGTGTGGTACCGCATATCTCTAAGAACGTATGTAAGTGAGTATGGGGATTCTCTGATTGATAACCGTGGAAAATAGATGCATGCTGCATCATCTGAATAAGTCCCGGCCTTAGCTCGAAGTTCATGCGGTGATGGTTGGAATGACAATAGCCGGGTTGGATCGTGGATTGCGCCAGGCATGGCGTAGTCCGCCAACGTACGTCTATCATTAGCAGCCATTATTACAAAATCAGTGATTTCCTTGGCTAGCTGATCCTCAAGATCTTGCTCGGCTCGCCGCTGCGAAACGCGAGAATGGAAAATCCGCATGTTTGGCCGGACTACTGTTCGCTCGGGGTCAGGGGTGTATAGTAACGGTCCCTTTTGACTCCGAGTTTGCATAAACCGGACCAAAAACAAGTGAAAGTGTCGGAGGATTTTGCATCACTAAACAAAAAATAATTTATAGACCTATACCTAACATGCAAACTAACTCTAACCGACCGAATATCGGGTAATTGCTAGCATAGTAGGGTAAATACGGTATCGATCCACAGGAATTGGGATGTTGAATCTAATCTTATTAATTCCTTAAATTGTTACTACTATTTATTACTAAACCTAAACTAAAGCGGAAAATAAAGCTGATGAGAGGATTATCAATCCAAAGCCAGGAAGGATAAAAGCGATAATAAATAAATAAAACTATAAACGAAAAGAACATAAAACAAAGACACATGGGATCAAACAATATACAAACCAAGTGATCTCAACCCTAGTTCATCTCATGATTTTAATTCAATATTGTGGTCTCACCTATCAAAGGTATGAATTCCTACTTCCGTAATTAATCCGTCTATCAATCTCATCATCTTCCGATCTATAGAGATTAACGCTCTCAAAACAAGGTGCAAGATTTATTAGATCTAACAACCTATAAATCTAACCTATCAACTTCCGTTATGTCAAGGTTAAAAATCCCATCTTTCCTATGGTGATCTAAGGTTTACACCGACTCCCGTCATACGGTAAACATCAATAAGCAATTCATCTTCCGATATTGATTGCATAGCATATAAGCATAGGAAGATACAAAACGAATCAAAGCTCATAAAAATAAAACAGGGATCGAATAGATTAAAAAGATAAACTGTTGGAGGGATTTTGCATCATTAAACAAAAGAAAATTTATAAACCCTAACTACCATGCAAAACTAACTCCTAACCGGCCGAATACCGGGTAGTTGCTAGTAAAGTTGGATAAGTACGGGTATCGATCCTCAGGGAAAAGGGATGTTGAATCTAATTTTATTAATCCTCTCAATTGTTACTCAAGAAAACAAATAAACGAAAGAACGAACAAATAACACATAGAACAAGTAAACTAAATCTAAGCTAAAACGAAATAAAACTAAACTAAACTAACGATACATGGGCTCAAACAATGTACAAACTAAGTGATCTCAATCCTAGTTCATCTCATGACTTTAATTCAAATTGTGGTTTCACCTTGACACGAGACACAAATCCCTAATTCCTTAGTGAATTTAATCTCAAGCTATGGATTCTAATTCCTTAGTGAGTCCAATTTATCAATCTCTCATCTTCCGAATGTTGAGATCGATTTACCAAACAAAACTCGGTGTAGATTCAGGTTAACTCTCGTATTTTAGAATCTAACAACCTAGATAATTAACCAATTAATTTGTCACATAATTAATGATTAAAGATCCTATCTTTCTATGGTGATCTAGTCTACATAACTTCCGTATGTTGTAAGCGTATCAATAGCAAACCGATCTCTCGATCTAATTCACATCATAGCATCAAAATCATAGAACGATACAAAATAAATTAAAGATCATAAAAAGCGAATAAGGATTGAATAAATTAAATAAATAAACTCACGTAGTTTGGTACATGATTGAATCCATGAATCGAAAGCGGAAGAAAACGACATCATAATCTAACCGGATCACCCGAGCACAAGGCTCGGGTGACCGTATGAAACTCTCGAGAAAAGTGGCGGCTGCTCTCTATTTGGTGTATGAGAAATTATGATTCAATTAGGGTTGGATATGCGGCTGCTTAAATAGAAAACTAAGTCGGCTGTGCCTATGTCGGCCATGGACATATTTATTGGAATGAAACTTCTAAAATTCATATCTTGAGTTGTAGACCTCCAAAAATTATGATCCGAATGTCATAAAAAAGCTCTCGGAAAACTCTACAACTTTCATTAAGGACTCTTCTTCAGAAAACACCTTTTTGATTAGCCCGTCGTATTACGAGTCGTTTTCGGGATTTTCCCAAGCTTTATTTCATCTTCATCCTCTTGTATCTCTTTCTTTCCACTTTAATCTTCAATCAAACATCATTTAGACCTCTTCCATTCCACATTTGTGCACCTAAAAGATGAAAAAACCGAGCAAAACGTAAAACCATACAAAATAGATAATAAAACCACGATATTTACTCGATTTTGCATTTTAACTATTCAAAACATCATTTGCTCAATTAATCGATTATAAGCTCGAATTCTACGAAAAACATCCATATATGGGGAATATTGATATAAAATATATCCTTATAAAACGTATAAAATCACCCTTAACATAAACTCACATAGTTTGTACAATGGATGATCTCCATGAATCACAAACGAAAGAAAAAGCATCCTAATCTAACCCGGATCACCCGAGCACAAGGCTCGGGTGACCGGCCTTGAAACCTCAGAGGGGCGGCTGCTTTTTGTGTATTTTCGTATGAAAATATGATTGTAAAAATATATATTTTTGGGTTTGGGGCGCTGCTGCTATAAATAGGAAAATAAGTCGGCTAGGTCAAAAACTAGGTCGGTTGTGCTTAAGTCGGCCGCGGACGCCCGTCTGGAACACTTGGACGCTCGTCCAACCTCTTTGGACGCCAGGCAGACGCTCGTCCAGCCTCTGTCCAAACTCTCTGTTCAAAATTCTTCTCCTGGACGCCAGTCTGATTCAATGGACGCCCGTCCATAGTGGACGGGACATGAACGAACGTCCAGAATGCCTGGAAGCTGATTTCTTCATCTTTATCCTTTTCTTCTCATCCCTATCTCTTCTCTTCATCAGAAAATCCGAATGCAACCTCTTCTAATCCTCTTTTAGCTCGAAAACATGTATCTAAAAGATAGTAAAACATACCAAAGCGTACCATAACTCCAAAATAATATAAAATCACAATTTAAGCACATAATTCGTTACGTTTTGCAATTTAACTATCGAAAACACCACTTGCTCAATATTTCAATTATAAAGCTCGATTTCTATGAGAAACATCCAAATATGGGGGAAATTGATATAAAACATATCCTTATAAAACGTATAAAATCACCCTTAACAACTCCCCCACACTTATCTTTTGCTCGTCCCGAGCAAAACAAAACATAATCAAGACTCGAGACATATAAACATTAATGCAAATATAAAGCATATTCAATAGGTTAGAGGTTCGCCCAAGTGTGTGTGCATAGCCATAATAAATTTCCACTAAATCCACACTCGAAATTGATTCAAGCAAAACTAGCCAACATCCCATTTAAATTAGAAATATAAAAACGATTATAACATGCACCTCACAAAACATACATATTCGAAAAATAATAAGGAGTATTTAAAATATTTCCGACATACTTAGAGGATAATCCCTACAACATATCTTTCAGTTTCTACTAGGGATAAGATAGACGATAACTTAGTCTTATACTTTATTCAATTCATACCAATTCTCATTTAAGTTGATTCAACTTTTTCCACATTTAACACACATCAGAATGAGCTATTGCCCTGTCATAGCAGAATAGGATATTCGAGATATACCCTACCTTAAATCATAAGGCAGCTTTTTCTGACTGTCGTGAGCTTTTAGTCCTCATAGTGGTATAGGACATTTCGAGATAATGCCCTATCGCACTCAAATCATCGACCAGCTTCCGACACACCCAATTACCTCACTTTAAATTCAAATTTTTCATTTGACAATAAGTTACGTGTTACTTATCACATTCAAACCTTCAGATATTCACAGTATGTCATACTTTAATTCTAAACACAAACTATTAAAATTTTCAAAATTCGTATGTACGCAAAGAATCATGCGATAATCATCAAAAATCTCTAATCAAATGGGCATAGCTTTAAATTATAGCTCATCATTTACTATGGCACGTGAAAAATAGTGTTGGGTGAGACATCTAAATTTACTAAATATGCAAAATAATGCACCAATGATATAAAAACTCAACTAAAGATATGCCTTTGCTCACTTGGGACGAAACAAACAAAATTTTTAAAATTTAGCACTTTTTCATAGAAATATAACGAATTAAGCAAACGATATGTAGATGCACCAAACCATTCCCCTCCCCCACACTTAAATTACAACATGTCCTCATGTTGTGCAGAATTAAAGAAAAGATAAAAGAACTTAGCTAATTTTGTAATGATATGAAGATAGGCTGAAGAAGGATAGATAATCGACCCGCGTTTCCGAGGCACGAGACGTCATAGGTATTCCTCTCCAGATTCACTTCCAAGGCCAGCTTAACAAGAACAGCTAAAAGAAATACCTGCACCACTTGAAAAACATGGCAGCATCTCGGGGAACACGGGGGAATATAACATGGCAAAAATAATTATAGACAAGAAATAAGCACATGATATAATGGCTCAGATGGAAAAATCACCACACAGGGAAAGTACAGGACACCTAAGCATCAAATAAGCCACAGAAGCTTACAACACAAATAAGGTCCCACATGTGCATAAAGCTCATATAAAGATGGAACATATACATGGAACATTACAAAATAGTAGGCTAGGTGCAACTACATGAAAATATATTACAATGCAATCTACATGAAAATGAAGGACATAAAATAAAAGTGGTAGCGTACGGCAAGCCGACAGTAACTACCCTCAAGAAAAATAAAAGAAAAATAGAAAAACAATGCAACTAGATGACATGCAACTAAATGATATGCAAAAATAAAAGAAAATAAAAGAAAGAAAACTAGCCCACTCATTTGCAACACGACATGTATATCATAAACGTCTACCAAATAATGATAGTTTATGATAAACGACAGTACTATTCATTATATGCAGTGTAGACGCGCCTTAAGACTCATCAAAAGTGATAGCATTATGGAAAACCAACAGTTAGCTATACTAAACAGATATAACTCATAAGAAGACATGGTAGCATACGGAAAACCGACAGTAGCTACCCATATGAGTTACAAGAATAACAAGAAAGCACATAGGTCTCAAAGCTCACAGATTCATCACAACGATATGTAGCATACGGAAATCGACATTAGCTACTAAATAACAATAAGAAACGATTATAAGCGTCACGAGAACCGACAGTAACTATAACATGCATGGATGAATCATGTATATAAAAGTCAATCAATTATTTAACATGGATCAGTAGATGGAAAGAAACCATAACGGTGAAAGAACAGGACATCTACGCATATACAAAGGCCACAGAGGCTCTCATTAAAACATCCATGTCAATTAATGAAGCATGTATATGAAAATTAATCAATTATTTAACATGGATTCGTAGATGGAAAGATGTAAACATGCAAGTTCAGAACATCTACGTAAAAATAATTAGCCACAGAAGCTCAGATGAAAGTATCCACGTCAAATAACGCATTAAAAATCAAGTCAAGAAAAATTGGAACCTAGACGTGCGTCCAACCATCCAGACGGGCGTTCTCCTGGAAATTTTTGCACCGGACGGGCGTTCAATGAGCCGAACGCTCGTCTGGCTCAGAAAAACTGGAACAGAGTTGAGCAAAACTGGACGGACGGGCGTCTACTAGGCAGGACGCCCGTTCACCTGCACGTTATGGACTGGACGGGCGTTCACTTACCTTGAACGCTCGTCCAAACATCGAATTTGCACAGAAAAGTAGGAAAAACACAGCAAACCCTAAATAGATCATTAATTCAAAACAAACGAGCGCATTCAAAGCGCCCACGGATAAATTTAAGCCTGAGAGGGCACTAGTTACTGATTACAGTTACACTTCACGTTTCACAAATCAAGTAAAAAACTTTTGCACATTCTTAACCCAACGGTCATCGGAACACGGCAAAAATAAAAACTCTCAACTTGTGTGACGCTACTTTTATTGAAAGAAAAGAAATCATACAAAATAGAAAACAAGAAAACGATAAAAGGGAGAAAAACGTGTTGAAATCTTCTGAGCCCAAAATGGAAGGAAAAACAGTGGATTTTGACCTCGAAAATGGTGTTGAACGGCCGTAGGCGGTTCACCATGTCGTCGGCGTCGGAACGAGCTTTCCGAATTGGGGTCCCGCGCTCCAAACGGACACTCGAGCCGAAAGTTATGGCCAAAATAGTAACGAGTGCTAAAACGATCCCTTTTATCCAAAAGTTCGATCGTACAAAACGTGGGGTCAGATAATTCAACCTCAGATGTCCCCGAATCAAACTAGGAACTAGAAAGGATAGAAACAAAAACCTATCTATGAAAAATTCGTAACAAAATAGAGAAATTAACTCAATTAGATTCAACGAAACACCGATTCCCCGGCAACGGCGCCACTTTTGTTCGGAGGATTTTGCATCACTAAACAAAAAATAATTTATAAACCTATACCTAACATGCAAACTAACTCCTAACCGACCGAATATCGGGTAATTGCTAGCATAGTAGGGTAAATGCATGGTATCGATCCACGAGGAATTGGGATGTTGAATCTAATCTTATTAATTCCTTAAATTGTTACTACTATTTATTACTAAACCTAAACTAAAACGGAAAATAAACTGGACAGAGGATTGTCAATCCAAAGCCAGGAAGGATAAAAGCGATAATAAATAAATAAAACTATAAACGAAAAGAACATAAAACAAAGACACATGGGATCAAACAATATACAAACCAAGTGATCTCAACCCTAGTTCATCTCATGATTTTAATTCAATATTGTGGTCTCACCTATCAAAGGTATGAATTCCTACTTCCGTAAGTAATCCGTCTATCAGTCTCATCATCTTCCGATCTATAGAGATTAACGCTCTCAAAACAAGGTGCAAGATTTATTAGATCTAACAACCTAGAAATCTAACCTATCAACTTCCGTTATGTCAAGGTTAAAAATCCCATCTTTCCTATGGTGATCTAAGGTTTACACCGACTCCTGTCATACGGTAAACATCAATAAGCAATTCATCTTCCGATATTGATTGCATAGCATATAAGCATAGGAAGATACAAAACGAATCAAAGCTCATAAAACTAAAACAGGGATCGAATAGATTAAAAAGATAAACTCACATAGTTTGTACAATGGATGATCTCCATGAATCACAAACGAAAGAAAAAGCATCCTAATCTAACCCGGATCACCCGAGCACAAGGCTCGGGTGACCGGCCTTGAAACCTCAGAGGGGCGGCTGCTTTTTGTGTATTTTCGTATGAAAATCTGATTGTAAAAATATATATTTTTGGGTTTGGGGCGCTGCTGCTATAAATAGGAAAATAAGTCGGCTAGGTCAAAAACTAGGTCGGTTGTGCTTAAGTCGGCCGCGGACGCCCGTCTGGAACACTTGGGACTTTCGTCCAACCTCTTTGGGCCGCCAGCGGAGACGCCGTCCCACCCTCTGTCCAAACTCTCTATTCAAAATTCTTCTCCTGGACGCCAGTCTGATTCAATGGACGCCCGTCTATAGTGGACGGGACATGAACGAACGTCCAGAATGCCTGGAAGCTGATTCTTCATCTTTATCCTTTTCTTCTCATCCCTATCTCTTCTCTTCATCAGAAAATCCGAATGCAACCTCTTCAAATCCTCTTTTAGCTCGAAAACATGTATCTAAAAGATAGTAAAACATACCAAAGCGTAACATAACTCCAAAATAATATAAAATCACAATTTAAGCACATAATTCGTTACGTTTTGCAATTTAACTATCGAAAATACCACTTGCTCAATATTTCAATTATAAAGCTCGATTTCTATGAGAAACATCCACATAAGGGGGAAATTGATATAAAACATATCCTTATAAAACGTATAAAATCACCCTTAACAGAAAGCAACCTAAAGACTAAGAAATAAAAGCCTAAACTAAAAATTAAAAGCCTAATAAAAGAAAAGAAAGGAAAGGAAGAAAAAAGCAGATTATTAAGGAAAAGATGAAACAGACGGCAGCGCCCAAAGGTTTTGACGGGCGTCGCCTTAACTTTTTGACTGGACGGGCGTTCGGATGCCCAAACGCTCGTCTGGTCTTCAGAAAACTTGAACGGGCGTCCAAATTTTATGGACGCTCGTCTAAGTGAGTGGAAACGCTACAGGATTGAAAATTTTCCAGCGGACGGTGTCCCGGATTTTTATTAACAAAAACAAAATAAAACAAGTAATAAACCGGTTAACCTCAAGTGCAAGGATCGTAGTATAGAGGCTATGCCGGTCGATCTTACGGGAACTAGGCGAATATTAACCCTAGCTTTGGTTTTAACTAACTATTGTCACAATTACTAACCAAACGAATAACTAACTAAACAAATATGCGTAACGTAACTAGACAGAGGCGATTAATCCAATGCTAGGAGAGATTTGAAAGCGATAAAAATAAACTAAAAGTGCAGGAAAATAGAATAACTAATCTAAACTAAGCTATGGGGATTGTAAATCAAGTTTATAAAAGACAAACGAGGATTGATCCACCTATCAACATGCATTGATCTATTATCTCGATTTTACGTGGTATTTACTTAGGTTGTTTCTTATCTATGCATATTCTTGTTTTAACGCAATTATATTGGAAGATATGTTGTGTGCTTGATATGTTATTGTTTGATGGAAATCTTGAATAGCATAGATCACCATAGATAAGAATAGTTCATTAGATTTACATTAACGGAAGTTAGTAAGTCTAAAAACTAGATCGTTAACGTAAAAGTTGACGCCTTTGATCTTTTTAACGTGTTAATTTAGTATTGGAAGATACTAGGTTAATAGATGGATTGCCCAAGGAATTAGGAGTTCATGTTTAGGTAAGGTGAATCACAACCTAAGTAAATACCACGTAAAATCGAGATAATAGATCAATGCATGTTGATAGGTGGATCAATCCTCGTTTGTCTTTTATAAACTTGATTTACAATCCCCATAGCTTAGTTTAGATTAGTTAATCTATTTTCCTGCACTTTTAGTTTATTTTTATCGCTTTCAAATCTCTCCTAGCATTGGATTAATCGCCTCTGTCTAGTTACGTTCTGCATATTTGTTTAGTTAGTTATTCGTTTGGTTAGTAATTGTGACAATAGTTAGTTAAAACCAAAGCTAGGGTTAATATTCGTCTAGTTCCCGTAGAAGATCGACCCGGCATAGCCTCTATACCACGATCCTTGCACTTGAGGTTACCCGGTTTATTACTTGTTTTATTTTGTTTTTGTTAATAAAAATCCGGGACAAGTTTTTGGCGCCGTTGCCGGGGAACCGGACGGTTTGCCTAGTTTTTGTTTTTCTGTGTTAGTTCAGTTTTGTTTTCTATTTTCTGCGTTTTAATCCCTGTTTTTAGGTCGATTTCTAGGAGGATTAACCTTTAAGTAGTTAGGATATTAGTGTTTTGGATTAGGGTTAAAGTTTCTGTTTTGTGATTAGTTCTTTTTCCCTGTTTTTCCTGCTCTGTTTTCTTTACTTTTATCTCTGTTCTGAAAATCGTTTCTGTTCTTTTTCCTGGGAAATTTTGCATATGAAGCAGCGTCCATACCTATGAACGCCCGTCCCATCGTAAAATTTCAGCCTCAGATCAATTTCGACCTACAAAGCAGCGTTCATACAGCTGGACGCCCGTCCAAAAAATTACGAAAAATCGGACGGCGTTCATATTTTGGGCGCCCGTCCGTCTTGAAAACCAGCGAGACGCTCGTTCGTCTTTTTTGGACGCCCGTCCGTGCGCCTCTTTTCTTTCTCTTCTCTTTCTTTTCCTAGGTCTTGATAATAGTTCTAGGTTTCTAACCTTTTAGATAGATTCTTAGGTTTCCTTTTCGTAGTTTAAGTTTTTAATTTCGTGGTTTTTAGGTTTTGTTCAATTGAGTTGGGTTTCGGTTTATGCAAACTCGAAGTCAGAAAGGGCCATTACTCTTTACACCTGACCTCGAGCGGACCATAGTCCGACCCAATAGGCGGAAACTTCGTTTCACCGATCCTTCGGACGAAGGAAGTTCAGCCAACCAAGAAATTGAACGAAAGTTGATAGAAGAAATCGAAGAAATAGTAATAATGGCGGCAGAGGATCGACGTACGTTGGCAGACTACGCCATGCCTGGTGCAGTCACTGTCAACCCGGCTATAGTCTTGCCCGCCATTACTGCTCAAACTTTCGAGCTCAAGCCAGGGCTTATCCAGATGATGCAGCATGCATCAATTTTTACGGCTACCAATCAGAGAATTCCGCATACCCACTTACACACGTTCTTAGAGATATGCGGTACTACCCGCATCCAAGGTGTAAGTGAGGATGCTATCAAGCTCAAACTTTTCCTTTTTCCTAAAAGGGGATGCAAAGGAATGGTATCACTCTCTTCCTCTGAATCCATCACTACATGGAAATTTGGACTCGAGAGGAGTTTTTGAGTCAATATTTTCCACCCTCTAAGACGGCCCATTGCTTAAATGAAATTTTCACATTTTCTCGGAAGGAAAATGAATCGCTTTTTCAAGGCCTGGAAAAGGTATAAATCTCTTCTTAGAAGGTGCCCCATCATGGCTTGCCTTTGGAGAGGCTAGTCATTACTTTCTTTAAGCGGATTGACCGAGCTCACCAAGGGCATGGTCAATAGTTCATCTGGCGGGCGTTTTTGAAGAAGACTCCCAGACGAAGGATGGGCATTGTTCAAGACATTGCCAAATATAACTATGCTCCATCCTATCAGGCAATTCAAGCTCCTCCTCCTCCTAAGGTGGAGGAAGTAAATGTTCAAAGTCCGATTGCCATGCTGCAGAGGCCAGATGGCCAATCCTCAAACTCCGAATCCTATGAATCGACTTCGTTTCGCAGAACCCTCGAGGTTCTCAGATTGCGAATCTTCTTCGTCGGTGGTCATGTAAATGGCCAATGTCAATTCACCCCCAATTCTTCGTACCAAGTCAATACTGTCCATGCCGATGGACAGTACACTCAGGTCCAATGCCAAAACTGCGATAATATGGGGCATACTTCCAGATTCTGTCCTATGAATGGGCAGAATGCTGAAGTAAATGCGTTCTATGGCCAGAACACCCAAAGATTTAATCAACCATCGGCGCCAGAATCAATTCCGAGAACAAAGGTTCAATCAAGCTTCAATTTCAATCCAATTCGAGTTTTAATTGAATTCAAGTTTCAATAAGAACCCCTGGTTCCGCTCAAAACCAAAACTCTAATTTTTCCAGTCAAACACAAAGGTTCAATCGAATTGGCCTTCTAATTCCAATTCTAATTTTCAAAATCGGCCCGACCGACCATACTCTTCAAACTTCCAAAGACTCTCAAGGTCCTCGAATTCAAATGATCTTAAATTTGAATGGAACTCATTCAAAGAAGAGCAAAACAAGAATATTCAGCTCCTAATGAGTACCAATAAGAATCTTGAGAGACAGATAGAGGCAATTGGGTGAGCAATTAGCATCAAGACCCCAGGCATCCGCCCGATTTTACGAGAAAATCCTAAGGGTGGTCATGTTGCTCAGGCCGATTTGAGCGACCAAATCTTGACCGACCTCGCACCAACAATGCATTATGGACAAGAGGAGGCCGGACAATGAGTTTAAGCGGTACACGGTGAGTGGTCCCCACGGCTTTCGGGGAAACCACTAGCCCCTCCCGCCATTGATAAGGCGGGAGGGAAGTTGAGCACCCATCATCCCCTTTGGTCGCAAGCAAGTAATCAGTGACCGATCCACGATAGGTGAAAAAGTTGGAGATCCTCAAGTGGCTGATCCTCGAGGATTGAAAAAGGAAAAGAAAGTCGTGTGGTGATCCACGACTACGAAAGCTTCTGAAAAGACGGTTCGGTGGAAGGATTTGGAAGACAAAGCTATCAGCGCATCCTCAAAGAGAGTCTTTTCCGAGAGTGATCTGAAGAAGCTTCCGTTTCCACCGAGGAAGAGCAACATTCCATTGGTTGAAGACAAAAGTACGAGAAGGTGCTAAACCTTCTGAAAAATACTCAGGTAAATCTGCCATTATCCGAGGTCTTGGTCGAGATGCCTAAGTATACAAAGTTCATCAAGGATGTTGTATCTTCCAAGAAGAAGTTAGCGAGGAATGGACCAAGCGGTTGGTAAGGAGTGTTCTACGGTCAATAATGAAAGCTTACCAATCAAGAGAAGCGACCAGGAAATTTGTGCTCACATTGCGGATGGGAGGCCTAGTCTTCCCAAATTCCTTATGTGACTGGCGCATCTATCGCCTTGATGCCATTGTCGTCAGGTGCAAGCAACCTGGTTTACAAAGTCTTCTAGAACCCACGACCATGAATTTGCAGTTCGCTGATAGATCTTCTAAGAAAGCCTCAGGGATCATAAAGGACGTATTAGTTCAAATAGATAGGTTTACCTTTCCGGTTGGAGTCGGTACGTCTTAGATATTGAGAAAAGTGAACATGTCCCTTTAATTCTTGGAAGGCCTTTTCTATCTACAGCTAGAGCCCTCATCGATTGTGATGGTGGGCATGTGACCATTCGAGTTGGTGACCAGGAGGTGAGCTATAGTGTTTCAAAATCCATCAATGTACCTTCTGGGGATCCGAACGGCTTTTCCGTTGAGGAAACTTCTGATGATTTCGACGACTTCATGGATAAGCAAGTCATGGCTGTAGAATCAGAATATGAGCGACTAATTGATAAGCTGAATAGTCATGGTATGGTCAATCTAGACCAATTAGCAGCTGATTTCGAGGATGAGCTAAGAGAAGAAGCCTTGGCAGTAGGACTACTAAGTAAGCTCAACGATGTTGAGTTGAAAAGTGGCGATCTTAAATCAAGTCTAGAGGATCCTCCCGTAGATTTGGTACTGAAGCCGTTGCCTAAACATCTTAAGTATGTGTTTTTAAGAGAGGGTGACAAGCTTCCTTTGATCATCTCTGCCAAGCTATCTCGAACAGAAGAGCTTAAATTGTTAAACGTCTTGCGTAAAAATGAGAAAGCCTTTGGCTGGCAAGTTGGAGATATCAAAGGAATATCTCCTGACATCTGTATGCACAAGATAAAGACTAGTGAAGGAGCCAAATGTGTAAGACAGCCCCAAAGAAGGCTCAACCCTCACATGCAAGAGGTAGTCAAGAAGGAGATCATTAAGCACGGATATGGGTATCATTTATGCTATAGGCGATAGTGAATGGGTTTCCCGACTCAAGTAGTTCCCAAGAAGGGTGGGATTACAATTGAGAAGAATGAAAAGGAGAAGAAATAGCTCTGAGACTGGTCACTGGTTATAGGGTATGCATTGATTATAGAAAACTCAATGAAGTAACCACGAAGGACCACTTTCCCCTTCCATTCATTGACTAGATGCTTGAGCGTCCCGGGGGCACGATTCTATTGTTTCTGGATGGATATTCGGATATTTCAGATACCCATAGATCCTATTGACCAAGAGAAGACCACTTTCACCGCCCGTATGGTACGTTTCGCTTATAGGCGGATGCCATTTGGTCTCTGTAATGCCCTGACCACCTTCCAAAGGTGTATGATGGCAATCTTTGACGGGCGAGTTGAAAAGTGCATGGAGATTTTTATGGATGATTTCTCGGTCTTTGGTCAATCCTTCGATGATTGCCTCGATAATCTTGATCATGTGTTGTCTAGATGTGTGGAAAAGGACTTAGTGCTTAATTGGGAGAAATGCCATTTCATGGTAGATGAAGGCATAGTCCTTGGCCACAGAGTGTCAGCCAAAGGTATAGAAGTAGATAGGGCCAAGGTTGAAGCTATTGAGAAGATGAGTTATTCTAAGAATGTTCGGGAAGTCCGAGGTTTTCTCGGACATGTCGGGTTCTATAGGAGGTTCATCCAGGACTTTTCAAGGATCGCCAAGCCCCTGTCTACCCTACTAAAGGAAGACGTTGAGTTTGATTTTGATGATAGCTGCAAGCACGCGTTTGAGGAGCTCAAAAGTCGCCGATCTCTCGCTCCAATTCTTATATCACTCGATTTGGAACTTACCCTTTGAACTTATGTGTGACGCATCAAACTATGCAGTTGGTGCGGTCTTAGGACAAAAGCTTAATGGGAAGTTCCAGCCCATCTATTATGCCAGCCACACACTGAATCCTTCTCAAGTTAACTACACGACCACTGAAAAGGAATTATTAGCCGTAGTCTTTGCTATGGATAAGTTTCGTAGTTACTTCTTTGGGTGCTCAAGTGATTGTGTGGGTGATCACGCGTGACTCTGCGCTATCTAATGACAAAGAAAGAAGCTAAACGCGCGCTTATCTGCGGTGGATAATCGACCTCCAAGAGTTTGACGTTCAAATTAAAGATAAAAAGGCGGTGAAGCGTAGTGGCGGATCATGTTTCTAGGATGTTAAGTGAGGAAAAGGGTGATCCCGATGATATAGATCTTTACTTTCCTCTTGAAAACATTATGTTGATAGACGGTCGTCCTCCCGATGTTCCATGGTACTTTCTATTGTGAACTACCTTCATGCCCGTTACCTTGATCACGAGATGTCTTATCAGGAGAAGAAGAAGTTCTTCTCTGATATGAAATATTTCGTTTGGGATGAACCGTATCTTTTTAAAATCTGCAAAGATGGTTTGCTTAGGAGATGCGTTCCTGAATCCGAGCAACGTGAGGTTATCGAGCAATGCCATAGTGGACCCACAGGTGGTCACTTTGGTCCTTGGAAAACCGTTGCTAAGATCTTTCAATCCGGTTTCTATTGGCCTACGATCTTTAAAGATACGGAAGCTTTCTGTAAAGCTTGTGATAGGTGCCAAAGAACCGGAACTCTGACAAGGCGTTTTGACATGCCTTTGAAACCCATCTTAGAGTGCGAAGTCTTTGATGTATGGGGTATCGATTTTATAGGACCTTTCCCATCATCTTGCGGTAACAAATACGTCTTAGTCTGCGTCGACTATGTTTCGAAATGGGTGGAGGCGAGAGCCACTCCTCACAATGATCATAAAGCGGTCATGAAGTTCCTAAAGAAGAATATCTTTGTGAGATTTGGGTGTCCTCGAGCCTTGATCGGTGATGAAGGGCGCATTTTTGCAACCGACCTCTAGAAAAAGTTCTCGAAAAGTATGGTGTGCGCCATAAGACCGCACCCCATACCTTCGATGACTAGCGGTCGAGGTTGAGCGAAGCAACCAAAGCATTAAAAGATCTGAGAAAAGCGTGAGCAGTCATCGCAAGGATCGAGTCTCGATGTTGGATGATGTATTGTGGGCTTATAGGACCGCCTATAAAACTCCTATGGGTACATCTCCATATCAAATGGTCTACGGAAACCATGTCATCATCTGCTGTCGAGTTAGAGCATAGAGCTTATTGGGCTACAAAGTTTCGAACATTGATTCCCAATCTTGTGGGAAACATCGACTCTGGCGATTAGCTATGAGTGGATTTAATTCGGACTCCAGGCCTATGAAAGTGCCAGGATCAAGCAAAGATAAGATGAAACTACTCCATGATGCGAAAATTAAGAAGCGAGAATTGAGTCGGCGAACAAGTTCTCTCTATAATTCTAGGTTACATTTGTTTCTGGAAAATTGCGGACACGTTGGTCCGGCCCTTCGAGATTCTCCAAATCATTCCTGGAGGCGTTCTAGAACTTCGTGGTTATAGTGGTGACCCGTTTCGAGTCAACGGTCAAAGGTGCAAACACTATATCGGTGAACCTAAAGAGACATCTTTGATTGTTAAATTTCTCGATATTCTCGGATGTGGTGTTCCGCGAGTCGAAGACTTTAACGAGTTATCACCCGACTTGTTCTCCGAGGATGACGGGAGTGACCTTCTTAAGAAGTTCTTGGAGGTTGTTGTGATATGGAAGAGTTTGAAAGGAGAGAGTGGTGAAGAGTCATCGAGAGGGCTCGAGAGAATGAAGAGGTCACCCATGGGGAGGTTCAAGCGTATGTGGAGGGCTATTAAAACTTTTCCCCATGTGTGAGATGTTGTTTCTGCAGCCACACTGCTGATCAAAGCTTACACGAGGTAGTGGCTGGCAGAAAAATCAAATGGCCTGATCTAGACTGAGCTTAGACTGTGTCGAGCTAACGACATTAACCAAAAGCGCTACTAGGAGGCATCCTAGATATCCCGTATTATATTAGCTAGGTTCTGTTCACGCTATTAGTGTTTTATTTATTTAAGTTTTAGTTTGATTAAGTTTTAGCTAACTAAGTTGTTCTGTTTTTATCTGTCAGTTAGTGTGCTTTTAGATATGGATTACGGAGTTCTTCCTGAGGAGTTCCCCCTCATTAGTCGGATCCCGCTGATCACAGTAGATGATGGACCGGGAGGCACTATAGTCCTTCATGTAGATTTTGACATTAGCACTCAGGTTAAGACCATCACGTACGTTATCGTAGTTCCACCTTGTTCGGGAGGCAGCGATTTCACGACTGAGGAGTTGCAGGAGGCCATAGGACGTCCCTACACGATCCTTAATGATCCTATGTCGTGATTTGGCACTAGTTGCGCAGTCGAGCATTTCAGAGGTGTTGAGGTAGCTGGTGAAGATTGGTGTTTGCAAGATGAGTACGACTTTCCTCCAGCTGTCGACATGCTTCGACGTCTCATTCGCATAGTGGATTGGGACGAAATCTCGCATGAGACTAGTGAGTTCTTAGTTAGTTTGGTTCTCGCCGAGCCCCGACGTAAAAAAAGAAGCGCTTGGTGGGAGGCAACCCACTTTGTTTTAGTTATGTTTTTATTGCCTTCTACGCTATTTTGTGTCTTTAATCTTTCATCATTGTACTTTTGAATTTTATTTTGACAGTAATAACAGTTGCACTTCAATTTTAATTTAGCATTTGTGTGAAAGAGTTTTGATTTTTATCACCTTCTCTGGTGGACGCCCGTTCATGAAAATGAACGCCCGTCCAGATTGCTTGTTTTTATGGACGTTCGTCCAAAATGGTGGACGCCCGTCTGCAAAAATCCCTCCTATCCTGTATGTAAAAATGCCACATGGACGAACGTCTGAATTTTTGGACGCCCGTCCAGTTCATACGGTTGCTAGTGAACGCCCGTTCGTCCAGATGGACGAGCGTCCACTCTGGGCCTATATATACCTGTTCTAGGCGTGAACCCTCATTTTTCTACGATTTCAAAAGAGAACCCGACTTTCCCCCTCCTCCAAACCTCAAAATCTTCATTTCTGGACCAAATTTGACGATCCTTGTTGCAAAAGAAAGGTCCTTGCACCCTCTTTTCATTTATCTAGTCCATTCCCTCCAACAATCAACGAAATTTGAAGAATCGGAGATTTTTCAGTGCGGCCATTTGGACTAAATTTCCAATTTTGGGGGTCAATCTTGGTGTTTCTGGGCTTCAAATCCATTCGATCATCATCCTTACATAGCATTTGGTAAGTCTATAGCAATTTTTCTCGATTCCATTCCAGTTTTTGGGAGTTCGATCTTCGGCTCGACTCATTTTCTTGAATATGCGCTCATACTGTTTTAATTTTCTTTTTGTTGCTCTTCTCTTCACCGAATCCTGGTTATGATGATGATATGGTGTTCTTATGGCGGTTGTGGATGGTGTGGTCCTTTTGTGGTGTTTGTTTGGGTATTTTTGTTGACTTGAAATCCCGATTTGGACGATAAACGGGTAACCATTTGTGTGAATGGTTTAGTTTAGTTATAAGTTTGACGATGGTGCGTAAGAAGGAAATTGTGAAGCGTTATGGTAAAGGTTTGGCTAGGGAGAGCGGTAAACGTAAACGTCCTGAGTTTGATCCATCCCAATTGGACCCTAACAGAGGGCGTAGTCTTTAGAGATCAACCCCGAACATCTCAACAAAGTGGGACCAATTTACGGGAGGATTCTTCCTCCAACTCTGATACTGAGGATGATGATGCTATCCCCCTGAGTAGGATGTCTCGAGGTAACCGTGGTGAGGAGTCCTCTAAAGCCAAGCCATCTAGAGTTGAGGGTGGAGAGGAGAATGTTGTGCGGGGACGAGCGACCGAGAGCACCTCCTAAGAAAAAGTCTAAGACCGTTACCCCTCTTTCGATGCCTCGTCGGTTTATCAATCCTTTGGCCCATGACGCCTACACTAAGCACTACTCGACCAGAAGTCTTATTTTTGATAGGGAGGTGAGAGTGTCTCAAGTTGATCCTACTTTTGCTCGGATGTTCAAGACTAGGAAGTGGTCAGCCTTGACACAAATTCCATCTACTCATGTCAATGATTCTATCGTCCGTGAGTTCTATGCCAACTTTTCTGAGGCGGACCTAGATACAAAGTGTGTTATGGTGCGAGGTGTTAAGGTTCCTTTTTCTGCTAAGGTCATAAATGAAAAATACAATTTACCGGATTTTGAGGGTTTGGATTATAAGGAGGAGATTGCAAGGAGGCAACATGAGGATGGTCGTGACCCGATGGAGGAGTTGAGATTACGGGTTTGTCCGGATGTGGCTTGGACGATGCGACCCAATGGCCAAAGAAAGGAGTTAGTCACAACGACATGGACCGAGGATTGGAGAGTCCAGTGCCGTTTTATTCAGAGTCGTTTGATCCCGAAGAATAATCTTACACATTTCCATATCAGCGATCTTGGGATGTTATATGCTTTGACGTTCGGGTTGAATGTAGACGTGGGGCAAGCCTTATACGACGAGATTTCCATGAACCAGAAGGTGTACACCCGGAGTTTAATAGTCCCACATTTGATACATCAGTTGTGTCTGGATGCTGGGGTTGCTGAGTATGCATCGGACCACAAGACCAAGAGTTACCCCCCTATTCGTCGAGAGAAGGCTGTACCCGTTTCCGAGCCTGGGTCCACATCGACACCGCCTCGAGCCTCAGTTCTTTCTGGATTATCTTCTTCCGAGATTACTCGGCATAGTATGGCTCATAGTTTGAGGGCGATGTTGAATGATATCCGGGATGGCCAAGATAATATCTTGTCGGTTTTGGAATGTATCGTTGATGGACGGCAACCGAGAGATCGGCGGGTATTCAGTGCAAGTAGTATGGATTATGTCTTCTCCGAGCAGATAGAGAGGGTGATAGCTGAGGTGGTCAAGATGGAGGAGCAGCCCGAGTCAGATGAGGAGGATGAGCCCCCGGTAGAGCTCAGCTCTGCTTCGCTTCTCACGCGACTGAGCCTACACCGACGCCCGTCCTTTGTTCTTTGCACCTACTTCAGATCCTCCTCATGTTGATGCTCCTACTGTTGACGCCATTGATGTTCCTGTTCCTGAGACGACTCCGGGGCTCCCTTGAGTTTTTATTCGCTTTACCCCTTTTCTGGTTGATGTTGCACTTTTTGATACTTTTCATTCGATTTGGCTGTACCTATGCATTTTGCTACTTTCCTTTTGGTTACTTTTCATGATTTTTGGTTTTTCTACTTTTTACGCGACTGTTGTTTATCATAGGCGTATACTTTGATGGTCATGTAAGCCATAAGGCAGTCTGCACTCTTTTCTTTGACTTCTGTTGACATATTTATTTGATGGTCCTATTTTTTTCATCCGTTTTGAATTATTATCTCTACTGCCATATTATACCCCGTTTCCCCCGAGTTTTCTGTTTTCTCGCGTGTTGCAGAGGTGGTTTTTGTCGAGTAATCGTTGAGTTACGTTTGGACGTTTTTCCACGCTTTTTGCGAGCGTTGGCCTTTTCATGCTCCAGCCTGACCAACATCTCGATTATTTCTACGCAAATACAGCTAAGTTTCTTCTCATTTTCCTTTCTGCACAACATGAGGACATGTTGAGTTTTTAAGTGTGGGGGAGGGGATAGTTCGATGCGTATACGTTTAATTACTACGTTAGTTTGTTTATTATGCAAAAACATGCTCAATTTTCAAAAAAAATTTCTACACTTGTGTTCTTGTTTTGTCCCGAGTAGGCGATTCAACGTGAAGTTCGTTGTTTTTGCAGTCATCTATGCGATATTTCATATGTTTGATAAGTTAATTGTTTCACCAAGATTTATTTTTCACGAGCCATAGTGAATGATGAGCTAATTTATAAAGTTATACCCCGTTTTGGATTAGTAGTTTTTGATTTTCTTATAACTCATGTGCTTAGTGCTACGTATATATCTTGGGATTTATGATAGTTTGTATTTAGTTCCGAAGTATGATATACTGTGAATATCTAGACGTTTGAATGTGATAAGAAACGCGTAGCTATTGTCAAATTGAAGAAGTTGAATTAAATGAATTATTGGGTGTGTCGAAAGCTAGTCGATGATTTGAGTGAGGTAGGGTATACCACGTATGTCCTATTCCACCATGATGACCAAAAGCTCACGACAGTTAGGAAAAGCTGCCTAATGATTGGAGTAGGTAGGGTATTATCTCGAAATGTCCTATTCTGCTATGAGGGCAATAGCTTCTTCTAATGTGTGTTTGAAGTGAATAAGTTAAATCAACTGAAGAACTGTTATGAAATGAATAAGGCTTAGTTCTCGTTAATCTTATCCCCAGTATAAACTGATAGATATGCTGTAGGGATTATCCTCTGAGTATTTCAGAAAGGCCCTAGATTCACTCGATCATCCTTTTCGGGATATGTCACGTTTGTAGGGTACATCTTATGAGTGTCATTTATTACTATTCTACGAGGGGGTATTAGCTAGTTTTACTTTGAGTTATTCAAGTTTGGATTTAGCGGAAGTTTTCTATGGCTATGCACTTACACGATGGTGAACACCTAAGTTATTGAATATATGTTATACTTGTTTAGATGCCTATTTTTCCTTTCTCGAGCCTAATTTTTGCGTTTTGTTTTGCTCGGGACGAGCAAAGATAAGTGTGGGGAGTTGTTAAGGGTGAAAATCTATGTTTTATTATGATATATTTTATGTATTTTCCTCTTAATTGGATTGATTGCATAATAAATGGCCCTTATATGGAAATATTGGGCATACTAGGTTTTTAAGGACTTAATCGCAATATTGAATAAATTATGTGTTTTCATCGTGAATTATAATTAATTGGACTTTATTACAGTTTTGCGATGTTTTCCATGTGTTATAGGTATGTTCATTGTGCTCAAATGATGATCAAAAAGGGTTAAAATTCGAGCTATAAAGATTTAAGAAGAGATAATGATGAAGTGAATTGAAGAAAAGAGATAATGATGCAAAAATCGCATTCAAGTCATGATGAACGTTCGTCCATGCAGCGTCCATATCCAACGAACGTCCGGAAATTTAGACGGGCGTCCATGGAAGCAATCTTGATCTGAGAGAGTTTGAAGCGGAGTTTGAGCAGCGTCGAGGAGTTCAAGAATATCAAACGAAAGCGCCCACTCAAGTGGACGAGGCGTCGGAATGACGACTTAGTGAAGCCGCCTCAAATCTCTATAAATACTTGCCTATTTTCACACATTGAGAGACGAATTTTGACAATCTTCGAACCCTAAACCCTAGGGGCGGCTTTGGCTGCGATTTTACACTTTTTATTTCCAGTTTTATGCAACGTTAAATTCGATCAAAGTAGACTAGTTCTATGTTATTTTTCTGCTTTTCTGGGTTGCTGAGGATGCTCAGAGGCTAGAACCTCCTTCAAACGAATTGTGAAGCCCGTCGGCATTGAATTGATCTCTTTATTTCGACTTTTCTTGTGAGTATTTACTACGGTTGTTTCTTATCTATGCATATTCTTGTTTTAACGCAATTATATTGGAAGATATGTTGTGTGCTTGATATGTTATTGTTTGATGGAAATCTTGAATAGCATAGATCACCATAGATAAGAATAGTTCATTAGATTTACATTAACGGAAGTTAGTAAGTCTAAAAACTAGATCGTTAACGTAAAAGTTGACGCCTTTGATCTTTTAACGTGTTAATTTAGTATTGGAAGATACTAGGTTAATAGATGGATTGCCCAAGGAATTAGGAGTTCATGTTTAGGTAAGGTGAATCACAACCTAAGTAAATACCACGTAAAATCGAGATAATAGATCAATGCATGTTGATAGGTGGATCAATCCTCGTTTGTCTTTTATAAACTTGATTTACAATCCCCATAGCTTAGTTTAGATTAGTTAATCTATTTTCCTGCACTTTTAGTTTATTTTTATCGCTTTCAAATCTCTCCTAGCATTGGATTAATCGCCTCTGTCTAGTTACGTTCTGCATATTTGTTTAGTTAGTTATTCGTTTGGTTAGTAATTGTGACAATAGTTAGTTAAAAACCAAAGCTAGGGTTAATATTCGTCTAGTTCCCCGTAAGATCGACCCGGCATAGCCTCTATACTACGATCCTTGCACTTGAGGTTAACCGGTTTATTACTTGTTTTATTTTGTTTTTCTTAATAAAAATCCGGGACAAGTTTTTGAACTTCCTTCGTCCGAATTATATCAACACTTGATCATCAATTCAGCCTCTGGGCCTATATATTCATGCCTGGCTACACTCAACCTTTTCGATACCCCATACATCAAAGACTTCGCACTCTAAGATGGGTTTCAAAGGCATGTCAAAACGCCTTGTCAGAGTTCCGGTTCTTTGGCACCTATCACAAGCTTTACAGAAAGCTTCCGTATCTTTAAAGATCGTAGGCCAATAGAAACCGGATTGAAAGATCTTAGCAACGGTTTTCCAAGGACCAAAGTGACCACCTGTGGGTCCACTATGGCATTGCTCGATAACCTCACGTTGCTCGGATTCAGGAACGCATCTCCTAAGCAAACCATCTTTGCAGATTTTAAAAAGATACGGTTCATCCCAAACGAAATATTTCATATCAGAGAAGAACTTCTTCTTCTCCTGATAAGACATCTCAGGATCAAGGTAACGGGCATGAAGGTAGTTCACAATAGAAGAGTACCATGGAACATCAGGAGGACGACCGTCTATCAACATAATGTTTTCAAGAGGAAAGTAAAGATCTATATCATCAGGATCACCCTTTTCCTCACTTAACATCCTAGAAACATGATCCGCCACTACGTTCTCACTGCCCTTTTTATCTTTAATTTGAACGTCAAACTCTTGGAGGGTCAGTATCCACCGCAGTAAGCACGGTTTAGCTTCTTTCTTTGTCATTAGATAGCGCAGAGCCGCGTGATCAGTCCACACAATCACTTGAGCACCCAGCAAGTAACTACGAAACTTATCCATAGCAAAGACTACGGCTAATAATTCCTTTTCAGTGGTCGTGTAGTTAACTTGAGAAGGATTCAGTGTGTGACTGGCATAATAGATGGGCTGGAACTTCCCATTAAGCTTTTGTCCTAAGACCGCACCAACCGCATAGTTTGATCGTCACACATAAGTTCAAAGGTAAGTTCCACTCTAAGCGATATAAGAATTGGAGCAGAGATCAGACGACTTTTGAGCTCCTCAAACGCGTGCTTGCAGCTATCATCAAAATCAAACTCAACGTCTTCCTTTAGTAGGGTAGGCAGGGGCTTGGCGATCCTTGAAAAGTCTGGATGAACCTCTATAGAACCCGACATGTCCGAGAAAACCTCGGACTTCCCGAACATTCTTAGGATAACTCATCTTCTCAATAGCTTCAACCTTGGCCCTATCTACTTATACCTTTGGTGACACTCTGTGGGCAAGGACTATGCCTTCATCTACCATGAAATGGCATTTCTCCCAATTAAGCACTAAGTCCTTTTCCACACATCTAGACAACACATGATCAAGATTATCGAGGCAATCATCGAAGGATTGACCAAAGACCGAGAAATCATCCATAAAAATCTCCATGCACTTTTCAACTAGCCCGTCAAAGATTGCCATCATACACCTTTGGAAGGTGGTTGGGGCATTACAGAGACCAAATGGCATCCGCCTATAAGCGAACGTACCATACGGGCAGGTGAAAGTGGTCTTCTCTTGGTCAATAGGATCTATGGGTATCTGGAAATATCCGGAATATCCATCCAGGAAACAATAGAATGCGTGCCCCGCCAGACGCTCAAGCATCTGGTCAATGAATGGAAGGGGAAAGTGGTCCTTCGTGGTTACTTCATTGAGTTTTCTATAATCAATGCATACCCTATAACCAAAGTGACCGGCCTCTGAGCTATTTCTTCTCCTTTTCATTCTTCTCAATTGTAATCCCACCCTTCTTGGGAACTACTTGAGTCGGGAAACCCATTCACTATCGGCTATAGCATAAATGATACCCATATCCGAAGCTTAATGATCTCCTTCTTGACTACCTCTTGCATGTGAGGTTGAGCCTTCTTTGGGGCTGTCTTACACATTTGGCTCCTTCACTAGTCTTTATCTTGTGCATACAGATGTCGGGAGATATTCCTTTGATATCTCCAACTTGCCACCAAAGGCTTTCTCATTTTTACGCAAGACGTTTAACAATTTAAGCTCTTACATTCGAGATAGCTTGGCGAGAGATGATCAAAGGAAGCTTGTCACCCTCTCTTAAAAACACATACTTAAGATGTTTAGGCAACGGCTTCAGTACCAAATCTACGGGAGGATCCTCTAGACTTGATTTAAGATCGCCACTTTTCAACTCAACATCGTTGAGCTTACTTAGTAGTCCTACTGCCAAGGCTTCTTCTCTTAGCTCATCCTCGAAATCAGCTGCTAATTGGTCTAGATTGACCACACCATGACTATTCAGCTTATCAATTAGTCGCTCATATTCTGATTCTACAGCCATGACTTGCTTATCCATGAAGTCGTCGAAATCATCAGAAGTTTCCTCAACGGAAAAGCCGGTCGGAGCCCCAGAAGGTACATTGATGGATTTTGAAACACTATAGCTCACCTCCTGGTCACCAACTCGAATGGTCACATGCCCACCATCACAATCGATGAGGGCTCTAGCTGTAGATAGAAAAGGCCTTCCAAGAATTAAAGGGACATGTTCACTTTTCTCAATATCTAAGACGTACCAGTCAACTGGAAATGTAAACCTATCTATTTGAACTAATACGTCCTTTATGATCCCTGAGGCTTTCTTAGAAGATCTATCGTGAACCGCAAATTCATGGTCGTGGGTTCTGAAGACTTTGTAAACCCAGTTTGCTTGCACGGACAATGGCATCAAGTCGATAGATGCGCCCAGTCACATAAGGAATTTGGGAAGACTAGGCCTCCCATCCGCAATGTGAGCACAAATTTCCGGGTCGCTTCTCTTGATTGGTAAGCTTTCATTATTGACGAGAGAACACTCCTTACCAACTGCTTGGTCCATTCCTGCTAACTTCTTCTTGGAAGATACAACATCCTTGATGAACTTTGTATACTTAGGCATCTCGACCAAGACCTCGGATAATGGCAGATTTACTCGAGTATTTTTTGAAGGTTTAGCACCTTCTCGTACTTTTTGTCTTCAACCAATGGAATGTTGCTCTTCCTCGGTGGAAACGGAAGCTTCTTCAGATCACTCTCGGAAAAGACTCTCTTTGAGGATGCGCTGATAGCTTTGTCTTCCAAATCCTTCCACCGAACCGTCTTTTCAGAAGCTTTCGTAGTCAGGGGATCAGCCACCTGACTTTCTTTTCCTTTTTCAATCCTCAAGGGATCAGCCACTTGAGGATCTCCAACTTTTTCACCTATCAGGGGATCGGTCACCTGATTACTTGCTTGCAGCCAAGGGGATGATGGGTGCTCAACTTCCCCTCCTGCCTTATCAATGGCAGGAGGGGCTAGTGGTTTCCCTGAAAGCCAGGGGGACCACTCAGCTGTGTACCGCTTCTTAAACTCATTGTACTGGCCTCCTCTTGTCCATAATGCATTGTTGGTACGAGGTCAGTACATCATTCGCTCAAATCGGCCCGAGCAACATGACCACCCTTAGGATTTTTTCGGTAAAATCGGCGGATGCCTGGGGGTCTTGATGCTAATTGCTCACCAATGCTACTATCTGTCTCTCAAGATTCTTATTGGTACTCATTAGAGTGAATATTCTTGTTTTGCTCTTCTTTGAATGAGTTCCATTCACCTTAAGATCATTTGAATTCGAGGACCTTGAGAGTCTTTGGAAGTTTGAAGAGTATGGTGGTGGGCGATTTTGAAAATTAGAATTGGAATTAGAAGGCCATTTCGATTGAACCTTGTGTTTGATTGGAAAAATTAGAGTTTTGGTTTTGAAGCGGAACCAGGGTTCTTATTGAAACTTGAATTCGAATTAAAACTCGAATTCGGATTGAAATTGGAAGCTTGATTGAACCCTTGGTTTGGAATTGATTCTCGGCGGATGGTTGATTAAATCTTTGGGTGTTACGCCATAGAACGCATTTACTTGAAGATACGCCCATTCATGGGATGTAATCTGGAAGTATGCCCCATATTATCGCAGATTTTGGCATTGGACTGAGTGTCTTGTCCATCGGCATGGGATGTATTGACTTGGTACGAAGAATTGGGGTGAATTGACATTGGCCATTTACATGACCGATCGACAAAGAAGATTCGCAATACTGAACACGAGGGTTCTGCGGAAGCGGCGAGTCGATTCATAGGATTCGGAGTTTGAGGATTGGCCATCTGCCTCTGCAGCATGGCAATCAGACTTTGAACATTTACTTCCTCCACCTTAGGAGGAGGAGGAGCTTGAATTGCCTGATAGGATGGAGCATAGTTATATTTGGCAATGTCTTGAACAATGCCCATCCTTCGCCTGAGTCTTCTTCAAAACGCCCGCCAGATGAACTATTGACCATGCCCTTGGTGAGCTCGGTCAATCCGCTTAAAGAAAGTAATGACTAGCCTCTCCAAAGGCAAGCCATGATGGGGGCACCTTCTAAGAAGAGATTTATACCTTTTCCAGGCCTCGAAAAACGATTCATTTTCCTTCTGAGAAAATGTGAAAATTTCATTTAAGCAATGGGCCGTCTTAGAGGGTGGAAAATATTGACTCAAAAACTCCCTCTCGAGTCCAGCCCATGTAGTGATGGATTCAGGAGGAAGAGAGTGATACCATTCCTTTGCATCCCCTTTTAAGGAAAAAGGAAAAAGTTTGAGCTTGATAGCATCCTCACTTACACCTTGGATGCGGGTAGTACCGCATATCTCTAAGAACGTGTGTAAGTGGGTATGCGGATTCTCTGATTGGTAGCCGTAAAAAATTGATGCATGCTGCATCATCTGGATAAGCCCTGGCTTGAGCTCGAAAGTTTGAGCAGTAATGGCGGGCAAGACTATAGCCGGGTTGATGATGGATCGCACAGGCATGGTGTAGTCTGCCAACGTACGTCGATCCTCTGCCGCCATTATTACTATTTCTTCGATTTCTTCTATCAACTTTCGTTCAATTTCTTGGTTGGCTGAACTTCCTTCGTCCGAAGGATCGGTGAAACGAAGTTTCCGCCTATTGGGTCGGACTATGGTCCGCCGAGGTCAGTGTAAAGAGTAATGGCCCTTCGACTTCGAGTTTGCATAAACCGAAACCCAACTCAATTGAACAAAACCTAAAACCACGTAAATTAAAAACTTAAACTACTAAAAGGAAACCTAAGAATCTATCTAAAGGTTAGAAACCTAGAACTATTATCAAGACCTAGGAAAAGAAAGATAAGAGAAAGAGAAAGAGGGCAGACGGACGGGCGTCCAAAAAGACGAACGAGCGTCTGCCTGGTTTTCAAGACGGACGGGCGTCCAAAATATGAACGCTCGTCCGATTTTTCAGAATTTTTTTGGACGGGCGTCCAATTGTATGAACGCTCGTTTGTAGGTCAGGAATTGATACAGGACTGAAATTTTACAGTGGACGGGCGTTCATAGGTATGGACGCTCGTTCATATGCAAAATTTCCTCAGAAAAAAAACGGAAACGATTTTCAGAACAGAGATAAAAGTAAAGAAAACAGAGCAGGAAAAACAGGGAAAAAGAACTAATCACAAAACAGAAACTTTAACCCTAATCCAAAACACTAATATCCTAACTACTTAAAGGTTAATCCTCCTAGAAATCGACCTAAAAACAGGGATTAAAACGCAGAAAATAGAAAACAAAACTGAACTAACACAAAAAAAACAAAAACTAGGCAAACCGTCCGGTTCCCCGGCAACGGCGCCAAAAACTTGTCCCGGATTTTTATTAACAAAAACAAAATAAAACAAGTAATAAACCGGTTAACCTCAAGTGCAAGGATCGTAGTATAGAGGCTATGCCGGGTCGATCTTACGGGGAACTAGACGAATATTAACCCTAGCTTTGGTTTTTAACTAACTATTGTCACAATTACTAACCAAACGAATAACTAACTAAACAAATATGCAGAACGTAACTAGACAGAGGCGATTAATCCAATGCTAGGAGAGATTTGAAAGCGATAAAAATAAACTAAAAGTGCAGGAAAATAGATTAACTAATCTAAACTAAGCTATGGGGATTGTAAATCAAGTTTATAAAAGACAAACGAGGATTGATCCACCTATCAACATGCATTGATCTATTATCTCGATTTTACGTGGTATTTACTTAGGTTGTGATTCACCTTACCTAAACATGAACTCCTAATTCCTTGGGCAATCCATCTATTAACCTAGTATCTTCCAATACTAAATTAACACGTTAAAAGATCAAAGGCGTCAACTTTTACGTTAACGATCTAGTTTTTAGACTTACTAACTTCCGTTAATGTAAATCTAATGAACTATTCTTATCTATGGTGATCTATGCTATTCAAGATTTCCATCAAACAATAACATATCAAGCACATAACATATCTTCCAATATAATTGCGTTAAAACAAGAATATGCATAGATAAGAAACAACCGTAGTAAATACTCACAGTAAAAGTCGAAATAAAGAGATCAATTCAATGCCGACGGCTTCACAATTCTCGTTTGAAGGAGGTTCTAGCCTCGAGCATCCTCAAAGAACCCGTAAAAGCGAGAAAAATAACATAGAACTAGCCTACTTTGATCGAATTTAACGTTGCATAAAGCGGAAATAAAAAGTGTAAAATCGCAGCCAAAGCCGCCCCTAGGGTTTAGGGTTCAAGATTGTCAAAATTGTCTCTCAATGTGTGAAAATAGGCAAGTATTTATAGAGATTTGAGGCGGCTTCACTAAGTCGGCATTCGGACGCTCGTCACTTGAGTGGGCGCTTTCGTTTGATATTCTTGAACTCCTCAGGACGCTCGTTCAAACTCCGTTCAAACTCTCTCGTATCAAGATTGCTTCCATGGACGCCCGTCTAAATTTCCGGACGTTCGATTCGATATGGAATATTTGCATGGACGAACGTTCATCATGACTTGAATGCGATTTTTGCATCTTTATCTCTTTTCTTCAATTCACTTCATCATTATCTCTTCTTAAATCTTTATAGCTCGAATTTTAACCTTTTTGATCATCATTTGAGCACAATGAACATACTATAACACATGGAAAACATCGCAAAAGCGTAATAAAGTCCAATTAATTATAATTCACGATGAAAACACATAATTTATTCAATATTGCGATTAAGTCCTTAAAAACCTAGTATGCCCAATATTTCCATATAAGGGCCATTTATTATGCAATCAATCCAATTAAGAGGGAAAATATATCATAATAAAACATAGATTTTCACCCTTAACAGACGGGCGTCCAAGATCCCAGACGCCCGTTTGGTAGCGGGACAACTAGAACAGAAGCAGAAAATTAGCAGAAAAGAAAGGGAATGGTACGGAAAAACGGAGAAAAGAACAGAGACAGATAGATAGAAGAGAAGAAAACTAATCACAAGAGAAAGAAGAACCTTAAACCCTAAAATTAAAACCCTAATATCCTAATAACCTAAACGATTATCAACTAAAAACAGAAATTAAAACAAAATATAAACAAGAAAAACGAAAAACAAAAACTAGGCAACCGTCCGGCTCCCCGGCAACGGCGCCAAAAACTTGTCACGGATTTTATTAACAAACACAAACAAGTAATAATATTCATAAATCCGGTTTTCCTCAAGTATAAGGATCGTAATATATAGGTTGATACCGGGTCGATCTTACGGGGAACTGGCGATTGTTAACCCTAGTTTTTGTCTAATTAAATTATATCACGAAAACTAATCTAAACAGCGGATAAAACTAAACGAAACTGAAAACAAACTTAACTAAAACGTAAAACTGGACAGAAGATATGATCTAAAGCCAAGAAAGATACGGGTTGCGAACTATTAAACTTAAACTAATATGAAATAAAAGTAACTAATCTAGACAATTCAAGTTTCACGAGATTAAATTCAAGTTTTAACGAACAAACGAGCGATTGATCCACCTATCCTAACAAGTATCAATTCCTATCTCGATTATATTGCGTTTTCTACCCAAGTTGTGATTTCACCTTGTCTAAAACATGAACCCTAATTTCTTAGGTAATTCACCTATTAATCTATATCTCTCGATCTAAGATTAACGATTTTACTAATCCAAGGTGTAAACTTTAACCTAGCAATCTAACCTATTAACTCTCGTTATGATAGATTAAACAACTATTCCTTATCATGATGATCTAAGGTTTATAGAGATTTTCATCAACATAAAACAATCATAACATGCAAGTCTTTCGATACAATTGCAATTAAACAATATAAACAATGATAAAGGAAACAACTTTAGATAAAACTCACAATATAATCGCAGAAACGGAATCAAAACGTGTTGGATGGCTTCACAATGCTCGTTTGATGAAGCGTAGCCTCTCAACATCCTCTGGAAACTCGAAATTGCAGAAAAAACTAACATAAAACTGCCTACTTTTAATCTAGAATTTGGAGCATAAAAACTGGAATAAAAGAAGTAAAAACGCAGCCTAAAGCCGCCCCTAGGTTTAGGGTTTCAAATAATAAGTATATGGTATCTCATATGTGGAGAAAACAGCTGCTATTTATAGAGTCTTGAGTCGGTTCGCCAAAGTCGGTCGAAGGACGCCCGTCCAGATGGATCTGGACTTGCTTCAGACGCCCGTCCACTCAGCGTCCAAAATCTCTGTATCAAAATTGCACCTCCGGACGCCCGTTCACTCAATCAAACGCCCGTCCCACTGGGACGGGACACAGACGCTTGATTCAATATGATCAATTTCGATTTCTTGATCTTTATCTCTTTTTCTCTATCCCATTCCTTCATTATCTCTTTTATCATCAATTAGCTCGAACTTAATCAACTTTTGATCATCTTTTGAGCCTCAAACATGTATCTATAACACATAAAAACATCGCAAAATGTAATATCATTCAAATAATCATAAAATCATATTAAAATACCAAAATTAACCAATATTGCGAATAACTTATTTATAACCTCATTTACTCAATAAATCGATTAAACACTCATTTCTTATGCAAATTAATACAAATACGGGGGAAATTATCATAAAATATAGCCTTATAAAACGTATAAAATCACCCTTAACAATCAACCAGCTGGATTTGGCACAGAAGATTAAATCACCTAAATTTCAAGACCATCAACACATTATCAAAGAACAAGTTAGTTGAAGGTCTGCCAGAGATCACATTCAAGAAGGAAAGTCTCTGTGATGCATGTCAAAAAAGGAAGCAAATCAAAATCTCATTCAAGTCAAAGCTTTATCAATCAACAACAAGAATTTTACATCTATTGCACATGGATCTTTTTGGACCAGTCACACCAGTCAGTGTAAGTGGAAAGAAGTACACTCTAGTAGTGGTGGATGACTTCTCCAAATATACCTGAACTATATTCATGAACAAGAAGAAAGAGACTCTCAAAAAGCTACCAGATTTGCTGAGAATAATTCAAAATGAAAAAGAACTGAAGATCATAAAGATCAGATCAGATAGAGGCACAGAGTTTCTAAATAAAATAATCTGAACCTATTGTGAAGAAAATGGAGTACTGCACCAACTATCAGCAGCAGGGACCCCACAACAAAATGGTGTAGCAGAAAGAAGAAACAGGACACTCAAAAAAGCAGTCAGAATAATGATTGCAGAAGCATGCTTACCAAAGAGATTTTGGGTCAAGCAAAGAACAAATCTGACATGCTATACTCAAAAGCAGATCAATCATCAACAAATATCATGGAAAGACTCCATATGAAATATGGAATGGAAGAAAACCTAATATCCCATATTTGCATATGTTTGAATCAAAATATTTTGTTTTGAACAGGAATCAGTTACACACCTTTGATGAAAAAGCTGATGAAGCAATCTTCATGGGATACTAAGACACCAGCAAAGCATTCAGAGTACTCAACAAAAGAACATTGGTGATTGAAGAATCAATGCATGTAGTCTTTGATGAACCAAACACAAATGGTGAAAATCTTCAAGAACATGAAGAAGAAGCAGCACAAAAGCAAGTGTATATGAATACAACGGTACCAGCTACCATTCTGAATCACAATTTTGAAAATCAAGATGAGCCACAAATCAATACAACAGAAGAAGCACCAGAACTTGAAGTTCATGCACAACCTGAAGTTGTAGAAGCACCAAGTGAAGAACAACTTCAACCTGACCTCAACTGGCTAAGAGATCACCCTGAAGATCAAGTCATTGGAGACATCCATACAGGAGTCAGAACCAGAAGACAACTGGATCATATGCTAGCATGTTTTCTATCACAAGTGGAACCCAAGACAATAGATGATGCAATTCAAGATGCTGACTGGATTACGGCTATGCAAGAAGAACTAAATGAATTTGAAAGAAATGAAGTCTGGAAACTTGTTGACAGACCAGACATAGCCAACATCATTAGAATAAAATGGGTATTCAGAAACAAGATGGAGGAGCAAGGAACAGTTGTCAGAAACAAAGCAAGGCTAGTGCAAAAGGCTACTCTCAAGCAGAAGGAATAGATTATGATGAGACATTTGCACTAGTAGCAAGATTGGAAGCAATCAGACGCTTTCTAGCCTTTGCTGCACACAAAGACTTCAAAGTCTATCAAATGGATGTCAAGAGTGCATTTCTGAATGGACTGTTGGAATAAGAAGTATATGTGGAACCACCTCCTGGTTTTCAACTCAAAGGAAAAGAAGATAAAGTATACAAGCTCAAGAAGGCTCTTTATGGACTCAAACAGGAACCTAGGGCTTGGTATGAAACACTGTCATAATTTCTGATCAAGAATGGATTCAACAAGGGAACTATAGATAAGACTCTTTTCAAATTAGAGGAAGGAACAAGTACATTGCTAGTACAAATCTATGTTGATGACATTATCTTTGTATCAGAGGATGAAGAGCTGTGTGAGAAATTTGCAATCCTAATGAAGAGCAAATTTCAGATAAGCATGATGGGAGAATTAAATTATTTTCTTGGCCTACAAGTGAAGCAAATGAAGGATGGAATTTTCATCAGTCAATCCAAGTACACAAAAGACTTAATACACAAATATGGTATGGACACAAGTGGCACAGCAGATACACCAATGTGTGCAAGAGTTATTCTTGGAAAAGATGAAGCTGGAAAAGATGTTGATCAGAAAATGTATAGAAGAATCATTGGATCCCTACTTTACTTAACTGCAAGCAGACCTGACATAGCATTTGCAGTAGGAGTATGTGCAAGATTTCAACCCCAACCAAAAGACTCACATCTTCTAGCAGCTAAAAGAATAATCAAATACCTGAAGAACACCATCAATGTTGGAATTTGGTATCCAAAAGATGGAGGGTTCAAGCTGATATCATATTCAGACTCTGACTATGCTGGATGAAAAATAGATAGGAAAAAGCATCTCTGGAACATGCCAAATGCTAGGCACCAGACTAACTTCATGGTTTAGCAAAAAGCAAAACTCCATATCTACATCAACAGCTGAGGCAGAATATATAGCAGCAGACAGTTGTTGAGCACAATTATTGTGGATTAGACAACAGCTAAGAGATTATGGAATGGAGGTCAAGATAATTCCAATCATGTGTGACAACACAAGTGCAATATCCATTACTGAAAATCTAGTGTTGCACTCAAGAACAAAGCATATTATGTAACACATCATTTCATTAGAGATCATGTTGAAAAAAGAGATGTTATTCTAAGATACATACCCACTGAAGATCAATTGGCCGACATTTTCACTAAACTACTCAGTCATGAAAGATTTAGCATGTTGAGAACTGAGTTGGGAATGATTGAAATTGACTAAGTACCAAAGAGCGGCTAACTGGAGTAATCAGCTAAGTTCACCAGTTGATTAAACCTTTGCCATTACAGGAGATGTAGCAGGTAAGGCACTGGTACTCAGTGAAGTTAACTTCACTGATTGTTAGGAACAGTTAAGTACAGCAGCTCGGTGAAGAAGTCACTACACCGCCTAAGTGACCAGCCAATGCACTCCACCGAAATAATGACTGGAGTCACCAGCAATTTAGAGTATGAACCAAATCCATTTTTATACACGTGGAAAATCAAGAAGTTATGGAGGATTATACTGTGGAATATTACACACGTGGAGATCATTTTACAATCGTGGAGGTAACCTTATTATTTCTTTTGAATTACGAATGCCTCGAGTCCCGAGATCTATCATTACTTGCATCAATCCACTCTCCCACTTCACTCGAATATCGGGATTTATATACACAAAATCACGTCATTACATCACAAATCCTTCCACATTCAACCTCGTTCACGCCACAACCACTTCAGAATTCTTTACGCATTCTTGCAAATCATAAACCCTATTTTCTCACTGCAAATGCAAAGCTTTCTCTCAAATCTCAAACAATGGCCTCATCACCCACAATCTCTGCCACAAAACGATTTTATGAAAAATCGATCATCACTGGATAGTTTTCTAAGCCTGAACCCTATCTATCTTTCTATGATAATGAGGTACAAGCCCGACGACTAGTTGATGGTTGTACAAATCTGGGGTTAATGACCTTCCTAAACCCCCCAATAACTGGAATATGCTATGAGAACCTGATTGCATTTTGGAAAAATGCAAAGTTTGTGCCAAGCACAAAGAAGACTGATATCGACTGTATAAAAAGTTCAATCTTTGGCAAATAAGTGGTCATCACACTTGGCCTCCTCAACAGATTCTTACATCTACCCATGATTGGTCCGGAAAATGTGAAGTTTGTGCAGGTTAACATCAAGACCTTCTGGGATGAGATAGCCAAAAGCCCCAAAAAGAACAGCAAAACCTACAACCTCCCAAGATCAGCACTCAAACTTCCATTTACTGAGTTCGCACCTGTCATTTCCAAGAACATCGAAGGCAAGAAAGGGTCTATGGAAAACTTGACCGAGGTACGGGTCAAGCTAATGGCAATAATCTATCAAGGCCTTCACTTTGACTGGGCAACTTTTGTTTTCAATAGATTGAAAGAGCAGATTCAAAAGAAAATAGATCTGTCAATTACAGAACCAAGCAAGGGTTTGCAGAAGAAAGGTAAGTTCTGGGAAAGGAAATCATATGGGTTCCCTCTTCAACACCTATTTGACTCATTAAAAGTGAAACACACAAATCTGTAGCCTCCACACAAGTCAAAGGTGATGTTTACCTACATCAAGGCATCTATGAAACCCAAACCCTCTACCGGACAAAAAAGGAAAGCACCCGAAGGCAGTAGATCAGGGATGGGAAGACGAACCAGATCGCAAAAAGCACAAGAGGACACCCCAGTGGTAAGTGCCGGCAATCCGGACAACCCAGTGGTGATCAGTGATGATATAGAAATGGAGGAAGAGAGACAAGAAGAAGTGACATATCTAGAGGAAGGTGAGGAGGGATATCAACTTACTCCATCTGAAGAAGAAGAGATGGATGACGAAGAAGAAGAGACATCTGAGGATGAAAAAGCCGAGACAGAGGAAGCACAGATAGACAGTAGTCATCTTGAAGATGATCAAGAAAAGATGGAAATTTCTGATGATGATCTGACAATCCAGGAAGTGATTCTCAGAAGCATCAGCAAAGTTGACAAACGGTCGAGTGAGCCAGCTGATAAAACTCACTTCGCTGAACATGTCAACTCCCCCAGCATTGATCAAGGGGGAACAACAGCAGAGAAAGACACACCTCCGGCAAATGAAGAAGTCAACACCCCTAGCAATCCCTCAATGACCCTGAGTCTAATGAGAAAGAAAAAGAAAGTGAGAAAGAGAAGGAAGAAGATGCAGATGATGAGGATGAGGAAGAAATTCCAGAGGAAACTGATCCAGAAAGACTGTTCAATCTGGATATTCAACCACTCATTGTGGACATGGAAAGGCATTGATAGACAAATAAAAAAAGAAAAGAATCAACAAACAGAAACTCTGTCAAATCAAAAAGGCCTTCATCTGTGCTTAAAAAGAGACATCTAGTGATCAACTCAAAACTAAGAGCAACAATATCAATATCAAGCATTGAGATTGGTCAACAAGTTCTGTGAATTCAATTCACTTCAATCAAGCAACTGAATCAGAGCCATCTGAGAAGGAGTTGTGTTTGTGATAACTGCTGAAGGATTTGATCCCAAGGAGCAGTGAAAGAGACTAAGTTACTGAAGTTGTTGCAGTCAGGGAGTGATAGTCTTGCAGATTGTGAAGCTTGTGAAGTCAAGGACAATCGTACTATTGTATCTGTGAAAACAATAGTGAATTCCTCCAATCATCACAGGAGAAGAGTGGATTAAGGGATTACACCACCCTAAACCACTATAAGCCTTGTGTCAATTTACTTTCAGCAATTTACCTTACTGCATTTACTTAATTGCCTAAATTATATCATAGATCTGTGATTGAACAAACTATTTTGAAACAACATTTTAAGAAGGGACTTATCCGCTGCCCAAAAGCTTTTAAACATAAGAAAAGTTTTTGAAACTCCACTATAGTCATTCACTCCCCCCCCCCTCTGACAATAGTTTTACCCTTCTCTGGGACCAACAGTTTGCTTCCCGTTCCTCTTCTACTCTGGCTGCTTCCTTCTCTTGCTCCACTCTCTTCTTGCCCGCTTGGTATTGCTCATACACCTTCGAACTTGGGTACATTGAGATGGGAACAACATTTATGAGCCTTCGTGGCATTGTGCTAGTTGACTTTTGAAATTCCTTCGATCTTCCTAGTGATCGTCGAAAGTGTTCTGTATCCTGCAAGATAGAAAAAATAAAACAAAAACAAGGTTAGTAATTTCCCGCCTCAACTGAGCCTAGACCCAACTGTTGCGAACCTACTAACTAGTAACTTACTGGGATGAACACAGAAAGCAAAGAATCGATTAGAATCGGGGTTACAGTAGTCGCAGCTACGGCAGAGTATGACGCGGCTTCGGCAGCTGTTTCCTTTTTTCTGGTTGTAAAACGGTGCAGGTGTGATACAGATCAGACTCTGAACTTAAATACTAAATAACAAACGAATAATTCTTATTCAGATTTAATGAACTTTTTATCTACATTGGCCATTGTCCCAGACAACCGCGCCAAAAACTTGATCCGCGTGTAAGCCACTAATATGCACGAAATACTAGCAAGTGTACTAGGTCAATCGCAATATAGTAGATGCGAGTCAAGGTCGATCCCACGGAGACAATGTAACATAGATAACAAACATCAAATCTAGACAAGCTGACAAATAATGGTCCTTGACCAACATAAATACAGAAAAGGTAAATGGCGTATCTCTCATCTCCGATCTCCTAACTGGGTGCTATTGATCTTTATGTCTACTTTTCCTCGTAATTTCCTAGATTAACAAGAACATTTCTTATTCAGTTTTAGCTACGGGTGCATTCATTAATCTTATCTACTTCCATTGAAAGGACAATAGACGCCTATGTGTAGTTAACCTCCTTCGTTGGTTGTATTAACTCACACGCACTAAATTAGAGATTGCCGGCACAAACCGAGTACCTCCCGAAGCAGTTATTGTGGATTGACTATCACGTTCCTAGGGATTGACTAGACTATGTCCAAACTAACATTTCACCTTGCAAGTCCTTCATGTTAATCTATGAATACAATAAGAAGATTGGCCAGATCTAACCTACTAAGAATTAAATCTGTCGATCAACGTAGTTGACGCCGAATCTTCAGATTAGAGAGACCTAAAGGTGTCGCGGATGCGATATAGACCGTCGCAGGACCGACGGCGATGGTTCCGAATTCTGAAATCTACATCTTTTTGTTCTGATTACTCTAGTTAATTACGATTCGTTTAGACATACAGATCAATTTCAACACGTTAATCTTACTAAGTCTACCATTATTAAAATATAAAAGAACGTTCAAAGTTTCATACCTTTATCAATGGTGACCTAGCTTGATCAACTCAAGCTAGTTGATAGATTGGAGAAGATAGCCAAGCAACGAGCTCAAAGAAAATAGCAAACTTCTTTATTTCATAGAAAAAGCTATATGAATTTTATTGTATTTGAGTATATTCGCATATGTTACAATAGACCGGCACAACCTTTATATAGAGTTGAAAACTGACTTAGTTATTCTAACCTAACCGACTTAATAAAAATCACATATGTCTTCTTTTCGTGCCCTTCAAGACGTTGCGGCTACGTCTAGGGTTTCCACAGCCACGGGCCTCTTTCCTCTTATTTTGGCCCAATAGTCTTCGTATTGACTTCTTTTGACTTTGGCCCAATCCCTCTTCCTCTAATCCGGAACCATCTCTCTTTAGCCCATAATATGGTATCCTGAAAATCACATAAAACGAGATGAAATAGTACCAAATATTGGGATAAAATGCAAAGTTGCAGAATTACTATCCAAGGAACCGGCATTAGACAATTGACAAGTATTTCGCACAATATTCCATCTATCACTAGTCAATTGAGCACAATTCGGGGTAAATAAATGTGTAAATTATCGTATCATTTTCAGTGTGATCACATGACTACTAATTCTCACTGACTCATGTCATTTATATTTCATATTTGCAATATATTAATTATCCATCATTAATTTCATATCATAAACATTCAACTTGTTGCAAGTTGCACTTACTCATTTTGAATATGTTGATTTCTTAAAAGGATGACGGAACACAAATCGATTAACACCCTCTCTATTCTATTTCATCAACATCAATATTTGAGATAACTCGTCATTTTTCTTCATATGTGCGATAACTAGTTACATTTACCCCTCTCACACCCATTTTTAAAACAACACGTTCGTATTTCCTCCATTATATCACTCAAATACCGTTTTTTCTTAAACATATTGTTTTTTATCCAATATATTCAATGTTATCGGTGGTAGTTGTTTAGGAGGGTTATAGTTAAAATTTATAGTTAATTGTCAATTAGGACATATTTAGAAAATTGTAAGGATTTTAGGACTATAAGAATTTTTTTGTGTCAAAACCGACATTTTAATCAGTGAAAGTAAAAATGAAAGTGAATTACGTTGGTTTTGTGCTGAAAATCAACGTAATTCACTTTCAAATTCAATTTCACTGATTAAATGTCCTTTTTTTGACAAAAATCTTTTTTTATAGCTTTTTTTGTGACATCTTTCGTATTGTGTCTTTTAGGATCTTTATCCTTTAAATTTAACAATGTGTATGTGTTAAATTTTCATTGGTGAACTTAAAAGAGTATGATTATTATCTTGTTTGTGTCTAGCTAAGAAATTCAGTGACACGTGACATGTTTGTTGTTTTGAATAATGGTTGAATGGTCGTTGATTTCGTGATCTTACTTTGGCATGAGAGTCATTAGTTAATATGTGTGGGCAAAAAAAACTTTTGAAAGGGTATTTTTTAGGGATACAAAACTTTTGTGGGTATTTTTTTTCAGCGTCGTGGATATAATAGAATAGAAGAAATGGGACCCAATTTTCTTTTTGAAAAGAAAACAGAAAGAATAAAATAAAAAACCAAGCAAAGTGTAATGTGTAGGTAGGAGCTCTGGAGCTGTCAAGTTTTTGTAGGATTTTAAAAGTAGAATTAGAATATTGAAAAGAAGTGGCAAAATTGCTATATCCTTGACCATACCAAAAGCCATGTTTATCTACACTAATAAGTTCATTTCCAAATCCGTGAAATACATATTCATTAAGTTCTGCAGTACGGCTTAAAGCACCATTTTACAGAAGCAAACCTTCCGGGATCCACTAAATGTACTCCGTCCGTCCAAAAATATAATTCCGTTTAATTTTTTTGATTTTTTATTTATAATATAAGTCAATTTAAAATACCGATGAAACGTTTATTGTATTATTCATTTTTCCTCTAGATTGTTATCAATCGACCAACTTTTCGTTACTTTTTTGTTTTGTCCTATAATATAAATATATTCAGAATACCAATGAAGTGTTTATCACATATTTTTAATTTCTCTAATTTGTTATCAATTGACCAAGTTTTCATTACTTTACAACTATCATGTGAATGATTGTTTTTATTTTTAAAATAGTATAAAATGATTTATATTTTAAAATGGGGGAGAGTACGTGGTTGGATCATAAGTTAATATGTAATTTCAAAAGTTTCGTAGTTCATATTATATATCTACCACAAATTAAAAGAATTTATGGATCAGAATATTTGTTATTTTCAAATAACTTTTTTTGATAGGCAGGTGGTATTGCCAGGGAGAAAAATTTAGTCCCGGGGCAAAAGTCATTAATTAAAATCCGAATTGACCAAAATGACCTCAGAAATGTGTGAAAGACAACAGTTTCACCACCATCTCCTCCGTATTCAACATTCAAGATAAGATCTTCAATGTTCCTCTTTAGACTTTTAGTTCATCCTCTCTCTAAATATCTTCTTAGTGTATGTGTATTACTTCGCTTCTTTAACACCTCTTTTTCTTCACCAACAAATCATTTCTGCGCAAACAGAATACAGTAATACACCATTTGCTCCACCTAGCTAGAACCAAGGAAGCTTCAATACCAAAAGCCATAATTGTGACTCAAAATGCTCATGATGACTAATCTTTAGGATGTCCCTGCAGACCCATCTTCTCAAGAATCAACCATCTGTAGGAATGTTAGTTTGGACTTTTTATAGTGGCCCTTTTTTTTAATTATTAATTTTAGTTTCTTTTTGTTGGATTATAAAACAATTATTAAAGGGTCTAGATTTTCAGTTGGATTAATGGGGCTTTCTTGGCTAATATTTGATGGGGGGGTGGTGGTGAACACGAATAAAAAGGATTGAATTTTTAAGTGAAGAAGGAAATGGGTGTGGTGATTTGATTTGGAATGATAATCGGAAGAAAAATCCGATCGAACACATAACAACGATTTTTTTCTTTCTTAGAATTTTTACAAAAGAGAATTGGAAGAAGAAATAGTCATAATCATGCATTCTTTCCACAATAAACTTTTGAATTTAGTTGCAAGAGTAATGGGTATCAGCTAGAAATGAATGGAGGAGAGAAGATGAAAACAAACAGACGCAAAAAATATGATAGAGATAAAGGGTTATTTTTGTCAAATCGGATTTATTAGTAACTTTTTGCCCATGGGACTAATTTTTTCTCCTTGGCCATACCACCTTCCTATTTAAAATGTGCTGACAAGAACGGCTGTTTGGTACAAGAACAAATGTTGGGACAAAGACTCTGTACGGTACAATATTCGTATAGGGAGACTTTCCTCACAATTGCAAAAGGAAAAAGGAAAATGGAGAAAAAGGAAAAAGAGAACTTTCTATTAATGCATACTTCGGCGTACGTAACAGCAACAACAATACCGAAAATAGACACTATTACGAAATATGATATAGGTCACACATAAAATATGATTACAATCACAGTTTTAATAAACCGAGACAAAGAAAATATATATATATCACACTTACAACTTTTCTATCACATTTATTGAAAAATTAAGATAAGTTATATTAATCAATCCCATTTTTAAAGTATGACTTAATTGATATGATTTTTTGGTCACAGTTATTGAAAAACCGAAATAAATTATATTAATCAATCACATTTTTAAACTGTGACTAAATTAATATGATATTTCTGTCACAATTATTTATAAAACGAGATAAATTATATCAATCAATCTCACATCTAAAACAATGACTGAATTGATATGATATTTTTATCACAATTAATGAAAAAACGAGACAAATTATACCAATCAATCACACTTTTAAACTGTGACTGAATTTGTATGATATTTTTGTCACGGTTATTGGAAAAGCGAGACAAATTATATCAATTAATCTCATGCTTGAATTGACTTGATCACTTGATTCATGAGCTCACACACCACTTTTATAAATGTATGTTGCGAAGGGGTGTGAGAAAAGGGGTTTTAAGATCGTTGCTTATAATTGACTGAGTTGTTTAGATTCGATTAGGTAACGAGGCTTATCGATTGAGTAATCGAGCGACTCTAGAGCGTTTATCTTGTTTTGGTCAGTTAAATCATTAAATGCGGACTGTTGAACCAGGCAAAGGGTATTAGGTTGTTGTATGACGTCTAGTACTACCTTAGGAGTTTGCACCCACGAATGAGTCGATATAAGTGTTAGGTTGGTTGGTTGGTCAAGCTTATTCCCGAATAATCGATTAGAGGGACGAAAGTATTCAATTGGATTATGGTTTGACTATATCTCTCTTTCTTTCATCTTTAGTTTATATCATATTGTAGTGTTAGTTACAACTTGTTCCATCTTCAATTACCTTAAACTAAGTACAAAAATGACTTTGGTAGTTGATTGATTACTCGTGGGATACGACATTGCTCACCTCTATAGTGCTTGGGCCGATATCTTTCTGCTTGGGTTAACGTTGGTCATTACTATTTTAGTCATCAAGTAATATATATATATATATATATATATATATATATATATATATATATATATATATAGGGGAAGAAGCTGGACAAAAAAAATGATAAATGGGCCTGAAGGACAAATTTCAAAATCGAGAGATTAGTAAGAGACAAATTGCTAATATAGTGACAAAAATGCCTTTTATAATTTTAATAATAATAAATGAAATGAAAAGTAGTAATAACCCATAAAATATCATAACATCTAATGAAAAATATGTAACCTAAAAGCAGGTAGTACAAACTCGAAAAAAATCGTAATACCCAATGAAAAAAAAAATATGAATTTAAAAACAAGTAATGTGATCTTAAAACAAGTAATAATGACCCGTAAAATATAAGTAACGGCCAATAAACAAGTAAATAATGTGATCCGTAAAATGTCGTAACATCCTAAAAACAAGTAAAGAATACCAGTAAAATTAATAATAATGTGACCCAGTAAAATATAGTAATGACCTATAAACAAATAATAAATACCCGTAAAATTAATAAAGTACATCAAAAATTGTAGTAACGTTACAAAATTAATAGTAACAACCGTAAACCCTAAACTTTTTCAAAAAAAAAAAAAAAAAGGAACAGCCTGCTTCTTCTCCAAAAACAGCCTGCTTCTCTTCTCTTCTCCCTTGAACGATTCTTGAATCATCTCCTTGAATCAACAAATAATTGAACATAAATGGAATCAACAAATAAGAATAGAGATGAACACCGGAGGGGCGGAAGAAGAGAAAGGATTCCGACCACCACCAATCGTCACCACCAATCGATTACGGCCTCGGGGCGATTTACGGGGCAAAGCTTCCATGGTCCCAATCACCACGCCGCCGCCGCCGCCGCACTCTCTCTACCGCCCCAGGCCTCCACTCTCTCCGGTCTCCTCCCGTTTCTCCTAATCGTCCGGCAAGACTCCTCGTTGCTCAAATTGCGTATCTGTTCTTACCAAAAAGCAGATTAGTCACGAGGTCAAGAGAAGGGGACAGGGAGGCATAAAATCTGCAAACGATTTGCAGAGCTTGATGGGGGTAATTTAGTGCAGCATCCGGTATTGATTGCAATCGGATTTTTAAGAAGGATGTTTCATAGGTTTAGAGAAGAGAAGAAGAGAGAATGAGGCTGCCGTTTCTTTTGCAAATGAGCCCCAGCCGAATTAGGGAAAGAGATAAGAATTAGAAAAAGGGTATATTTGTAAGTTTATGTATCTTTTTTGTCACGATTAATTATGAATGCCTTGCATCACGATTACTGTATTAATTTGTCCTTCCCGACAAAAACCTATATATATATATATATATATATATATATATATATATATATATATATATATCTGCAAAAAAGAGAGTGATCTTGCACACTTATCTTGAACCATTGTGCTAATCTTCTTTACGTCTTAGAAGTGTTCGAGGCTATGCGTTGCTGATAAACTAGCTTGTCAAGTGTCTTGCTAGACAATTCCTTGACAATTAATACACCATTTGTTGTTAAAGAAAGTGTGCTTCTACCACAATTTTGTTACACTAATCCTTTTTTTTTCTTTTCATTTTCATTGTAGGTCCTTGTGAAGAAATATTCAAGCATGGATGATGATGTATGATATTTTGAAGTAACAATCAAATGACCTACGTTAACGTTGGTTAACATTTTTGTGTTTTAGATGTGGATATTTGGAATTAATCTTATTATCCATGTACATGAAACTCATATTTTGGAACAAGCTACGGTTATGTATATTTAGAATATAGGAATAGGAGGTGGATTCGTTGTATGTATGAAATGTTTTGTTTAGTATAATGTTATGTTCTAAATATCAAATAATTTGGTAGTTTTGATGTTGTTACAAGGTTACTTGAAGAGGGGTGAACCAAATAATAGTGATAATTTGATGTTTTATTAAAAAATTAGTTTAATGAGGGGTTAATAGTAATAGTGACAGTGAACTTCATCATTGAAACAAAATTTATTGGTCTAAATCATGATATAATGAGGGTACATATGTATCATTAACAAAAAATTTGATGAGCGGCAAATGGTTTTATTATGACAAATTTTATTGTAATTAAAAACAATACATTTGTTAAGTTTGTTTGTTTTGTTTTGTTTTTTAATAAATATGTGTGAAAAAAAAAAAAAAAACGACATATTTTAGAGACGGATGAAGTAAATCCGGTGCAGGAAGTATGCAATTATGGAGTGCCGATATAACTCTCTCTATATATATCATCTTTGCCCGCCAATGGTAGTACTACAATATAATTTGGGGTATTTAAGGGTACCACGCTAAATCTACGATTGTTCTTAAATGCGCTTGAGTACATGTCTATTTTTAAAGCTTGTTGTGAATCTTTAGATAGATTTAATGAAGTGGTTTTAAATATCCTCTATAATTATACAAGGTTAACAATAATATTAATCAGAAAACTCATAAAGTAATGTTTGATCCACGTATCAACATCATAATTTCTGTAAACATTGAATTAGGATATGTCCATTAGAGCTGTCCAATTTCTATAAACGATTTGTGGTACCAAAGTCACTTGAAAAAGATGATAATGATGTTTATTTAATTAGGATTAATTAAAAGAAAGGGATGGAGCTCATGAGCTAGGTAGCTAGCTAGCACACGCACACGCACTATATATACTCCCTTTCATTCATTTCAATCGATCATCCCCACCAATCTCCTCTTCTTTAGCTTTCCCAACTGAGTCTCTGCAACTCTTTCTCCCAAAACATTCTCTTCTCTAAGTTCTCTTCTCTTCTGCAACGTACAAAAACAAGCTAATCGATGGAGGCCGTTCATCATTTATGGACTATTATATACGTACGTAGTACTGCTTCTCTCATCAACAGCAAAAACCAGCCTCAGCCTGCCCCTCCCCGGCCGTCACCACAATAGTATACGTTGATCGTTCATCAGGTGAAGGTAACTTCACCACCATTCAAGGTGCCATAGACAGTATTTCACCTAACAATGTTGGGTGGATACAAATAAATGTGGCTGCTGGGATTTATACGTAAGTATATATATGTATATGTATATATTCATAAATGGTACTAGATGCATGCATACATTGGGAATTCACTATATATATACAGTAAGAATTCACTAGAAAAATGACACAAATATATATACGACTATACCAACTTTGTTAACGTAAATTCATCAACCATGCATTTTGATTTTATATTTCTACGTACAGGGAGAAAGTAACTATACCGGAAAGCAAGCCCTTCCTGTATATTCAAGGGATGGGGGAAGTGAACACACGGTTAGAATGGAATGACCATGGTAAAATCAGCTCGTGTTCTACTTTCAACTCACTTGCTGAAAACGTAATCGTGCGAAACATCACTTTTGTTGTAAGTTTTACATCGTGTTTTCTTCCTAACTAACTATTTTTACTTTTTTATTTTTTATTTTATTTTTCATATTCTTATCTTTCAAAGTTTCCAGCACAAAAAAAGATTTCTGTAGACAAAGGCATCACTTCGAATTTTGGGAGGGTGGAACTATATATACAGGGGGCTCCTTAAAATGTTTGCAAATTAACAATATACGAATGTGTATAATTGCTCTGTGACTTTTGCATTGCAATACAATATAACAGTTCAATAAGTAATAATGGATACCATAAATGTTTAGTAGTTTGTACCAGAGTAATACAATAAAAAATTGTTTAAGAATGATTTGAACAATTACCAATTAGCCCTAACATCGTGCGTGTGGTGTGCGACTTTCGTGCAGGCGTTGTGCATACTTTGTGTGCATACGTTGTGCATACGTTGTGCGGGCGTTGTGCATACTTTGTGTAAGTATACAAAACGAGTTAATAAAATAAAAAAAGAAAAAAAGAAAAGAGAGAGTATACAATAAGAGTCTATATTAGAAATAATCGACATACATAGGGACAAGAGGGAATGGCTACCCCTCAAAACTTTCTATGCAATATAATTAATGAAATATGCATCCCTATTTGTCGCCATTAAAAACAATATATGTAATACTTTCTAGAATCCAAACCAATAACAACTTCATATTCATTTGTATCTTGAGTCATATATATACCCACAATAAAATGGACACAATAAAAAAATATATAACAATCATTGATTATGTGTATGCCACATAGATAGATAATTTTCTCTTAATAATCAATAATATAATGGATCGATTTTATTATATCAATTTTGTTGGAATGAGATGTATTGTGTCTATTTTGTTGTGAATTTAACATTTTCATTATATCTTTGCAGGCTTTTTCTTCGGAATATATTTTATGTGCCATTTTACGAAAATTATGCTCCCTGGTTAAAAAAAATCATGTGTCTGCCCTTGATTATACCCAACTGAGTTAAAATCATTCTTTCACCACTAAGATCTATTGTAATGGCTCAAAAATTGATTCCCTTGATAATAAAGTCATCAATTTTAGATGGGATTTCAATTTTTATACATAGTAATAGATTTAAAATGGACTACAAAAATATTGACTCCACCTAGATTTACATCTATATATAGATGTTCAACTTTTCAAGTAAGCATCCCCGTCTGATCAGCAAATATTTGAAAGTTAGCTAGCTAGCTATAAATTAACCTGAAATCAAACTCAAAGAAGCAATCAAATATATATATATATATATATATATATATATATATATATATATATATATATATATATATTCATTGTAGATCGTTGAGAGGAATTCAAAACGCAAAATAAATATTACAGGAAACCATTTTATATTATTTAAACAAATACAATTTTATATTCATTATCTAGCTAGCTATAAATTAACCTGAAATCAAACTCAAAGAACCAATCAAATATATATATATATACATATATATATATATATATATATATATATATATATATACATATGTATATATATATATATATATATATATATATAGATATATATATATACATATATACATATATACATATATATGTATACATGGTGAAATCAACCTGTGTTCAACTTTCAACTCACTTGCTGATAACATAATCGTGCGAAACATCACTTTTGTTGTAAGTTTTACGTTGTGTTTTCTTCCTAACATTATATTTCAGGTAGTATTTGGACTTTTACGTATTAAGGTATGATTATTGTTATCATCAGAAAAAAAAAATGTATTCCCGGAAAATGACATGATTGGACAAATTTTTTAAGACATTAAAAACACGTACAATCATAAATCAACATTCTAAATAGTAGCTCATATAATTAGTTTATTTATTTATCATTTTTTATGGTTATCAACATTAATAATTTTCCATTGTACATGTTCGTGTAGAATACGTACAATTACCCATTAGAGAATAACGTGAATCCCCGGATCCAAGCAGTAGCAGCAAAGGTATCCGGGGACAAAACCGCATTCTATGGTGTGACGTTTTTAGGCGTCCAAGACACGCTATACGATGATAAAGGCAGGAACTATTTCCACTCTTGCACCATTGAAGGTGCCGTAGATTTTATCTTCGGTGCTGGAGAGTCTATTCACGAGGTAAAGAGAACATGTATTTATAACAATATAATAGTTCGTCCCGTAAATATTATTCCTAGTTTTAGTATCTACAATTAAGTTGGATAGGAGAAATGAAATGCAAAATATAAACAAACATTTCTTTCAACTTGGTTTCATGCAGAAGTGCATGATAGCAGTAAACGGCCTGGGGGGCGCAATTACTGCACAAGGAAGAATAAACCTGTACGATACAAACGGTTTTGTATTCAGAGAGTGCACAATCTTCGGTAAAAGGCCAACTCTCTTGGGGAGAGCATGGAAAACGTATTCTAGGGTTTTCTTTATCCAAACGACCATGGAAGATATTATTGCCCCCGATGGTTGGGGTTCTTGGGAGAAGAACGTGTAAGAATATATCATTGAAGCATTATTATATATATATATATTCCTTCTCTTTTTTCATTCTGTTGACTCCTAATTTCTTGACAAAAATTGTCTTCTCTTAATCTGCAGAAATGATATTACATTCGGAGAATACAACTGTTCAGGTCCCGGTTCAAACCGGCTAGGACGTGTTGTGTGGGAAAAGACAGTTTCTCCAATGATGGCTGAAAACTTTGGAAGTATTGAATTCATTGATGCTGATGGCTGGATTGCTGACCAACCAGGCATAACCTCTGTCCAGATTAATGGAAATTATACGATTCAATACGACGGAAATACAGCGAGAATCATTTCTAGTAATGATATTCATGTAATAATCTATATTTGTATTATGACATTATTAATAATATATTCGAATTGAATTCGTGTTATGTAAAAGATAAAATGATTTATCAATTACTCCATCCGTTCCATAATAACTGAGGCAGTTGTCAAAATGTTTTGTTCCATTTTATATGAGGCAGTATAATTTCCAATGATACATTTATTGTGTTTATACTTGATTTACCCTTATTTATTACATTAGAAGATATAAAAAAACAAGGTCACATTAATTATATCCAAGAACATTCTATCATTTAATTGTAAAAGTTAATGCATTAACTTATATCCTTAACATGCGTGATTTTGGCAACTGCCTCAGTTTTTGGATTTTGTGACTCAAAGACTTGATTGAATAGTAAAAAAAAAAAAAAAAAAAATTGATTGAGTTCACACGCTAATCTCAAGTTATATACTGCAAATACATTATTGGAATAATAATATATAAGCAAATATTCTTTTTCTCTATTCTCCTTTAATTGTCATCTTTACACTATTTGTTTACTTGTGTTATTATTATAGATTTACATAACATTACATACGAGACGGAAGACACAACCCCTGCAGCCATGGTAGCTCTTATCGCTCGTAAAATGTCAGCGGCGAATCCTTGAGAACAAATTAAGGGACCTACTAAAATTAAGAATTAATAGCTAGGCGATTCAAAGCTTTAATGATTCTAAAAGAAAAAGAGCATTTATTGAAAAGGTTTACGTATTTCTTTTTGTGAAAAATCGATAATGAAAGGTAGTCATATTAATTTATCAGCTGCCATCTTTAATCTTTATCTTTCCACATGTATACTTTGATCCATCAGACGTTAATTCAAGCGTAAACTCGTTAGAATTTAATAGGGATAATAGTATGAGGCCTGGATTTTTTTTTTTTGAACAGGAATAAGAAATTTTATTAGGTCTAGTAAGGCACTAGACAAGGATCCAACAAAGTAAAAAACAATACAACTGAAGAATTTATTGAATCGAAAAGAAATTAACAGAAAAACTGCAAGAATCATGAAGAAGGTGCACATATATTGAACAACATTCTAATGAGGAAGAAAGGAAACTATGAACACAGAAATTGTAGCAGCATTTCACTGGAATTTACAAATTAACTTCTTAATTTACTCTGAGACATCTCTCTGTATTTTTAGGCACGTGTGGCAGCTCAAGTAACCGCTTGTAACAACCCCAACTGCTCTCCAAGAGACTTTTGAGTAAGGTGTTCGACCATTTGCTTCTTAGAGTCTTGAGTCTCTTTTTCACTCCTTGGATACTTGTATATGTACATATACTTCAATACCCCCCCCTCAAGCTGGAATAGGATGAACAGCTTGGTCTTGAGTCTTCTTTTTCACTACTTGGATACTTGTATAGTAGGTGGAGTGAATGCTGAATAGATGCCCAGTTTGGATAGCTGAAACTGGAAAACTGGAGCATCTAGTGGCTTAGTCATAATGTCTGCAAGCTGGTTTGTAGTTCTAACATGCATAAGTCTGAGAAAACCTGCTTGAACCTTTGCTCTTGTGATATGGCAGTCAAGCTCAATATGTTTAGTTCTCTCATGGAAGATTGGATTCCTTGCTATGTGTATAGCACTAGCATTGTCACAAAAGAGTAAAATAGGTAGAGACACAGGTATTTGTAAGTCTTTCATTAGGTATACTAGCCATTGTAGTTCACAAGTTGCATTAGCCATGGCTCTATACTCTGCTTCAGAGGAGCTTTTGGGTATGGTGGTTTGTTTCTTCGATTTCCATGAGACTAGTGCAGAACCAAGGAACATAATGTATCCTGAAATGGATTTCCTAGAATCTTCGCATACTTCCCAATCTGAATCTGTGTAACCTTTTAGGATCAGTTCATTGTCAGCTTCAAAAAGAATTCCTTGACCAGGATTGCCTTTAAGATACCTTAAAACTACGTATGCGTGCTTGCATATGATTGATTGTTGGTTGAGATAAAAGCTGACTTAAGCACAGACTTTGCATATGCTATGTCAGGTCTTGTAAAAGATAAGTATATGAGCTTTCCAACTATTGTTCTGTACTAGGTGTTGTCTGGAAGTAATTTAGAATCTCCAGCACTTAGTTTTTGTTTAGAATACATTGGTGTTGCAACAGGTTTTGCTTCTGTGAATCCATACTCTTGTAGCAGATTCAAGGTGTATTTCCTCTGGTTTATGTAAATCCCCTTATCAGATCTTGCAACTTCACTGCCTAAAAAGTATCTCAGGTTTCCAATGTCTTTGATCTGAAACCTTTTATGTAGTACTTGCTTCACTTCTTGAATTGGACTCATAGAGGAGCTGGTGACAATTATGTCATCTACATAAACTAATAAAGCTATGAAATCTGTTCCTGCTCCTTTTGTGAAAAGACTGTGATCATGGGGTGACTGGACAAATCCCATTTCTGTTAATGCTTCAGTGAGTTTTGAGTTCCACTGTCTGCTTGCCTGTTTTAATCCATACAGAGATTAAGTATGCATACTTGGTTAGGTTTGTCAGCTTTAAATCCAAGAGGCAGATCCATATACACTTCCTCATCCAACTCTCCATGTAAAAAGCATTATTCACATCCATTTGATGGATGTGCCACTTTTTGGAAGCTGCTAATGCTAACAAAGTCTTGATTGTAGTAACCTTTGCCACATGTGAGAAAGTTTCCTGGTAATCTATTCCATAAGTTTGTGTGTATCCTTTTGCCACTAGCCTTGCCTTATATCTCTCTATGGATCCACCAGCATGATACTTAATCTTGTATACCCATTTGCAGCCAATTGTTGTCTTAACAGATGGTAAAGTTACAACTTCCCAAGTTTTAGTAGCTTGTAGTGCATCCAATTCCTTTTTCATTGCTTCTTTCCAACACTTTTCTTTGATTGCCTGATTGTAAGTCTTAGGTTCTTGAGTAGCATCTGCTGCATAAACAAATTTCTGGTAACTGTTTGCTATCTTGTCATAAGAAACCACATTGTTCACAGAATATGGTGATGATCTTCTAGTTGGTATGACATAGTCCTGTAAATATGTAGGCATATGTGTTTGTCTTGTAGGCCTTCTGATCTCATTCTGAGTGTTTGCTGTAGGTATCTCTGAATTCTCATTGGCATCTGCTTGAGGTTGTTGTAACACCTCATCTGTTGGGACTTCATAAGGAACATGCAGAGGCACAGCAGAATGTGCATCTGTATGTCTAAAATGTAAGTGAAACATTGTTTCATAAAATTGTACATCCCTAGATACAAAAATATCTCTAGTTTGTTTGTCTAGAAGAATATGCCCTTTTGTATGCTTAGGCATTCCTAGATATACACATAATCTTGCTCTAGGCTCAAACTTTTCTCTATTATGTGTTGGTGTGCAGGCATACACAAGAGAACCAAATACCCTAAGTTCTGTGTAATCAAAGTTTTTTCCATACAATAGATAGTGTGGTGTGTTATTGTTTATTACAGGTGAGGGAATAATACTTATTAAGAAAACAGCATGCATACACAATATCCTCAATAACTTAGGGGCAGGCTAGATTGGAATTTTAAAGCCCTAGCAACATTCAAAATATGTTTGTGCTTTCTTTCTACTATCCCATTTTGCTGTGGGGTGTCTACACAAGAAGTTTGGTGTATTATCCATTTTTCAGCATAAAATTCAGGCATGTTAAATTCTGCACCATTATCTCATCTTGCACCATTATCTGATCTAACAATCTTAACATGCTTTCCAAATTGTACAAATGCATACTGAACAAAAGATTGAACAAGTTGTCTGACCTCGGATTTGCTTTTCAACAGATATATCCACGTAAACCTTGAATAATCATCAACAACAGTTAGAAAATAAGATTGTCCATGTACTGTTTGTTGCCTGCAAGGCCCCCAAATATCAAAGTGCATGATAAGAGGTTTTCTGCAATCCGGTTGATCAAGTAAAAACTCGAAACCTTAGAAAAATCTACTTTCTAACCGGCAGTGGACCGGATCGATTGTAGGTAGTGCTTGAGGAGTCCGAGGTCGAACCCACAGAGATTGGCTTTGAGTACCACAGCTGACTTAGCACTCAGTTCAGGTCAACCAAAAAAATAGGGTGTTATACTAATGCATAAAGGAAAGATTATACTAACGGATTTCTTAACGATTTAAAAGAGGTACAGCCGAACTACGATCCAGCGGATTACTCTACCCTCAGACAACTACCTCAGGAGTGTGCTCTACCTTCCTGCTTGTCTAATGATAAACTCACAGGTGTCGAGTCCTAACGTGATTAAGTTCTAGACTCGCCCGAGTGAACGACAAAAACCCCGTATTGGAAATGGACCTAACGACTAGGGTATCAATCTAGTGCAGAGGTAGGTGTCAAACTACCTTTTAAGCCAAAACGTCTACGGTCCCGAAACCCCGGTTCCCACACTTCGCCGCAACATACATTTATAAGCTAGGTGTGTGTGATGGTGAACTAGGTGATCAAGCTAGCTCAAATTCGATTAAAACAGGTTTCGTGATATGAATTATCGATTAGAACATTTTATTACGTGATACACTACCTCCTGGTTCATCTTCCTAATGGCATTTCATCTGCTCTCACATAATTCGGCCATACAAATGTTTTAGCTACTCATTATCGAATTGAAACAATAAACGGTACAGGAATTCATGATATAAACGATAAGAAAACAAAAAATCATACCCACTTTATTGAAGATCGAAGAAGTACCAAAGTTGTGCTCACAAAAATCAAATCTTGGCAATCGAAATGTAACGGATTGATGTTGTAACGTATCTAATGTAATAGAGGATCGAAAGACGAGAACAACGATATAAGGCACTTAATTCTACGCTTCCGGACGAAGGAAATCGCCCAAAAGAGGCTAACACTATCTAAAATCGTCAAAGTCTGCTGAATGAAACATTTGATGTGCCCTTTTATAGCCTAGGGCAAAATTCAGCTTATCCGTACGGATAAGAGGCTATCCGTACGGATAGTTTTTGATTCTACAGATTATCCGTACGGATAAAAAGTTATCCGTACGGATAAGTCTCTGTCCAATATTTTTTTCATCTATCTGAGAGTTGTCCGTACGGACAGACATTTGTCCGTACGGATAGATGCCTTGACTTCAAAAAATTCACTTTTTTATACTTAGCCTTCGTTTCTCGCCTCGGACACGTCTAAACTCATAGATAATCGTTTTCCGGGCTCCCGACTCACCCAAATCCTGCACAAACATGGAAACAACAAGCAAACGCATAACCCAACAAACTACGGGTGCTCGGGAAATGAGTATAAAGTGCTAAAAGTAGGCCGAGTTTACGGAAAAACCGACAGTTACTCGCCGTGCAAAGAAAACCTCATTCACACTCATTATAGGGTCTAAACTCACCCGAAACATGCTAGAAACATGATAACCGAGGGTTAAACTGTATAGAAATGTACAGTAAAGTTGGTTCCTATCAGTGTACAAGATCAAAAATACATTCAACTGCAGACTGACTTAAAGGAAATGAGTTTCTTTTCTGTTTTGCTAATTGACAAACATGACAAAAAGTAGTACTATGTGTACAAGAAGAATTAATAACATTCAATCCTGTCGGTCTTTTATTGGATAAATGACCAAGTCTGTAATGCCAGACTTGTGCATTATCAATAGAAGACTGGTCATTAACCAGGGAAACACTATTAGCAGCATTACAAGACATAAAACTTTACTTTGTGTTCTGGAAAACATATAATCCTCTAGATTTCTTAGCTGATCCAATCTGTGTCCCATGTTTCTTGTCCTGTATCAGACAAGAATCAAGATCAAACACAATCTTCAAGCTGGGATTAGCTGTTAGTCTTGCTAGAGATATAAGATTGAAGTTAAATGATGGTATACACAAGACATCATAGAGAATTAAAGACTCATTCAAGCAAACTGTTCCTATATGTGTAACGGGAACACTAGAACCATTTGGTAACCCTACTAACATGTTAGATACAGGTCTTGGAAATTGTAGATACTGCATGTTACTGACTATATGGTCAGTAGCACCAGAATCTATAATCCATACCATAGAATTTTTAGGTTTAGACAAACCTGAAGTGTCAATAGTAGGCACAAAGTTTGTTGAAAGGACAATAGCCAGATTTGCCATATGCTCATTGTTAGGATAGGTGTATCGTGTGTGGAGTGATTTACAGAACAGATCCGTAATTTACGGAAGAAATTACGGAATATTAAAGTAGAAAATAAATATTGTGAATAGTACAATTCATATTATTTAGTAGATCTAACACATAAATATCATCATGCAGATCTGATTCAAATAATAGACAATAAATGTAGTATGCACAAAATAAAGGACTAAGACAAACCGAGGTGAGTAGCTACTCTTTCCTTAAGACAAATTGCTCCGGTATGGTGCCCACGGTAGTAGCAAATGTCTCCCAAGATACAACGGCTTTACATCTCGGATTTAGAGGCACTTCAAAAATCCGAGCTCTGGCAAACTGACAGAGTGCTCCGACTTCTCTTCGACATCTAGATCTACATGAATGACTAGATCTATATGACACTACATTTGTGGTGGAAAAGACCAGAGAAAACTGAATGAATAAACTTTCATCCATGGGGTTGTTTATATTGTGGAGAGGAGGAGCCAATGCTTAAATCTGATTGGCCGGAACACGTCACAAAACTTTTCCCCTTGGAAAAGTTACTAATTTCGAAATTATGCTTAATTTTATTTAAAAATTTTGAAATTAATTAAGCAATTTTCGAAAATCAATTCCACACTATGATTGGTCGGATGACGCATCTCTGAATTCTGATTGGTCGAATGACTCAATGAATTCTGATTGGTCGAATAACACAATCACAATCCAAAATTAATGTTATAGTTAATTTCATAAAGAAATTTTGTCTAAAAAATTAATAGTAACACCCGAACCGAGCCAAGCTCGAGCCGAGCCGGACGGACGGCGGCGGCGGCGCATGCGCGTGTGGAATTATCTAAGTCCTCCCTCTTGCACAAAAGTGCCTTGCCCCTTGGGGCACATCCATAAGAGACACACTAGCTCTTATCACTTGAGCTCCCAACTCTCAAGTTTCCAATGTGGGAGAATGGGGTGAGGTCCTCCCTTCAACACCCATCTCCTACGTATTTTCTACCAACTTTAGGTATTAATTTCTCATTCACCCGATATCCGAATCGAGTGATTCAAAAGCCCATCATCAACTACTCTGTATGGAGTATTTAATGATATCATTAACTCTCAATGACATACATCGGAGCCTATCCATTATTAGCGCTAAAGTTGACTATTCAACCCTTCCAAAATGGCTTTTTCTCCAACAATCCCCTAAATGAATGAAAATTAATGCAAATGCAAATGCAGACTCTGAAGAGAAGTCAGACGGAAAAATATTGCATCAGGAGAGGTAGCTTCTGGCCTTGAACCTGTCTTAGTGAAGTACTATCGGATTTACTCGGCTAATAAGGGAACTAAGTCTTGAACTGTTCAGCCTTTAGTGTAAACCAAGACAATAGCACTCACACAATATTTCCCCTAGCACCTTTTGGTTCTCATGGTTGTGTCCATCTCGGTCCTGGACAACACTTGGTTTTAGAAAGTGCTTTAGAGAATTCAAGCCTCAAAATCCTCACGGAAGCGGCCCCACTTCGCACTTACATAGGTGACCTCCTATCAAGGGTATTCTGCCCTACCCCTATTGAATATCAAGATATATGAATCATTAAAAGCTTTGCTTAACCTCACACCCTCTGCAGATAGCACTTTTATTCTCTCAGAATGGAGTTGTCCCTTTTGAACCATGATCTTGGGATCTCCAGTCAACATGGTTGGGTTGCCACTATAAGGAAACATGCGTAATAGGCTTCAGTCCCATTCCGGTTGTCAAGATTGACATCTGATCTCTAGCTAAAACTTTTGTACGCGGATCCGTACGATTCTTCTTCGACCTTACACAATCGATGGAAATTACCTCATTAGAGATCAATTATTTAATGGTATTTTGTCTACGCCGTACGTGTCGAGACTTACCATTATACACACTACTATGTGCCCTTCATTTAGCCGACTGACTATCGCAGTGTATGCTGATAGTAGCCACTGGCATGGAACATCCTCCGGGAAAAGCAATTCAGCTTCTTCTCCAGCCTTATAAAGGCTATAAACTCAGCTTCCATTGTGGAGCGAGCTATGCACGTTTGTCTTGTAGACTTTCAGGACACAGCAGCACCACCAATCATGGGTTTGTATCCGCTGGTGGACTTTGAATCTTTCGTATCTGATATCCAGTTGTCATCACAGAATCCTTCTAATACTGTTGGATATCTAGTATATCGTAGTTCCAGACTCATAGTGTACCCAACAACCGATTTAAGGCTTTCCCATGATTATGATCTGGATTACTCGTGAACCTACTCAGTTTCTTCACTGAACATTCTAAGTCTGGTCATGTACGTACAGTTGGTTGTGTACATCAGAATCACTTGAGAATATCTCAATTGATGCACAGGTTCATCTCTGTTCTTGACTAAGTGCATACTTAGGTCAAGTGGAGTGCTCACAGGACTTCCATCAAAGACATTAAGTCTTTTTAAAACAGACTCATAATAATGAGTTTGTGACAACACAAGTCCACCAGATACACTAGAGATCTTAATCCCTAGTATCATATCGGCAACTCCCAGGTCCTTCACATCGAAGTTCCTTGCCAGCATCCTTTCCGTATTCATGATACTCTCATGAGTACTTCCCATTATTAGCACGCCATAGACATACTATCACAAAGGTGTGTTCTCAATGTAGACATATATATGTCCTACCCACTTGACAACATGACATTGTCAAACTTGATATGCCATTGCTCTGGCTATTATTCGAGCCACAGAGAGACTTAACAAGTCTACACACCTTACTCTCTTAGCCTGGAACTATGAACCCATCGGGATGTTCCAAGTACATATCTTCCTTCAACTCACCACAAACATCCATTTGATGGATTTCCAGGTTATAGTCTCTAGCTATACCTTATATAAGTAGTTCTCGTAACTGGTGAGTAAAAAGTCAAGGCCTTCTTTCTGTCGATACCCTTAGGCTACCAACAACGCCTTACAATAAATCCATCAACCTTTAACTTCTTCATGAAGATCCACTTGCACTCGAGTGGTTTATTTCCTGTTGGAAGACCAACCACTTCCAAGTGTGGTTTTGCATGATGGATTGTATTTCGCTATTTCCAGACACTTTCCAGAAAGGAGCTCTGTAGTAGACATTGCCTTAGCATATGTCCTTAGTTCATTTTCTACCATATAGGTCAGAAAATCAGGACCAATAGACTGGGAAGTCTTAGCCCTCTTACTACGATGGGGTTCTTCAAATTCTTGAGAATCACTCTTTTTTTCAGACTCATATGCCCGCTTACTCATGCTTGCTTCTTCTTTAACACTTTCCTTACAAGGAAAGATATCCGCAAAGAACACCACATTCTTAGACTCGGTGATGACATGTTCATGTACATCATTGATGTCTGATTTATGCACCAAAACCAATAGGCACTAATGATCTTAGATCCTATCACTCACTTTGGCTTAGGTACTTCGTCCTTAGCCAAACACCCCCACATTTCCAAGAATATGTAGTCTTTCCACAGTTCATATGGGGTAGTGTTTAGGTGAATTTATAGTGTTTTTAACGATATGTTTTATATCAATTTCCCCCATATGTGGATGTTTTTCATAGAAATCGAGCTTTATAATTGAAATATTGAGCAAGTGGTGTTTTCAATAGTTAAATTGCAAAACGTAACGAATTATGTGCTTAAATTGTGATTTTATATTATTTTGGAGTTATGTTACGCTTTGGTATGTTTTATTATCTTTTAGATACATGTTCTCGAGCTAAAAGAGGATTAGAAGAGGCTGCATTCGGATTTTTTGATGAAGAGAAGAGATAGGGATGAGAAGGAAAGGATAAAGATGAAGAAATCAGCTTCCAGGCATGATGGACGTTCGTTCAAGTCCCGTCCAGGTTGGACGGGCGTCCATTAAATCAAACTGGCGTCCAGGAGAAGAAATCAGAACAGAGAGTTTGGACGTTGTATGGACGAGCGTCTGCCCTAGCGTCCAAAGAAGTTGGACGGGCGTCCGTCCGCCGACTTAGCCCTGGCCGACTTAAAACTCTATAAAAGCAGCTGCGCCCCAAACCTAAAAGATATCAAAAATTCTTCATACACCAAATACTACTCAGCAGCCGCACTTCTGAGGGTTCCAAGTCCGGTCACCCGAGCCTTGTGCTCGGGTGATCCGGGTTAGATTAGGATGTTTTATTTTCGGTTGTTGATTCATGGAGATCATCCATTGTACCAAACTATGTGAGTTTAATCCTTTTTAATTTATTCAATCCTTGTTTTATTTTCATGAGCTTTAATTCGTTTTGTATTTTTCTATGCGCTTTATGATGTCATGTGAATTAGATCGAGCGATTAGTTTGCTATTGATGTTTTACAATACGAGAGTTGCGTAAACGCTAGATCACCATAGGAAGATATGATCTTTAATCGTTAATTCGTGACAAATTAATTGGTTAATTATCTAGGTTGCTAGATTCTAAAATACGAGAGTTAACTTGAATCTACACCTTCGTTTTGTATGGAAATTGGTCTCAACATTCGAGAGAGGAGAGATCGATAATTGAATTCACTAAGAGATTAGGAGTTCATAGCTTGAGAAACGGATTCACTAAGGAATTAGGAGTTTGTATCTCATGTAAAGGTGAAACCACAATATCGAATTAAAATCATGAGATAGATTTGGATTGAAATCACTTGGTTTGTATATTGGTTGATTCCATGTATCTTTCTTCTATGTTTTTCTTAGTTGTTATAGCTTATATTTATTTTATCTGTTCTATGTGTTTATATGTTTGTTCCTTCGTTTATTTGTTTTCATAAGTAACAATTGAAAGGAATTAATAAAACTAGATTCAACAACCCAATTCCCTGTGGATCGACCCCTTACTTATCCCGCTTTACTAGCAATTACCCGGTATTCGGCCGGTTAGGAGTTAGTTTTGCATATAGGTTAGGGTTTATAAATTGTTTATTGTTTAATGATGCAAAAATCCTCCGAACAGGTAGCACCCTTCTTCTTTGAAGGGATGTTGTTCAGGATGAATTCTGCTGAGAGGACATCTTCCCCCCACAAGTTCTGATGTAAACTCGAACTTATCAACATAGCATCCAACAACTCTTTAAGAGTTCGGTTCTTGCACGTAGCCATACCACTTGACTGAGGTGTGTATAGTGTAGTTGTTTGATGAATGATGCCGGGCCCTTAGAAAGACTCATGAAACAATATATCATATCCACCATCACAATCCCTACGGATACATCTCATCCGTTTGCTATGTTTTTCATTTTGACAACCCTCAAGGCAACACGGGCCTTATCTTCGCTTTTAGCATCATAATATTTCGGTGCTATACTCAATAAAGTAACATTATACTTTTATCACCTCTAGTTTGCACGAATTTGGAGGTTCTGTGTTCCTTTCTACCGGTCTACCGGTGAGTTAGCCAACATGGCTTTAACACATACTTGACACTTGTGTTTAGTGTTGAAGAGAGTTTGAGAAAGTAATAATACTTGAGTAAACTCAATTTATTTTATTCATGATAAAAGTATGAGTATAAATAGATACAAACATGAGTAGAGTAATGAATGCTATTAAATGCTAGAGTCGGCTAGTATTAAGTGCTAGAGTCGGCTAGAGCATAATAAGACAAAATAGAGTTACTTTATGACATATTAATTGTTTATACACTACAATTAATATGTCATGTTACAAATAAGTAACGTGTTACAAGTAATGTAATATTTCCACACCACCCCTCAAACTGGGTTGTATATGTCGATACAGCTAAGTTTGCTACTCAGTCTGTTGAACATAAGCGGTGGAATGGCCTTGGTGAGAATATCAGCATTCTGGTCTGCTGAGGGAACATATTGAAGTTGAATGATCTTGGCATCAATCTTCTCTTTAAGGAAATGTTTGTCAATGTCCACATGTTTTGTCTTATCATGATGAAGCTGGATCTCTCGCCATGCATAATCTTTGAATTATTGTCACAATGTGAGTATGATAGGTTGCTAAAGGGTTTCTTTGAAGGTCAAGAAGGACTTTTTTTTCAGCCACAGTGCTTCACAAATGCCTAAAACAAGTGCCCTGAGTTCAGCTTCAGCACTGCTTTTAGAGACAGTAGGTTGTTTCTTGCTTCTCCAAGTGACAAGGTTACCCCACACATATGAGCAATAGCCTGTGGTAGATCTTCTGTCTATGTGGCAACCAGCCCAGTCAGCATCAGTATAGACTTTCACTGATCTTTCAGTAGACTTAGTGAAGTGCAAGCCTTGGCCAGGAGTGGACTTCAAGTATCGTAGTATTCTGTAGACAGCATCCCAATGGTGCTCAGTAGGGCAATGCATGAACTGACTGACAAGACTAACTCCATATGCAATAACAGGTCTTATATGAGAGAGATAAATGAGTTTCCCTAAAAGTCTCTGATATTGTTCCTTTCTTACAGCAATACTACCATGCACTAGTGGATTACTGGGGTTTACTTGAGAGATAGCTGGTTTGCACCCTAGCATGGCAGTTTCCTTCAGCAGGTCCAGCACATACTTCCTCTGTGAGACTGAGATACCCTAGCTGTTTCTTGCTATTTCCATGCCAAGGAAGTACCTGAGGTAGCCCAAATCTTTAACTTGAAATACCTTTGCCAGTAGGGTCTTCAAGTGTTGGATCTCAGCAGGGTCATCACCAGTAAGGATGATATCATCCACATAGATAATAAGGACGGATCTTCTCTTATTGGTTGTTTTAATAAACATTGTGTGATCTGAGTTGCACTGATGATATCCAGCAGCTTTAACCACAGTAGTAAGTTTGCCAAACCATGCTCTTGGGGACCGCTTCAGGCCATACAGAGATTTCTCAGTTTACAAACCTTCCCTTTAGTGTGAGTGTTGGTAAAACCAGGAGGTATGATCATATATACTTCCTCGGTGAGGTCACCATTTAGGAAGGCATTCTTGATGTCCAATTGGTGGAGTGGCGATCAAGTTGGACAGACAAGGAGATCGATCTGCTTGTTGTGTTGAGCATTGCCACAGGTGCAAATGTTTCCTTGTAGTCAAGTCCATATGTTTGAGTGAAGCCCCTTGCAACCAGTCTAGCTTTGTACTTGTCAATAGTACCATCAGCATTGTACTTGATGGTGAATAGCCATTTACAGCTGACTGTCTTCTTTCCTTGTGGGAGAGTGGTGAGATCCCAAGTATGGTTGTCAATGAGTACATTCATTTCAGTTTTGACAGCAGCCTTCCACCTGTCATGTTTGAGAGCTTCATGTATATTCTTAGGAATGGAATGAGTATCCAAATCCTGTGTAAACAGGGCCGGAGATGGTTCAACAAGCCAAGGAGAATATCGAGGTGATTAGGAAGAATCTGAAGGCCGCTCAAGATCGTCAAAAGAGTTGGGCCGATATTAGAAGAAGACCGCTAGAGTTTGAGGTCGGGGATAGAGTTTACCTTCGAGCGTCTCCAATGAAGGGTGTCAAGAGGTTCGGACAGAAAGGAAAGCTAAGTCCAAGGTATGTAGGACCTTTTGATGTCATCGAAAGGGTTGGGAAGTTGGCTTATAGACTTCGGTTACCAGAGTCTATGTCTAGAGTCCACAATGTTTTCCATGTATCGATGCTTAGGAAGTGTCTATCTAAAGTGGATGTGGAATCTGAGATTGATCCGGAAGTGTTGCAAGATAATCTCTCCTACGTGGAGAAACCGATAAAGATTTTGGACAGAAAAGAGAAGATGATAAAGAGGCGAGTGATCCCGTTAGTGTTAGTGCAATGGGGCAACCATGCACCGACGGAAGCCACTTGCGAAGTGGAAGAGGACATGATCAACTAGTTCCCAGAGTTCCCTCATCTACCAGGTACGATCTAGTTTCGAGGACGAAACTCCTCTTAAGGGGGGAGGAATGTAATATCCCGATTTTTGAAAAAAGGCAATTCGGTCTTTTAGCAAAAATCAGAATATTGTGTTACTTAATTAATGGAATTAAAGAAAAGGAAAATGATTAATTGGATTTAATTAATAAGGAATAATTAGATTTTAATTGGGATTATAAAAGGAAAACTAATCCTAAATTAACCTAGTTATTGATTCACGTAAAATTTTCTGAGGAAGAGGCGCATGTTTTGAGAAAAAGGAGAGAAGAGGCTTTCGAATCTCGAAGCTAATCCGTTGCTCTTTTCAACAGACATCTCAAGAGAGAAAGGATCACTGCGAGAAGAGGATCATTTTGATATCAACAATCCTTGAATCCGTTAACGTAAGTTTTCCCTCATCGTTCTTGTCATTAGGGTTTGTTCATCATCGTTGCTAGCTGCGTTTTTCTGAGTTTAAACATCGTAGTGATCATCTTTGGATTGATTTTCTATAGGTTGGAGTTAAAGGTTTAACCTTTTCAAGACTTTGGTAGTTTTGGATTGTTGTACCACGCAAATTAAGGTAACGTGGTGTTCTTATCGTATGACTAAGGTGTCGTAAAGATGTAGAGCAATTTGTATGTTTATTTTCGTAGTTTTGAATCTGTTTTGGTTGGAGTTTGGGTTGGAAATCGTGTTTACGCGGTTGCAGATTTTCTGGGAAAATCCCAGGCAGACGGGCGTCTGCATGAGGGCGGACGGGCGTCCGAGGTAGCGGCAGCTCAGACGAGCGTTTGAGTAGTACGGATGGGCGTTTGAGGGTTTAGTTTTGATACAGGATGTGGCTTAATTTCATGGACGGGCGTCTGGAGGATTGGTGGACGAGCGTTCGGGTCAGACGGGCGTTCACTTGGGGTCAGACGGGCGCGTCGACCTACTTACTGCTTTTCACTGCTGTGTCGACTTGGTTTTGAGCTTTATAATCATGTTTTACTGCTTAACCTTATGTGACAAAGCCTTGAATTAGCTTTTGATGCGTTTAGTTTCGGCACCATATGAATTCCCTAAAAAGATGAAGTGTGGGACCGTCAAAAGCTTTGGATTTGCCTTGTGCTTCGATAAGCTAGGGTTTATCGATGTCTGTGTATGTGCTAGGTTTTGTTTGAGTCTAGTGGTCTTAGGAAGAGGGAGTAGACTGATAGGTGTGCCTTTTATGTGAACCAACTTAGGTGGCTAGTTAAACATCTAATCAAACATATGTGCTAGATTAATAATCTTAAACATCATGCAATGCTTGGTAAGGCATAGTACAATATCACGATGTGTTCTCTGACCAGACAAAGTAGACTGTACCCACGCCGGTCAATCGATTGGCAAGATAAAGCGTCTGGTACATTCTGCCGGTCATCACACTATCGGGACTCAGATACTCCCGGGGCTACTAGAGCATGTTTCTAAGTAGGTTGCACCCAGTTGTCCTAGTACATCCTATTACTAGGCGTAGTGCCCTTGTTATTCATGATGTAACAAACTTGAGCTAAATAGATACCTTTGGAACCTCATGTTATGCTATGAACATAATGTGATAGTTAGCTAGGGTTAATAACGGAATGAATTAATAAAAGACGGCGTTGCTTTTATTTCTTTATGAGGCGACGCGTTATGCGATCTTCTACGTGTTACTAAGTACTTATGTACTTACCCCGTTACTTTTTGTTTGTCTTTCTCTTTCCCCGAAGAAGATGAACAGGTTGCTAATGCTGATGAGTTCTTTGACGAGGATGTGTGAGATGGAGCTCTTGAAGACTTAGTTCTTTTAGTTTGATTTTTCTTTCAATAATGTTGTTGATTTAGTTTTAAACAGTGTTGTCTTTCTTTTGGATTAGTTCCGTTTAAGTTCCTTTGGATTTAACGTTGGATGTTTAGTATTCTTTGTTGGATTTAGTTTTACAGCATTGAAAACCGTGTGTTCGATTTTGTTTTTCCCGAGTCGTTTTATCTTCCGCGTCGTTTTAGTTCTGATGTGTGACGTAAGGCTTACATATATTATTGAATTTATTTGATAATATTTGTGCCGAGCGCTCTTTCCGGATAAGGACTCGGTGTCCGGGAAAGGGGCGTTACATTAACAGAAATACTGCAAGAATCATGAAGAAGATGAACATATATTGAACAACATTCTGATGAGGAAGAAAGGGAACTATGAACACAGAAATTGTAGCAGCATTTCACTGGAATTTACAAATTAACTTCTTAATTTACTCTTAGACATCTCTCTGTATTTATAGGCACGTGTGGCAGCTCAAGTAACCGCTTGTAACAACCCCAACTGCTCTCCAACAGACTTTTGAGTAAGGTGTTCGACCATTTGCTTCTTAGAGTCTTGAGTCTCTTTTTCACTCCTTGGATACTTGTATATGTACATATACTTCAATAACAACTCAATAATAAAATTACCGAACCTAATCGAACTACATGGTGTGATAAATAAAATGATTACTCTTCCAACCGTCCCACTCAAAGTACACATTTCTTTTCCTACTAGTTATCCATTCAAAACATTTGACTTGACATTCTTCAAACACCTCTTTGGTTGTACAAGATTTGGACTTAAATACTAGCGAATTGCGTCTAGTCCAAAGTGTCCACAGTGTCACTTTAACAATAGCATCCCATAACCATCAATTCTCTTTTTGATCCCTAGCACACGGATGAAAATGCAGAAGATCATCAAAACACCTGGGCACCGGAGTTGAGATGTTACACCAACAAAAGAGAAATTGCCAAATCTGCAAGGCAAAGGGACATTGAAAAAATATATGAATCTCATCTTCCTCGCTTGCTTTATACAATCGACAACTCACATCTTGGACAACAACACCCCTTTTAGCAATATTAGTTATCGTAGGTAGCCTCCTGTGAAGAGCCCTCCAACAAAAGACGTTAATTTTTGAAGGTATAGTATTATTCCAAACCGTGCACAATCTTGAGCTTCGAGACACCTCCTCGGTCCCTGAGGCCTGAAATTACTGCACATCAATACACACAATCAATATACTATTACGATTGTATTTACATTTTTTTGTAATTAATAGAGCTATAGATATTAATTAGTATAAGGGAGATCGGAGAAATCTATTAACCTTTAGGTTTCTGGATTATGTATATTTGTACCGTGACATTGTAACGATGAAAGTGACACAACAATTGTTTATGTTATTTGTCTTTGTATCAGTTCCACGTTACTGCTAAAAAAAAGTGGAAAAAGAAACAAAGCATATCGACGTGAAGCAAGAAGCAGCTTTTCCATCCATGGCGGAGTCAAACAAGAAATTAAATATGATGCTCAACAATCCGGGTAACCTCATTACTCCCGTTTAATTGAAAGGTGAGAATTATGATGAGTGGGCATGTGCCATACGTACGGCGTTGAGGGCAAAGAGAAAATTTGGGTTTTTGGAAGGCATACCTTCTGAGAGTCAACTTTACTATGATTCGGTGCATGTTTTAACCCCCATTTATGACACATTTGGCTTATATCGGGTACTTTTAGACCATTTATAGGACAAAATGCATTGCACACTCACTTTGAGGGAAACCGTCACATTGATGGAAAACCTCAGCATTTTACGATGTTTTTGACCATTTTCGAGACCTATTTATCTTGTGGAATTATGCTCGGTATGTGTTTAAATATTGTGACGCAGGATATCGGTGACTTATGAGCCCGAGAGACAAGGCATGAGGTTTAGAGAGGCATAACAGAAGCCCGGGAATGGAAACGGATCAAATATAGTTGATGCTTTCGCCTTACATTGACTTTATCTGAAATTTTAGCTGTGTTGGAGGAATTTTCTGGACTTTCAGTCTTCATGAAAGTTGTAGATATTTGAATGAGATTTCTAACACAACTTAAATCACTCAAATCGGAGCTCTACACACAGAGATATTGCCAAATTACTGAAGGCCTGTCAATGCTGAATATTAACACAGAAAGAATGTGCGCACATTCAGAAAGGTGTGTGCACATTGGATGGACATGTTGTATTGTGTGCGCACACCAGGCGGAATGTGCGCACATTAGGCCGTTTTCAAGCATAATTTCTGAAGCATATATATAGCTTTTTGCACAAATTTTTACACACTTCCCCTCTACTTTCTACACTTCATACTTCACTCCTAGATCCCCAAATTCATCTCTAGGTCGAAATCATTCTCCCTCACCCTTAGATTAATTCATACACTAGATACTACTTAAATTTAGCATAATCTAGCATAGATTTCTACTCTACTTTTGGATTTCGTCATTTTGGATCCTCTTTATAATCAATTGACAATGGGTGGTGTTGAAACTTGATGTAATCCTGATTTGTTGCGATTTTGGTAATTAATAGCAACTTTCTTCTTATTTTATGGCTTCAATTCTTGTTTTGATTGTTATTTCTTGTTTTACTATGAGTAGCTAAACATTTCATAGTCAAATCATGTGAAGATTGAAGAAATCACCCTTTAATTGATGAAATTGGGAATGGGTAGTGCTTAATTGATGTTGTATCGATGAATTCATGTCTTAAAACTTGTTCTTAATGCTTGAATTAGCTTGATCACCTAGTTCACGACCAAACACACCACTTTTATAAATGTATGTGATAGATTTGTGTGAATAATAAGCCAATTGTCATTAAGGAAATAATGTGTGTACAATAGATATATATAGGTAGCCAACAAGGCTATAAACGTAAAATATAAATAATATAAAACTATCGACTAATACGATCCTCGTCGACGGAGGTGGCGAAGGCCAAGCTTGAAACGAGATTAGAAAAAGATAACCGCGACAAGCGCTTGGTAAGAACATCATCTAAAGCAGTGCAGCAAAGACTACACGAGCATCGCGAACAAGACCTCGCTCAACATGATCACGAATAAAGTGATAGTCAATAGCCACGTGCTTCATTCGTGAGTGGAAAACCGGGTTGGCACTGAGACGGAGCGCACCCAAATTGTCGCAGAAAATGACCGGTCTAGAGCGAACCGAAAAACTAAGATCAGCAAGTAGATAGGTCAGCCATGCAACCTCTCTTTGCCCGCAACGCACACTGATTGTTAATTCGACCGTGGAAGAGCGAGAAGCGGAGTCTTGTCGCTTGGAACTCCAAGAAATAGCATTTCTGCCCAAGAAGACAATGTACGCAGAAGTAGAAGTGTAGCCAGGCACATACTTAGAGGACACTGTTTCACGGTAGCCAGCTTCCTTGTTACCCGCCCAATCAGAATCTGAAAAAGCATGTAATGCCAGAGGAGAATCCCGATATAACTGCAAACCCAAAGTAGGAGTGCCAGACAAATAACGCAGAAGACGTTTGACAAGCATCCAATGATACTCTGTCGGTGCATGCATAAACTGCGGAGCTTATTAACCGCAAACTGAATATCAACTCTCGTAAAGCATAAATACTGCAGGGCACCCAAAGTCTGACGATACTAAGTCGGATCTGAATAAGTAGGTGAAACAACGGGATCACCTGAAAAGGCATCGGCTGGCATAGGCGTGGAAACCGCCTTAGAGTCCTCCATGTGAACCTGAGAAAGCAGCTCACGTGTGTACCTGGTCTGCGTAAGTAACATACCCACGGTAGAATGAGTGACCTCAACTCCTAAAAAATACGACAGTGGACCAAGATCCTTAATAGAGAACTGAGAGCCCAACTGATCAATAATACTCTAAACCTGCTCACTGGAGCTACCTGTAACAATTATGTCATCGACATATACCAAAATAATAGTAATGCTGATAGATGTGCGACACACAAATAGAGACGGATCAGCCACAGAGTTAACAAAACCCATAGTAAGGACAAAGGACTTAAGCTCATGGTACCAGGCCCGAGGAGCCTGCTTCAGACCATAAATCGCCTTGCGAAGTTTACACACAAACGTAGGTTTTGTTGCATCCTCAAACCCGGGTGGTTGAGACATGTATACGTCTTCAGCTAGTGTTCCTTGCAAGAAGGCGTTATTGACATCGAGTTGGCGAAGAGACCACCCAAAGGAAACCGCAATACTGAGAACAAGAAGGATCGTAGCAGGTTTAACAACCAGACTAAAATTTTCGAAATAATCCAAACCAGGGCGTTGTGTAAACCCTTTTGCAACCAACCGAGCTTTGTATTTATCAATCAAGCCGTCCGGTTTCCTCTTGATTCGGAACACCCACTTACAACCAACTATATTCAAACCATCAGCAGGGGGAACCAAGGACCACGTGTCATTGCGAAGAAGCGCACTATACTCATCAGACATTGCAACACACCACTGCGGGCACTGCAAGGCCTGCTTAAGGGTCGAGGGTTCTGTGTCAAGGTAACGATTGTTCAGTTGAGCTTGAAGGTTGAAGAGTTGACGAGGTTTGTAGATTTGGTTTTGAGAGCGGGTGGTCATGGGATGTTGAGATGGCGGTGGGGGGGAGGTGGCGGTGGAGGAGGCGGGGACGAGGTGGAAGGGGATGAGGTGGGAGTGGGGGAAGAATTAGAATCACTGCCAGAACGAGAGTGGAGAGAAACAGGAGAAGGAGATGAGATGGAGCTCTCGGGTGGTGCATAAATGCCCACGGGTGGAGTGTGGGCCGAGGAGGTGGGGTGGGAAATTGGAACAACCGTGGGTTCATAGGAAGTAGAGGGTAGAAGAGCAGTTAACGGAGGTGAGGAGGAATCAGAAGCGATGCTAGCAAAGGGAAAGATATCCTCCACAAACCGAACATCACGCGAAATATGCATTCGAGACTCAGAGAGGTCATAACAGAGGTAAGCACTTTGTGTGAGGGCATAACCAAGGAAGACACAAGGCTTGGATGTGGGCGCAAGCTTGTGCGGTGTATAGGGTTTAAGCCACGGATAGCAAAGGCAACCAAAGACTCGAGCGTAGAGTAGTTAGGGGCTTAGAGAAGTTTGAGATGGGGTGAAAGCATATCCAGATTTTTGTGGGCATTCGGTTAATGAGGTAAACCGCGGTACTAACAAAGATAAGACCAATAGGTAAAGCGATATTTTGGCATGTGCAAGAAGGGTTAGGGCGGTTTCAGCTATATGCAAGTGCCGGCGTTCAGAGATGCCGTTGTGCTGCGGCGTGTAAGTGGGAGAAGTGAAATGAGAGATGCCATGATCAGAAAGAAAAGGACGTAATTTGATGTACTCGGTGCCATTATCAGAATAGAGAGTTTTGATAGAGGCATCTAACAGCTTTTCAACATACTGCTTGAATTTTATGAAAGTATTATACACGTCAGATTTACATGCAAGCGGGTATATCCACATGTATCGAGTAAAATGATCGACAAACAGAACATAATATTTAAAATTGTCAACTGAATAAACGGGTGACGACCAAACGTCAGAATAAATAACCTCCAATGGTTGAGAAGTACATAAAGTGGAATCCAAAAAGGGGAGCCTATGGCTCTTATTACAAAGACAAGAATCACAATAAGAATGCGAAACAGTAGATAATTCTAAAAAATTATTTTTTGCAAGATTTTGAATAACTGGAAAAGCAGGATGGCCGCAGCGGAGATGCCAAGTAGCTGCAGGAGCTTTAGACGCAGAGAAGGCAAAGAGAGCTTTGGAAGACCACAGATATGCTCCATCACTGACTTGTCCTTGGTGGAGGCATTTGCTCGTCTTCAAGTCCTTCACCAAAAACGAATCAGGTAAGAATTCAATAGAAACAGAATTGTCCTAGCAAATTTTTTGGACAGACAGTAAATTACGAGAAAGAGAAGGTACACAAAGTACTTGATTTAATTTGAAAGAGGAAAGAGAGGTAGAGCCAATGTGTGTGATAGCCAAAGAGCTACCATCACCAATGACTATACGATCCGTACATTGGTAAGGGGAGTGATGGGAGAGCAGATTGAGTTCCTGTGTCATATGGTGAGAGGCACCACTATCAAGCATCCATGGAGCAGAAGGATCAGAGTACTGCACAGGATAACTGGAAGAAGCATTCTGAGCAACATGGGCGTGGGGGGACTGTGAAGGCCGAGTGGGGGCTGGGTTACGGGGTGGACGAGGAAGATTTTTGTAGAGTGGATAAGTGGTGCAACGAGTAGCAACATGACCTTGGACACCACAGTGTTGGCAGAAGCCCTGATAGCCTTTCGAATTACGAGTAGTGGTATTCTTGGATGAGTGGTTGGGGGAAGGGGAGGGCTGTGGGGGTCTCGGGTTCATAGGTGAGGCTTGCGGCATAATGGGTGTTGGAGGCCGAGGTGTTTGGGGATAGGGGTAATAGGATGTATTGGGAGAAACATTCATAGGACGGGTTTGATGGTAGGCAGGGAAAGCAGTATACGCAGGGGATGCAACAGACTAACTTTGTACAAGTGACACTTCATGCATTAGCAATTTTTCATGTAACAATGGCATAGCAATATTATCATCACGAGCCTGAATGGCACTCACCAGATCCTTATATTCACTACCAAGATTTTTTAAAATTATTTCAACTAATTCATCATCAGGCACTTTAGCATCCAGAGATGCTAGATCATCCGCAACAGTTTTAATGGCAGTGAAATATTGAGAGATTGACATTGTACCTTTAGCAATAGAGTGTAAACGCAGTCTGAGATGTCTAATACGACCCTTACTCTGTTTCCCATACGTATCAAGAAGAGTGTCCCAAGCTTGTTTCGAATCGGTTGTGTGTTGAATCGTAGCCATAAATTCTTTGTCAACCGAACCCAAAATCAAATTGTGAATCAATGCATCTTGTTGTATCCATTGTAAATAAGCCGGTTTGGGGGTGACATTACCGGCGGCAGCTGGAATTGTTGGCGGCGGCTTGGGTGTAGCACCGGTCACATAACCAATGAGACCATGACCGATAAGCAAGGTGGTCAATTGAAGCTTCCAAGCCGTGAAGTTTTTGCCATCGAGCTTGGTTGGAGCGTTGACGGCAGGGTTGAGAGAGATGACAGCGGTTGCGGCTGGTAGAAGAGTAGCCGCAGTAGCACCGGAGGTGGCGGAGGAGGTAGCGGATGTAGCCATAGCGGCTGTGTGATGACTGGCGGCAGCAAAACCTTAGCTGCGGCGGCTATGAAGGGGACGACTAGAAAGAAAAATTTTTAGGGATCAGAGGCTCTGATACCATGATAGATTTGTGTGAATAATAAACCAATTGTCATTAAGGAAATAATGTGTGTACAATAGATATATATAGGTAGCCAACAAGGCTATAAACGTAAAATATAAATAATATAAAACTATCGTCTAATAGTATGTTGCGAAGGGGTGTGGGAAAATGGGTTTTAAGATCATTCTTTATAATCAACTGAGTTGTTTAGATTGATTAGGGAGTGATGTCCAATCGGTTATGAAATCGGGCAACTCTAGCGCATTAATCTTGTTTCGGTCAGTTGAATCTTTAAAGGCGGACTGTTGAACCGGGCAAAGGGTGTTGGATTGTTGCATGGCGTCTTACACTAGCTTAGGAGTTTGCACCCATAAATGAGTCGATATAAGTGTTAGGTTGGTATGTTGGTTAATCACATTCCTGAATAATCGATTAGAGGGGCGAAAGTAATCAATTGGATCATGGTTTGACTATGTTTCTCTTCCCTTAGTATCTTTAGTTTATATTACATTTTAGTGTAATTGAACTTGAAACATCTCGGTTAATCTAAACTAAATCCGAAAACGACTTTGGTATTCGATAAATTCCTCGTGGGATACGACCTTGCTCGCTACTATAGTGCATCCGACTCGGTACACTGCCGATCAAAGTTGGACCGTCACTATTTTGGCCATCAATACCCATGGATGAAGCAAAATTGGATGATTGGCATACCGTCCAATCTATGCTTCTTTCTTGGTTGATGCTTCTTTTTTGTGTCATCCGGGTATGTCAATTGAAGGCCTCTCTAGCTGGCTGAATGCAAGCAGGGAAAGAAGGAAGTTGTGGCTGCGTATTTTGGGCGAATGAGTCATATTTGGGATGAATCGAGCACGTTAATCACTCACTCTCCTGACTTGCTCGTGCAATGGCTGCAAGTGTGGTTTTGGCCGCACAGTTTCAGAAATTGCAGCTTCAAGACAGACTTCATTGGTTCCTCGTCGGTTTGGACTCACCATATGCATCTGTGCGGTCCCAATTATTGAATCAAGACCCACTCCCGTCATTAATTGGATCGTGCTTATCAACTACTAATTCAGGAAGAAAGGTTATGTGGGGCACCATTAAAGACGAGAGGGAAGCTATGCTATGATGGCCTTCAAAGTTCAGGCCGATGCTCGGGAAAGATGAAGCAGCTGGCTGAACAAGGGGAATCAGGGAGCTTTGCCGATCTACCACTATTTTGGAAGGCCACTTGTGCGACTACCACTCTCTTGTCGAAATACCACTCCCATTTTCGTGTTTTAGGTGTTTTTGGAACCAAACTAAACCCTAATTGGGAAGGAACCCAATAGGGAAGGGTGTACCTTAAGATCGTGCACAAAGGTGAAAAAAACGGAGAAAATCGCGAACCAAAAATGTTTTTTTTGCCTTGGGTGGTATATCCACAAATATACCACAGAAGCAGTGGTAAACCTGGAAAAATCCCGGAAAAAATCATGCAGCCATTGTCATCGGGAAGGTCACGATGAGACCATGTGTTTCCAGCTACATGCATATCCCGATTGGTGGTGATCAGATAGACCTCGTGGCCGGTTGAGTAAATATGTATATATCAAGTTGCGAATGTTCTTAGGGGAGACTTACAAAGTTGATACATATGGCTTTTTATTTTTAATTTCTTTTTTTCTTAGTGACGCAAATTGGCAATTTTTAAATATGGAAAATTAGGGATAAGGACACAATCTGAAATATTATTAAGCAACAGGACAACTACATATTTTTTATAGGGAGAATGACAACTGCATAATTTTTATAGCGAGAAGGACAAACAGTGAATCCCGAAAATCAGTGAATCTCCCTAGTGAATCCCGAAATCAGTGAATTTCGATAGTGAATTTTGACAGTGAATCCCGAAAATCAGTGAATCCCGACAATGAATTTTGAAAATTAGTGAATTTCGGCAGTGAATTTAAACAGTGAATTTCGAACACAAGTGAATTTCGATAGTGGATAAATAATTTTGTCCTTTATGCAAAAGTTTCAAAAGACTGTCCTTCTACTTAATTGATGAAATATTTTTGTCCTTCTCCCTCATTCCCCCTTTTAAATATTGGTCTTTTCAATTATATTTCAATATTTTATAATATGAGTAAATCATTTTACCTTAATGATGTATGTGTTTGGATTGCTGAAATTAAATAAAATGAAAGTTATAAGCAATGGAATTCTATTCTCACATTTGACAACAATGGAATGAAATTTTTATGATTCCGTCGGATATAGAAAATTACACGGTGGTGTGTGTCATGATGAATGTGGCAGGTGGTAGTGGATGTGCGAAAGTGGTGGCAGCGAGGGTGGAGGGTTGTGTGGTGGTGCATGTCGGACCTAGCGGCTGATAATGTGAGGTGTGCGGAAGTGGTTATTGTGGTGGTGGTGGTTGTGGTGACAATGGTGGTGTGCAGTGATGGGTGGTGGTGAAGTGGGCAGTGGCGGCCGAGTGATGGAGTTATGTATACTAAAGGGGTGGTGGTAGGGTAGGTTATAGCTAAGGATGAGGAAGATGGTGGTGAGGTGGGTGGTGGTAGGAGGTAACAGGATGTGGTGGTAGGGTGGATGGTGGTAGGATTGGTACGGTTGTGATGGGGATGATGGTGAGGAGTGACGAGGGTGGTGACATAGTGTGCGGTACCGATGTCGGTGGCGGTGCAATGGAGGATGGCAGTGTCGGATTGAGATGCGGTGGGCGGGTTGCAAGGAATGTAGCGGGTGGTGATGAGGAGGATAGTGGTTGTGTTCTTATGAATATGTTATGCTTTATATTTCATTCCTCCAACGATTCCGTTCATTCCATCTATATATTTTCTTATGGAATGAAAATGAACAAAATTCATTTTTTTTAGTGGACAACAAAATTCATTCTATTTCATCGCATTCAAACACGCTAAAATGATGAAATGATAGTAGAACAGTTTTCACAATTTCTTCGTATTAAACACGTCAACACATAATTTCATACCTTCTGGTTTAAAATATATGGGAAATTAGGGATAATGACACAATCTAGAATATTTTTAAGTAACAGGACTACATATTTTTTATAGGAAGAAGGACAACTGCATAATTTTTATAGCGGGAAGGACAAACAGTGAATCCCGAAAATCAGTGAATCTCCCCAGTGAATCCCGAAATTAGTGAATTTCGACAGTGAATCCCGAAATTCAGTGAATTTCGACAATGAAATTTGAAAATTAGTGAATATCGACAGTGAATTTCGGCAGTAAATTTAAACAGTGAATTTCGACAGTGGATAAATAGTTTTGTACTTTATGCAAAAGTTTTAAAAGATTATCCTTCTACTCAATTGATAAAATATTTCTGTCCTTCTCCATTATTCCCTTTAAAATTTATGGCATCTCCTTGCATTTTTAATTTGCGTTAAAACATCTAAGAAGATTTATATTACCTGACATATGTATTATTATTTTAAGAGAGAACGACAAAAAGAAAATCATACAAAAGCCAACACTTATTACTCTTTCTTTTAAACTACTACCTTTTTTCTCTAGAAATGGACGACAATACCCTTACTAATTTCATTTACCACGATCAATACACCACTTTTTTCTTTCCCGACACAATTGTTGGAAAAAACATATACCGGTTCACTTAAAGTTGATAATTTAAACCGAAGCAATTGTAATTAATACTACTACATTTCTAGGAAGAAAAACACAACGAATGCAAAATCCCTCATTGCAATATTCAAATATTTGCATAAATTTCTACGATTAAAAAAAGTTTAGGCAAGAAAATAATGGCGACAAATTTAGGAGAAAAATCATTCTATTAATCAATATCCGTCAAACAAGCCAAAATTACATTCGAAGGGGGAGACGAGCCCCAAAAAATACCTTCTACCAACTCCAACCCATTTTTAGCCGACAAATGTGTCAGAAAATTTCTGTTGTGCTTAACAAAGAAAAAATTAAAATAAGAAAAACAAGTTAAAAAGTCGCAACAATCTTCGACAATATTTCCCAAATCCGATAAATCTTGCATCTCTACATTCATCTTGTGGCACACAGTAAGGGAGTCCGTTTCAAAGATTACTTTGAAGAAGCCTCATTGAATCAATAGAAAATTGCTAAAGTTTTCCCTACTCCAACATCATAATATCCTTCCAACTCTCTTGAGAAAGATTGGAAAATAACGTCATTTCTATCACGAATTAATCCTTCAATTGGGGCTGAATTTGCCCTAAAAGCCACGTCAATGTTGAATTTAACCACGCCGTCACACAGAGGAGCCCATACATTCGGGTGGGACTTTTCCGATTAGTGTTGAATATTTTTTGTAGCAGCAATGAGAGTCCCCATTGCCTCAGATTCAGCCCGTCAAATGATACAAGCAGCGTCATCAGTGCGCTCACCTTCAAAGATAATAGAACATCTATTTTTCTAGATACGGCATAAAACGTTGATAATGAAAGCCACATTGAGCTCAGTTTCATATTTCTGCAAGACGTCAAAAAAGTCAGCCATTGAAACAACTCGGAGTTGCGTCCAAAAAATCCCCCTCAGTATAATTTTCCAAACCAGAAGGGGTATTCACGGTTACGGTTTATCCAAAATCAGAACCAATCCGAGGTCATTCGGTTCAGTTCGGTTTGGTTAATACTCGTTTCCGGTTAGGTTTCAGTTAATAATATAGAGAAACCGAAAATTTCGGTTCGGTTACGGTTCACGCTACAATTATCCGTAACCAAACCGAATTAAAAACCGAACAATTAACCGATTCAAAACCGTACCAAACAAAAAACCATAACCGAACCGTTTATATCCAACATGTATAACTAGTTTTTATAACCAAAATCTTAATTTTTTTTTTACAAAAAATTGCTTATAACTGAACCGTTTATTTTTTGTGAAGTAACCGAACCGTTTATAACCGAATAAAAAACCGAACTTTTTATGACCAAATAGAATTGTTAAAATTTATTTCGGTTTTCGGTTAACCGAACCAAACCATATATTTTGGTTCGGTTCAATTCGGTTTCCTAATGCAAGCAGTTCGGTTTCGGTTTCGGATATTTACTAACCGAAATTTCCGGTTCTATTACATCATTAACCGTACCGAACCGAACCTTGAACACCCCTAACCGCAACAGAATTTCACATTCAAACAGAGTGTGCCAAATAAACTCATTTGCAGCGTTGCATATTTTACAGCCTCCGTTTCCGATGTCACGTTTAGCAAGCGCAACCCCTGTAAGCAATGCATTATTTATTACCTTCCAATCAAAGGGAAAGATACGCGGCTGAATCTTTAAGCACCAAAGTCCACTCCAAAATAATTCCCTTAAAGTAGTACTGGGGCCACCATTATCATCAGTCGCTTTTAATTGCCTCGCAAGATGATACCCCGACGTTACCGAATATAAGTCATTACTGGAGAAATGCCAAATAAGAAGATCCTCTTTTCCTCGATGAGATACGAGACTGGAAAGTATCTTTTCTACTTCAATGGGATTGAATCTTTGCGGAACCATATCAACAAGCCACACTCTAGTGGAAGAATTTATTAAGTTACTCACCGTGTCATTAGAACTATCCACTAGTAAAGGGTGGGCATGGAAAAAGGGGGGTGGTGGCAACCAACGTCATTTGAAATGTTGATTTTATTTCCTCTTCCTACTCGCCATCGAAGGCCATGATTAAGTAAATCCCGCCCCATTAGAATGCTTCTGCACACATAGTTAGGATTCGTAGTGACGCTAGCCAGGGGCGGAACTAAGTGAGGGGTGGGGTGGTCTCAAGCCCCCCCAAATTTTGAAAAAAAAATAAAAAATTATTATTGTATTAATGGTAGTGTTAATATTAGTATGTTATGTGTCTTTTTCTTAAACAAAAGACATTATATCCTAGTGGTTTAAGAATAAACCATTTTCAGTCTCCAGTCGCTAGCTTGTAAAAAGCTTTTTTTTTTTTGGATTTTTAGGCTTTTATAGATATATACCAAGAAGCCACCCTATATATTTCTTTCAGGATTTTTTTAGTTTTGCAGTTTATATTACCAAGACCGCCGCGAAAATTTTTTCTGGTTCCGCCACTGACGCTAGCTTGTAAAAAAACTTTTGGATGAGAGTATTTTGCCTTCAAGAGCTTTGTTGACGTAACTTTTGGATCATTAAAATTTTCCATGTTTAATTTGCTTCGCCAGTAATTTTTTTTTACTAGAGCAATTTTTGTTTTCAGCAATATTGGTGGAATAACAATGTTTTTTTTTTTTAAAACCGGAATAACAATGAATTCTAAGTGTTAAAATAAGCTTGATGAATCATGTAATGAGTTTGGATTCCGGTTGCATAAATGTCTTTTCAATGTAAATTTTGAGTAATGCCAGTGTGGTCTTACAGCAAAAGAAAATGCGAATTGAAGTTATTGCACATTAGCATTATTTACACTTTTATATGGACCACATGCCAATTTCACAAATGTAGTCTAAGAGTCGATTTCACAAATTATTTTGCTTGGTCAATATAAAGCAATGATACAGGCGGAATGAATTCGTCATAACGTTTGACACCTTAATCATGCACCCTTAATTAGGATGAGTCAAGATTGATTAATGAAGACAACAACCTATTAAATGACGGATTTGTTACGACAGATCGATTAAGAAATGATGGTGATTGTGAATAAAGATAAACAATTAACAAGTAAATAAACACAAAAACAAAAAAAACATAGATTTAACGTGGTTTCCGGTAATGTGCCGACTACCTCACGGACAAACGGGAATTATTTTATTATCATGAAAAAGCTCTAGTTTACAACTGATAAAAATGGTATTTATAGGTTTGGGAAAGTCAACCCTAACCGCTTTAGCGTACCAACATGTGATAAATGACCGAAATATACCGTAAGATGCTTTACCAAAACGGAAGTACTAGAAATTCCCGTGTTTCCGACGCTAAAATTCATCGGAAATTAGTAGGAAATAGCGATTTCCGACAAGTTACCGACGAAATAGAGCACGTAGCAAAACATGGCGTCGGAAACCATTCCGACGAATTTTCCTACTAATTTTGCGTCCAATATTCCTACTCACTTTTCTACTAATTTCCGTCAAACTTTCTTACGTGTTTTCTAGTGCATTTCCGTCTACTTTCCCTACACACTTTCCACGTAGTCCGACTAAGTTATCATGGTAATTCTGCTGTAGAGACTCTCTAATACACTTAACCGTTGAATTTGTAACACGTGTACAAACAAACAAAACAGTTTTATCTTCTTCTACACGTGGCAGTCATCCGACTGTCGGGACTCTTTATGTAAGAATTTCCTGTTATCAATGCACTTTCCTACGAATATTCCGACTAAGTTTACAACGAAATTTCCGACGAATTGCTGCATAATTACCTGCGAATCTACCTGCATAATTTCCGACCAACTTCCTAACAATTTTTATTTTCCATTTTCCTGTTCACTTAATTTCCATAATTACATTACAACTCATAAAAAATAAAAATAAAACAACAAAATGCATAATGATTCAATAAAAATACAAAATAACTTCTGTTAACGATGTGCATAAACATCAAAACAAGGTAGCCTGAAATGATCACAAAATAGTTTTAACATAATTCTAAAGGAGACAACTTTGGTCATACATAAACCACTCTAAATTGTGCGTAACAAAATGCAACTTAAGACGTTATATCTTTCAACTGCAAATTTACTGCAATCCATGAAACATGAGCTCCTCATGATGCACTATTGCCTGAAAAAAAAAAAAAAAAACAACAAATTTTTATTAAGCAATGTCTCAACAGCACTTGGCAATAAAAAAACCAAAAACAAGAGCCTCTCCTTTATGATCTCATACTATACAAATAGATTGAATGGATAACATGATAGACTTACGAAATTCCCAAAACCAAGCAGCCATTCATAAGTCTGATCAATTGCTTAGTGTCAAAACCAAAGGAACCAAACATTGCATACAAAAAATAGGCTATGTGGGAATGCAGAGGTTTCTTTAGGAGGCCGGCAATGGCTTCACAATTTTTATTGTACCTAGAACAAATGTGCAGTAAATTGTTGATATGCTTTACTAGCTATGATATGATTACTATCAATAATTATGTATTCTACATGAAAACTTACTAAAGCACAACCTTTATCCTCCTTGAAGACCGACGAATCACGTAGGTGTGAAGAGTTGTAACATTGGATTCATACTTTATAAATGTTTTACATGCCTGCAAACAAGAAAAAATATTTATTGCTTCAGCCCAAAATTTTTTAAATTTTTTTTTTATTGAGGGGAACCCAAAATATTAAGGTGCTTAAAAACATACCTGGTGCATCTGGAATAGGATTTCCTGGAGGAGAACTGAGAGCCATGGCTATGGAGTTATCGGTAGCAGATACTGGTGGAGTAACGGCTATACTTGGTGGCAATAATAAACTAATAGGGGGTAAAACTGGCTCTGTAGGATCTTTGACACTTCCGGGCGACAGGGCAGAACTGATGGGTGGTGATGATTGTGGAGGGTGCAAAAACACTACTGCAAATTACAAGACCAAAAGAAAATGAACTAAATATTGTAGGAAAATGTAACTTTATTAAAGTATTCAACCTTGTTTAAGGCTAAATGACAAATGACAAGTGTCATTCACATGTGGTGACATATGTCAATGTTTAGTAGATTAGATTTTATCCTATTATTCTCTTTGCTAGATTTGGTAGTACAAGTTAGTTACGTGCCTTGGATTCTAGTGCCAATCTATTGTATAAGATCTAAGACAATCTCATTGTGATGTACGAACAATGATTATGAAGTTCATCTAAAGTTAAATATTCTAACTTGGTATCGAAGCCTTCAATGGCCAGAACCACCGCGTCTGCAACAACTCCGGTGACCGGAGTACAAATTACAGAAGGTTATAGCACTCTTGGTTTCTCTCTCGGCAGCTTCCCATCGTTTTCCATACCTCACTATACAGCTACCACCAGTAAACCCCCATCTGAGCTCAAATCTGCCACCAGTTTCTTCCATTGTCACCACAACAGCCACTCCTCAGTTCCCTACAGTTGGTAACAGTCTTAATCAAAGTTGCACAGTGAAACTAGACAGAAACAACTACCTTGTCTTGAAATCGGTGGTAATCCCGTTTGTTCGAGGCCACAGATTTGATGGTTTCCTCTTTGGCACAAAGGCACCACCACCGAAGTTCATCCAATCTGCAGAACCTACAACCATTGAAGCAAATCCACTGTATGATGTCTGGATCGCCACAGACCACCTTGTCAAGTATGTAACAGGGTTCTCCATACAGCTGTAGAATGCTACTACAGATACAACTCAAACTACAATGGTAACCATGGCAATCCTGGCACGAATATTAGGCCAAATGGTGGACAGTACAACAATCAAGGACAGCAATCTGCTGCTTACTTTGGTGGCCCAGATTCAGTCACTGATGGCAGATGGAATGCTGATAGTGGAGCTACAAATCACATAACTGCTAATCTCAACAATCTGCAATTGAGTCAGGGGTATGATGGTTCAGATGGTCTAAATTTTGGCAATGGTAAGAGTCTTCCCATTCAAAACACTGGTTATTTCTCTGTTCAAACTGATAATTCTAATCTTGCCTTTAATAATGTCCTACATGTCCCTCATATAACCAAAAATATGTTGAGTGTCTCAAAACTTACCTCTGATAATCCTGTTGTCATGGAATTTCACTCAAATTTTTGTTTTGTGAAGGACAAGATCACAGAGAAGGTTTTGCTGGAACGAGTAACTAAAGATGGTCTGTATCAGATGAAGTTTCCCCATGAAGCACCCCAGAACTCTCTTCAATCCAAAGCTAGTCAAAGTTCCAAGTGTCTTTTGTCTACTGTCTGTAATAAGAATGATAATCCTAGGTCAGAGTCTGTTAGTATAGCCAATCTGTGGCATAGAAGATTGGGGCATCCATCTTCAAAAATTCTGAATCTTGTTTTGAAATCTTGTAATACTGTTTGCAATGAAAAAGTTGAGTTCTGTGATGCCTGTCAATTAGGAAAACAACATGTTTTACCTTATCCTATGTCTTATTCTAAAAGTTACTCATGTCTTGACTTAATTCACTTTGACCTCTGGGGACCTGCCCCTATTATTTCTGCAAAAGGTTTCCAATACTACGTAAGCTTCATTGATGACTATAGTAGGTATGTCTGGGTGTACCCCCTGGTTCATAAGTCTGATGCCCTAAAAGTGTTCATACAATTCAAAACCCTAGTTGAAAAACAATTTGAGAAAAGTATTAAATGTCTGCAAACTGATTGGGGTGGAGAGTTTAGGTCTATTGAATTCTTTTTATCCGAATCTAGAATCTCCTTTAGGCACCCCTGCCCTTATGCACATGGACAAAATGGTAGAATTGAAAGGAAGCACAGACATGTTGTTGAAGTTGGTTTAACTCTTCTTGCTCAAGCTCAAATGCCCCTCAAATTCTGGTGTGAAGCCTTTCAGTACAGTGCCTTCCTTATAAATCGATTACCTACACCTGTCCTGCAACTCAAATCTCTCATTTGAACAACTTCTGAATAAATCACCAGACTATAACCTCACTAAAACCTTTGGTTGCACCTGCTATCCTTACCTTAGACCCTTCCAGAAACAAAAATTCCAATTTCACACCACCAAATGCGTCTTTTTAGGGGTCAGTCCATCCTATAAAGGGTATCTGTGTCTTGATCCTTCAGGGAGAGTGTACGTGTCTAAGGATGTCATCTTCAATGAAAATGAGTTCCCATACAAATCTCTCTTCCATACCCCTCATTCCTCTGGTCAACCCTCTTCTCACATCACCTTCTCTCTTCCTCTTTCTAACTCATTTTTTGCTCTTCAATCTACTGATAGTGGGGAAACATCATCTGGTACATCAGACTTCCATTCAGCAGACTCTCCATTCCCTTCACCTACTAATCCTACTGTTGTCTCCTCACACACACCATCTCCTACCCCACACTCACAAACACACACTGACACCCCTCCCTCCACTTCCTCTGTGTCCTATCCTCCTTAGTCATCCAATAGTCACTCACCACTACTGCCATCACCATCACCACCACCACCACCACCCCAACCTCCTCTCAATCACCATACTATGCAAACAAGAGCCAAAAATGGCATCTTCAAACCGAAAACTTTCTCTTATCTTGCCTCTAAAGACTCTGTCCATTGCCAAATGGAACCAACAAGAGCAACTGAAGCTATTGCCTCTCCTCAGTGGCATGCTGCTATAAAAGAAGAATTTAAGGCTCTCCTCACTAACCATAATTGGGTCCTGGTTCCCCCAAACTCCAATCAACACCTGGTTGGCAATAAATGGGCATTCAAACTCAAATTGAAGCCTGATGGCTCTATCCTGAAATACAAGGCCAGATTAGTAGAAATGAACTCACCTCGCGACGACGATTAAAGTATCCGAATATCCATTTTCACCCGTCGATAAATGTCATGCAGACTTAAAAAAAATATCTTTAACAATCGACAACTCATGATGATATGCAAACAGTCCCTCTACGGTTGTTGCTACCAAATCACTTCCAATAACAACATCACTTTGCTTTGTATTGTTTTTATTTTTCCTCCGGCAACAACTATTTTAGCTGAAGAAAATAAAAAGAATTTTTCTTTGATTAACCCAAAACATTTAAAACAATATAGTCTGTTGTATTGTCAAATCCCTACTATTTTTTTTTTTTTTTTTTCTTTCTGTTCTCGTAATTTCCGATTCTTCCATGTTAGTAATCCACCCAATTGACCATAAACTGTTGTTGTTTTGAGGGTCTTGATTGATCATCAATGCTTTGAAAAACCTGTAATTTTATGAAGAACGGGTCCTCGCAGTCACGCGTATATCGCTGTCCTTCTTAAATTTATTCGACCCCTAACTTGTCCGGAGTATCATGAATAATTTAAGTGAGATACTGACTGATAGCCTTGCCTTTTGTCTAGGACAAAATAGATCAAAAGATTACTTGAAGTGTTTAGATGTTTAAGAATTTATCAAGGATGCATACATTTGTTGTCTATGTGTTCAACAATGTAAAAAGAACTTTTATAGTACTTGGATTGCAGAGAAATAAGTTACAAGTTCGTATTTTAAGGTTACAACCTAAGTGAAAATGTATCACTTGGTTATAACCACTTAAAAAGACCAAGAGGCACCTAAAAATCAATTTTCGGGCCACAGGCGGGCGCCTGTGGCCAGCCTGTGATCATCATAAATCCGCCAAACTTTCTGTTCAACTTTTAGGCATGCTGAAGAACCACAGGCGGGCGCCTGTCACTCTGTTTCACCAAAATCTGATTTTTGGTCCTTTAACTGGTTTTCTGGTCCTTTAAGTGATTTTCTCGAACTATACTTGCTTATTCCCCATCCGTATACTCATATACACTTATATAAGCGTGCACTCCGCACCTCCAAACTTATTATTAAGTGTTACGAGTATATCATCCTTGTACTAAACCCCGATTACCTCAACGGCTTGTGATTATACTTAAATCACCAACATTCCTCCCCCATTTAAGTGTAATCCTTGGTTTAGTAAAACAAAACAGTCATAAAACAAACCAACACATGATTCAATGAAAATGTCACGAAGATTGAATTTCCATCTAGCATTATTACACGCAAATATTCGAGTATTGGGGTGTGACTAAGCTTTGAACTCCTTTACACATTTTGAATACATGTACATAACAATACACATGAATTGAAACTACTTCAAAGTATTATACTTGACACCATTTCTTGAAAACCGGCTTTGTGTCCATATCCATTCTTGAGCATTTAGAAAGCCAACCCAACTTTCCTTGAAGCGGCCATACTTCATACTCATATAGGTGAATCTTTTGTTTACCGTGCACCTGCATTAGCACTTTTATAAGATTCATTAAGAAGATAACACTTCAACCTAATCTCACATGTAAACAAACACATACCTTGGGATTAATACATGTGCTCAAGTTTCCAAAAGCAAGCTTACCACATTGAATTTAGCCTAAGGCATTGTACCAAAGTGGAAATTGGGCCCCATATTTGAAACTTATACAGTTGTAGTCCCATCCCGACTACCGACTTTTGTAACAAGTCCTTAGCCAATCCTTTCGTCAAATGATCGGCCAAATTTCTTTGAGATCTCACATACACAACCGATATCACCCCGTGAGAGATCAACTCACGTATCGCGCGCTATGTCTAACGCCTAAGTGTCGTGACTTACCATTATAAACATGACTATATGCTTTGCGAAGCAGTGTAGATGAGCTATCACAATGGATAGATATTGGTGATATTGGTTTAGGCCATAAAGGAATTTCATGAATCAAATTCCTAAGCCATTCTGCCTCTTTACCGGCTGCTGCCAAGGCAATAAACTCCGACTCCATAGTCGAGCTAGATATACATGTTTGTTTCTTACAAGCCCAAGAAATGGCGCCTCCTCCTAAAACAAACACCCATCCGCTTGTAGAAGAATGATCTTTTACATTAGATGTCCAACTAGCATCCGAATATCCTTCAATCACCGAAGGATATGCAACATAAGTCAAACCAAAATCTTTGGTAGATTTTAGATATCTCAATACACGAACAACCGCTCTCCAGTGACAATTACCTGGGTTACTCGTATATCGACTTAGTTTTCCAACCGCATATGCAATATCCGGTCGAGTACTAGTCATGGCATACATCAAACAGCCAATGACTCGTGAATATTCAAGTTGATTCACTGTTTCACCTTTATTAGGTCCAAGCTTCTCATGGGGCTCCATGGGAGAATTTTCCGGAGTACAATTTTCACAATTAAACTTTTTCAACACTTTCTCAATATAATGAGACTGTGTTAGTGAAAATCCTCCCTGATTTCTCTTGATTTTAATACCAAGAATTACATCCGCCTCCCCATGTCTTTCATAGAGAATTTAGAAAATAAGAGTTCTTTACACTTATCAACCTGATTTTGGTTGCACCAAAAATCAACATGTCATCGACATATAGAGATGATTATCACACCGTTACCGGTTTCATCAAATCTACTATAAATACACTTGTCCGACTGATTGAGTTCAAATCCACTAGCCAAGACAACCTCATCAAATTTTTGATGCCATTGTTTAGGAGCTTGTTTAAGTCCATACAATGATTTTACAAGTTTACATACCTTATGCTCGTTACCGGGCATAATAAATCCTTCCGGTTGCTTCATGTATATTTCCTCATCCAAATCTCCATTCAAAAATGCTGTTTTAACATCCATTTGATGGATCACCAAGTTATGAATTGCGGCTAAGGCAATTAATAACCTGATTGAGGAGATTCTAGCAACGGGAGCATAAGTATCGAAATAATCGATACCTTCCTTTTGCCTAAAGCCTTGTATAACTAACCGGGCTTTATATCGATCAATAGTACCGTCGACTCTCATTTTCCTTTTGAAAATCCATTTGCAACCTAATGGTTTGCATCCACGTGGTAAATCCGTAAGAATCCACGTATTATTACCCATTATGGAATCCATCTCGTCATTGATGGCTTCTTTCCAAAATGATACATCCTGAGATCCCATCGCCTCAGAAAATGTTCTTGGATCATCCTCAATATTGTAGCAATATGAGTATTGATATCCAACTTCATTTCTCGAACCTTCCACCAAGTAAGTAACAAAATCTGGTGGAAATGTTTTAGCTATTCTAGCCCTCTTACTTCTTCGAAGTTCAGAAGACTCAACTTGAGAATCATTATTCTCCACATTCTCCACTCCAACTATCGTAGGAGCAATAGCCTTTGGTCTAGGAATAGATGTAAATCTATTCTCATCAAATATGGCATCACGTGATTCTATAACTGAACGTGCAGCCACAGAATTGAAGGATGCAGGTTCTTAGATCTAAACGAGTTAGATCTACGCGCAGCGGATGGATCACGATTTATATATTACAATACATAATTAAAGGATTTAACAACTACAAGGGGGTTAAGATCATGTTACCAATACTAGGAAGAGAAGCCAAGATCTTCCGATGTGTTCTCCAAACGGCGGTTGGTGGACACCCTTCTTGATATACGAGCCTCCTTGATATGCAACACCAAGAAAAACTTAGAGTTTTTCTTTTACAAAACCCTAGGCAAGAAAACTAATTTTTTCTCCCCTTTTTCAAGTGATGGTCGAAATTTGCTTGTCCAATTTCCCTTGGAATAACTCTCCTTTTATAGGAGAGTAAATCCTTGGCCTCCAAGTTTTAATTAATTAAATAAATAATTAATTAAACAAAATAAAAAGATATTTTCCTTAATGACTAATTGTGACATGTATTGACCAATAGGAAATCAAATAACAAGTCATCCAACCAATCATATAACAAGAATATCTTTTATTTTCCACATCACAAAAAAAAAATTCTTGTGATAAATTAATACCTAGAGGCGCCACTTTTAGGGTATAAAAACCCACATAAAATGTCTTTTATGTGTATAATATTATTTAGCCCAACTAAATAATATTTATGCATATCAATTAATTAGCCCAGCCAATTAATTATCACTGAGGCCCAAATAGCAAGATTACTAGTCCGAATTACAGAAGCCACATCGGGGACCATGGACTATAAACGTGTAGCTCCAATAATTAATTATTCGTCGAACAGAATAAGTACATTAATTATTAATTCGGGATTACGCCACCATAAACCCAAATCGAACTCTACCGATTATAGATGTATACTTATACTCAACCCATAGAGTGAATAAGCGTCCATTGATATAATCACTACATACGGATTAACCCTCCATAGATTTGTCCATTCTCGAGTGGGAAGTCTCCGTGAACCCGACTCGAGAATATCTTATCCTTATTTACCATTAACCTTCGATGATCAATTAGCACACATATCGACTAGTAGCTAATTAGTCAAATGTGAACTCCGGGATCGATCACTTTCTTAGGGCTAACAAACAAGGATCTGTCTCTCTACTTCCCGCGAGGAAGGAATGGATTCCATGTCTGTGAAAAGCAGAACTACTCACTCATCCGGAGATAGTGCCAATGAGAAGTGGCTTGGAACACATATCTAAGTGAACCGTAACTAACACATCAAACACTACCCGGGACAAGCAAAGCATCCTCGTGATCACCTCGGGATTAAGGTTGATCCATATATGATCATCTAATGATTTAATAAGATTCCTCGATTACGGAATTATACCGAGAAATTGATTAAATCGGTCGATCTATATGAATGCCATCATATATAAATGCCCCACGTAGGTACCTCTACCGGCAGTCCGGATAAGACTATCACACCCTAAGGTGTTCAGGCGCATTATTGGTGTTTTAATCAAGAGACCTAAACTCGATTAAGTTCACCACGGACTAACAGATTTAAGCATATCTCCACTAACTCAATCCTCACGTGTAATCCATACACCTTTGAGTTAAGTGGTTACATCTGAGATATACTTAGGGTTTGCAGCGATGTATTACTTTACAAGCACAAAGCAAGTAATAAGGTGAGATAAAATCATCATCCATTACTAAAAACAATTACACAAATTGTCTTTCGGCACTACACCTAACAATCTCCCACTTGCGAAATGACAAGTAATGATTGTTTTAGAGCACACCCTCTCATCTTATTCACAACACTCTCCCACTTGCTCTAAAAGCGGATGAGACATATCCATCAATGCCGTACCCTCCAAGCACTCGACTTGGTACACCGATTAGCTAGGTTGTCGACTCGAGACGATCTTTAGGATTGAAAGCGTTGTCGGTCCTTCCAATCAAAGCGGTACTCTCTCAATATGCTTTTGACTTATTGTGACCGAGAAGATCCTTCTAAGCTATCTCTTCACTTGTTTTCACAATGAAGTGATATCGGCTTATCGGACACTGGAATTACTCCCAGGACCAAAAAGGAAATTCTAAGCACTATGAGTAAAACCGAGCCGAGATCAACTTAATGATCATCCTTAATCGACTACAAGTCGAATCGATTGTAGTCAACCATATTCAAGTTTGCACTGAATATACAAGCATATGATTCCTCGTTCTCTTAAGATACTTGAGGACGACTAAACCGCTATTCAATGCTCGAATCCGAGATTCGACTACTATTGACTTGTGACAACTGACTTTGCCGTTATCCAAGAGAGACTCTATCCCATTTCTCTTTATCCGAAGATTTAGAGAATCATTCACGAGAGGTAGGGTAGGACAACTCTCGATGAATCCGCAAAGCGATATGCATAATCATCTTATTCAATAAGATAGGTGGGATAGCCAATGACTCATTCTCGTGAATCGACCGAATCGATTCTTAGAACATAGTCCAATTCTCTCATCATCCAGAGAATCTTGGCGTGTCGATTTCGACTTGAGATAGCACACACATGTTGTTTCCAAGCTGTTTTTGGTGTTATCATTCATGAACACTAATACTACTACTACATTACCAATATTGATATCCGATCTACGAAAAACTTATCAATATTTTGGTCAAGTCCACATATTTTAAAACATGTGACTTTAAATGACCGAGAGGTTCTCTTAAATCCACAAAGGATATAAGCCATATGAGCTTCCTACCAATGGTTCTTTCGAATAAATTAAGATATCGTTAGTCTCGCAAAAGGTATTAGGGAATCACCCCTATCTTACGCTTTGTAACGAATCCGTTATTCATTCTTAGCTAAAACCATACATTCGAATGAATTGATTTCGTTGTTCGGCAAGAAAGTCTCGTGGAATCACCCCTATTTTCTCGCTTAACGAAATCTAGCAAGACCGAGTGGTGAGAGAGTTCAAGGTCCAGTTAACTCTCTAGTTGTCGGGGAATCACCCCTACACCACTCAACTTTATTTGAAAGTTTAAACTTTCCTATTCATTCGACTCTTTTCGTGTAGATCCAATTGCTCCCAATTGGGCTGAGACACTCAGGTGGTTCTACAAGAGTTTGAAGCAACCTGAGTACCAAAACTCCATTCACAGGGTTAAGGTTTTCAAACCAACCTCTATAATCGAGAATCTATACTGACCCACCAAGAGCCATAGGTTATCAATCACCCCAGTAGATTATAAAGTCCACAAAATCACAATGGGTCAACGGTTAAACCATACTCCCACTGCGTCTTGGGTGGATTGACATTCTGATCTAGTAGTATTTATCAGTGTAATCACCAACAACTAATGTTGGACGTGGTCCGATTAAATCGAGATAGTAACTACCTTTGGGTAACCGCTCTCAAGGTTTAAGGTCATTTCTTATAGATTCTATCGGAAGGCTTGTGTGATTCAACCGTCACTTTACGATCTCAAGAATCTTATAATCAACCTTCACTCGTCTCATTAAGATATTTCACGAACAATCACAATCGAACGTATGCACAAAATCCCAGTCCTACCTTCAAGCATTAAATGCTAAATGCCTACATTTACGGATGTGTTGTGAACCGAATTCACTCCTTATCCATAAACTCACTAGCATCTTCTAGGTAGACTTCTCGATTTACATAATAATGTTAACCGTTATTTTGCAAATAATTATCTTAATCGATTTTAGCGGTGTATTGTAGCATATCAATAACTATATAGGGCAAGTCTATGGTTTCTTCCTCGGTGAGAAACATTCCACTTAGGAGGCGGGCCGAGCATCACCCCAAGACTATGCGATAGCCTATTTTCGAGCATGGAATACTCTATTCTCTCGCTAAAATCAGAGACACCTCCTCATATTCTTTCGATAAACCAACGGTGTTTTGAGTAGTTATCAGACGTAATGTCACCACTCAAAATCTCCCACTAGCTTGTTTCTCTCACTAGACCCCGAAGGTCATGGTGAACAAGCTATGTTACCCCTTCAAATCTATTACCCTTTCCCGATTGAAAGGAAACTTAGTCATTGTTCCTTTGAGATAGTGTTCCAAGACTGGGAGATAGGAATCACCCTTAGCCAGTCAGCAGGTCTTGTCTCTAAGATATATGCACTAATTAATAGATATTGAAAGGTCGTTTATCTTAATACGGAAACCTTTTACCTTTAATAGTTTTAGACGTGTTACATATACCTTTTCAGCATTTCTTAGTGGTTCTGACTTTATCAAACAAAAGTCCGAGTCTCGGATTCATACTACAAATGTCATATTCACTTTCTATGAGGCAACAATATATCGAGTTGAAAGTGAATCCATTTGTTTCAACGAATCTGTAAACAGAAAAATAAATTTTTCTGTGATATTCAAGGATAGAATCTGAAATTCATTTCCTTATATCACTCCCACTATTATAGCTGAAATTACTGCCCGTTGTTACTCTATTAATCGTTAATGCACAGCTTCCTTGTTCTCCCAAAGAACTAAGCTACCGAGTCAAGTTACTCGGTTAAGAAAGTCGCTAAGGATTCATTGGTTAGTGATCCGAAATCACTTTCCTTATCCTATACTTTCTTTAATTAATGTTTCGGTTTAGCCTCAAAACTTTAGTTAAGATGATTAACACTTATAGACATTCTTTCCCATTCTCAACTTTCCTTAAAAGGAAATAGTCTTGAACTAGCAGATTCAATTGAGTAGACACTATTCGTGAACCTGTGGGATGTCTAATAAAAGCGTTACCAGTGGGACTAATTTTCTAATAAATTAGAAAAACATAAGATAAAAGCTCCCACTAGTTTATCGGTTCCAAATACCGTCTCAACTAGCGACACTTCAATTTATGATTCTCCAATTTTCTATTAGAAAATTTCTTGTGTAGACACTACACTATTAAAATTCACTAGAAGAATTTTATCGTCCCAATCATCTTTCAAACTGACTACAGTTGTCTCTCGTTCAACACGATTGACAACAGTGACATACTTATTTACGTCACTTAAGTTTTGAAGGCTCAAGAGAAATATCTCTTCCGAAAAATTAATTGCATGTAAGATCAATAAGTACAACGTTCTAGTTACTTACCACTTTTTAACGAAGCCATTACTAGTCAATTTTACACTAGCAGTCTAGCACCTTAGAGAGATATTTATAACAGTTGTAAATAAAATTGACAGAAAATAAATCCAAATCATACACTACTAAAACTTTAGGAACATAAACTAAGTACTTATAGTCTATCCTACCGTTCCAAGGATTTAATCTAATGCCTCAGTGCCGCCTTAGGGTAGGTCAAAGAGGTTTCGATTAATATTGAATATCAGATTGAGAATCGAACATCTCATTTGTGATCGTCAATCACCTTTCCTTTTTCAGCCAAGGTACTACCAAAAATACCCTTTATGAGTGTGACCTCATCTGTCTCAGATTTTTAGGTAGACCCCGAGTGTGCCGCGCTTAGGTCGGTCGGTGACCGACAGTACCCAAAATCCTATCCTTTCGGAGACCAAGCCTTGAATTTTGATAGCGGTGAAGGCCTTCTTAGGGAGGCCGGTCCCAGGCCGCACGAGGCGTCACCATTCTCTCACGTTGCTTGTGTCAGCGATAGAGGCCGTGGGGTCGGCCGTCGCTCTCCCGCTCCCACTCAATATTTTGAAAAAGTGGTGGGTTTCTTGATCACGTTTTGGACTTGATGTTACATTAAGGAACAATAAATCATAGGCCCGAATGTTGTCGGTTTGTGGGCTAGCCCACCCGACCTATTCGTTAGAACATATGTGGCCGTCGGACGGGTCAAGGCTAGGAGGTCCGTTGAGCCGTAGTGGCTCTTCGGATGGCTCGGTATGCGGACCCGTGCAAACGCGCCACACGTGGAGGTGAATTCGATTGAGCCGTAGCTACTGTTGACCACCCAACCGTGGTTAAACCACTTTCGAACCTGTTTGCCCGTGATTATCCAACCCTTAAACATCAAACTTTCACGTAGACACTACGGAACAAAAACGTAATCTCGTCTTAGGTAAGGTGGAATTCACCGAGAATCCAACACCTTAACCACGAGGTTTCGGGATTTTACTCCTTATGCTTTCGCAGAGTGGGATTCACCGAGAATCCATCACCCAACCTCGACGATTGAAAAACCCGTGTTCCTCGGTTTTACCTAATTAGTTTCTAATTAATATCAAACAATTAATTAAAACTAATCGTGTATTTTATACATGCCTAACTAATTCCTCGAATTAATTTCTACATGTATGCATATGGAGTGGAATTCATGATATGATGCATGTCATGGCAATTTTCCGATTCTACTCATACAATCTACACATGTATACTAGTGCGGAAAATAAACACCGAGATGGACCGTTGGCACCCCCGTAACTAATCTATTCAAAAATAAATTAAAAAACCCTAATCTGCAGCTGTTAAGAATCTTCGACGATCGGCATATCAAACGAACTTGGATCGGGATGAAACTTTTCAGATCTAATCTTCATTCTTCGGACTTCAAGATGGACGGTCGGATCGGAGCTTTGACTTGTCAATCTTCCTCAGTGAGCCGCCCAACTTGCTGCTGAAACAGACTCTTACAGCAGCGCATCATTTACTTCCCGAGATCAATCGGGGATGAAAATGAATCCCGATCGTCCTGAAAATTTTATCTCACGTCCAAAACTCCATGATTATCGATCTGACCGGTCGGATTTTAATTTGAGCGGTCCAATTGTTCCCAGAAAATCGAAGAAGTCACAGTTAGGGTTTCTGTGAATCCTGCGTTTTTCTGTTACAGCAGCCACTTCGCAGAAACGAACGGAAACCCAAACGGACTCTGATCGACGCCAAATTTTGTGGGATTGTTCATCAAATTCCAATCTTGATTCTGACCGGAGGGATCTTCGTTTTAACGGCTCAAACAACGGAAAAAACGAAAATACTAAACAGCTAATGTACAGATCTATTTTCTGGAAATTAAAATTGCAATAATACATAAATTACATAATTTCCTATCTCATATGAACGAATTTTCATCGTTTATATGAGTTTCTAATAGATCTAACGGGAAAGCGGTGCCAACCCCAATCCATCTCTTCAACCATAGCAATTTAAAAATTATTAATGCATAATAATAAGTAAAATATCACCTACATGCAATTCCACTCCTTTAAATCGTTTAATTACGATTATGAATATATAAATCGTGGAACGCATCTACGATACCACATGAAGGATGCAGGTTCTTAGATCTAAACGAGTTAGATCTACGCAATAGATGGATCACGATTTATATATTACAATACATAATTAAAGGATTTAACAACTACAAGGGGTTAAGATCATGTTACCAATACTAGGAAGAGAAGCCAAGATCTTCCGATGTGTTCTCCAAGCGGCGGTTGGTGGACACCCTTCTTGATATCTGAGCCTCCTTGATATGCAACACCAAGAAAAACTTAGAGTTTTTCTTTTACAAAACCCTGCAAGAAAACTAATTTTTCTCCCTTTTTCAAGTGATGGTGAAATTTGCTTGTCCAATTTCCTTGGAATAACTCTCCTTTTATAGGAGAGTAAATCTTGGCTCTCAAGTTTTAATTAATTAAATAAATAATTAATTAAACAAAATAAAAGATATTTTCCTTAATGACTAATTGTGACATGTATTGACCAATAGGAAATCAAATAAAAGTCATCCAACCAATCATATAACAAGAATATCTTTTATTTTCCACATCACAAAAAAAAAAAATTTCTTGTGATAAATTAATACCTAGAGGCGCCACTTTTAGGGTATAAAAACCCACATAAAATGTCTTTTATGTGTATAATATTATTTAGCCCAACTAAATAATATTTATGCATATCAATTAATTAGCCCAGCCAATTAATTATCACTGAGGCCCAAATAGCAAGATTACTAGTCCGAATTACAGAAGCCACATCGGGGACCATGGGACTATAACAGAGTAGCTCAATAATTAATTATTAAATCGAGCGAGAATAAGTACATTAATTATTAATTCGGGATTACGCCACCATAAACCCGGAATCGAACTCTACCGATTATAGATGTATACTTATACTCAACCCATAGAGTGAATAAGCGTCCATTGATATAATCACTACATACGGATTAACCCTCCATAGACTGTCCATTCTGAGTGGGAAGTCTCCGTGAACCCGACTCAGAATATCTTATCCTTATTTACCATTAACCCACGATGATCAATTAGCACACATATCGACTAGTAGCTAATTAGTCAAATGTGAACTCCGGGATCGATCACTTTCTTAGGGCTAACAAACAAGGGAATGCTCTCTCTACTTCCCTTGAGGAAGGAATGGATTCCATGTCGTGAAAAGCAGAACTACTCACTCATACGGAGATAGTGCCAATGAGAAGTGGCTTGGAACACATATCTAAGTGAACCGTAACTAACACATCAAACACTACCCGGGACAAGCAAAGATCTCGTGATCACCTCGGGATTAAGGTTGATCCATATATGATCATCTAATGATTTAATAAGATTCCTCGATTACGGAATTATACCGAGAAATTGAGATTAAATCGGTCCAATTCTATATGAATGCCATCATATATAAATGCCCAGCGTAGGTACCTCTCACCGGCAGTCCGGATAAGACTATCACACCCTAAGGTGTTCTCGGGCGCATTATTGGTGTTTTAATCAAGAGACCCTAAACTCGATTAAGTTCACCACGGACTAATTGATTTAAGCATATCTCCACTAACTCAATCCTCACGTGTAATCCATACACCGAGTTAAGTGGTTACATCTGAGATATACTTAGGGTTTGCAATGATGTATTACTTTACAAGCACAAAGCAAGTAATAAGGTGAGATAAAATCATCATCCATTACTAAAAACAATTACACAAATTGTCTTTCAGGCACTACACCTAACAAGAATCACTAGGTTCTATAACATAAAACCTATAAGCCTTGGAATGACTAGCATATCCAATGAAAATGCAATCGATGCCTCTTTCTCCTAAAGTTTTAATTTTAGGATCGGGAAGTCTAACAACCGCCTGCTGACCCCAAACTTTTAAGTGATTCAAGTTTGGTTTCTTTTTGAACCAAAGTTCATACGGGGTAGTGAGAATTCCTTTTATTAGAATTTGTTTAGTAGATAACAGACCGTTAACATGGCCTCACCCCAAAATCCTTTGCTCAATCCGAGTAGGATAACATGGAATTTACCATCTCTTTTTAGAGTCACGGTTCTTCCTTTCCGCAATGCCATTTTGTTGTGGCGTATACGTGCTGATAACCTCGTGTATAATACCACACGACCCGAAGTAGGTTGGATCATAGTATTCTCCACCTCTATCGGTACGAAAGCGTTTGATACTTGAACTTAATTGCAATTCAACTTCACTTTTATAAACTTTAAACTTATCAAGTGCTTCGTCTTTTGTATTAAGTAAATATACATAACAAAAGCGAGTATGATCGTCTATAAAAGTAACAACATATTTCTTATTTCCCAAAGAAGGTGTGGCATAAAGATCACACAGATCACTATGGATAAGTTCCAAAATTGTAGACGACCTTTCAACACCATGAAAAGGTTGTCTTACAATCTTAGTAAGCATACAAGTAGTACACTTATCCATATTGATATCAAAAGGGGGAATCAAAGCATTCTTACACATAACATGCATACGTTTGTAATGTACGTGTCCTAATCGTGCATGCCACAACTTTGAAATATTAACATCAGAAATATGCATAACTTGATTAACTTTATTATTAACAACATTAAGCATAAACATGTCATTACACAAATAGCCAAAACCAACAAATACACCATGTTTGGATAATATAAACCTATCGGACTCATATACTTGTTTGTAGCCCGATTTACACAACAAAGCACCCGAAACAAGGTTTTTCCGAATGCATGGCACAAATAAAACATTAAATAGTTTTACAGATTTCCCAGAACTAAAATTTAAAGTAATTGTTCCAAAGCCACAAATTACAGCCTTCGACTCGTTTCCCATCTTTAAGATAGATCCATCGTTCACTGGTTCAAAGTCTTCAAACCAGCGTCGATCTTTGCATACATGTCTTGTTGCTCCCGAGTCGATCCACCACGTAACATCATCATCCTGCATATAAAAAGCTTCAGAAATAAATGGCACATAATTCATAACCGAATTAACACCATAATTAACATTCTGACCTTGATGATGTGGTGGTCCTTGGTCTTTCGACCCTTGCTCTGGACCCTTGCCTTTACCATTCTTTCGAACTCGGCAATCAACCTTGTAGTGTCCTGTCTTACCACAAATCCAACAGGCCCCTTTTGGCCTTTTCCCGGATTCATTGTCATTCGACTTTTTCTTTTTCTTGCCATGGTATTTCCCTTTGTTAGTTTTAAAACTCTCCCCAGCCTCCATCACATGAATGGAAGTGGATTCATCAATTTCCTTGCCCTTGGTTTTAACCCCCTCCTGCATACGAGGATTCTCAATGCGCAGATGGCTACCAAGTTCAACCAAGGAGAGTTCTTCCTTTTGTGTTTTAACATATGCTTAAAATCTTTCCATGATGGTGGTAGTTTGTCAATGATACTAGAAACAGAAATGGCTTCATCCATTTCCATTTTGTGTTGTGCAAATTGGCCTAAAATGCGTTGTAGTTCATTGAATTGTTCCATTACAGACCGTGAATCTACCATCATGTATTTCATGAAATTGCCAACTAGAAACTTTTTAGCAGATGCATCTTCATTTAAATACTTAGTTTCTAGTGCATCCCATAATTCTTTTGCAGAAGCAAAGTTTTGATAAATGTCAAATAATGAATCACATACCATTGACAATGTGACCACGACAGATGTAGTCATCATTTTCCCACTCGTTTCTCCTTCGTAATTCCTCCAAAGGTGCATCATCATCGACTTCGGGTATTTCTGTGCTAAGAACATACACCACTTTCAATGTTGTGAGAAGGAAATGCATCTTCCTTTGCCACCTCCGGAAATCAACTCCTTCAAACTTGTCTAGTTTCCCGAAATTCATCATCAAATCCTTTGCATTCACCATTGTGATCAAAACAATAAATTTAAGAAGATTGTTCTTGTTTTGAGGGTCTTGATTGATCACCAATGCTTTGAAAAACCTGCAATTTTATGAAGAACGGATCCTCGCAGTCACGCGTATATCGCTGTCCTTCTTAAATTTTTTAAAACCCCTAACTTGTCCGGAGTATCATGAATAATTTAAGTGAGATACTGACTGAGAGCCTTGCCTTTTGTCTAGGACAAAATAGATCAAAAGATTACTTGAAGTGTTTAGATGTTTAAGAATTTATCAAGGATGCATACATTTGTTGTTTATGTGTTCAACAATGTAAAAAGAACTTTTATAGTACTTGGATTGCAGAGAAATAAGTTACAAGTTCGTATTTTAAGGTTACAACCTAAGTGAAAATGTATCACTTGGTTATAACCACTTAAAAGACCAAGAGGCACTAAAAATCGAGTTTTGGGCCACAGCGGGCGCTGTGGCTGCCTGTGATCATCGAAATCCGCCAAACTTTTCTGTTCAACTTTTAGGCATCTTTGAAGAACCACAGCGGCGCTGTCACTCTGTTTCACCAAAATCTGATTTTTGGTCCTTTAACTGGTTTTCTAGTCCTTTAAGTGATTTTCTCGAACTATACTTGCTTATTCCCCATCCGTATACTCATATACACTTATATAAGCGTGCACTCCGCACCTCCAAACTTATTATTAAGTGTTACGAGTATATCCATCCTTGTACTAAACCCCGATTACCTCAACGGCTTGTGATTATACTTAAATCACCAACATAAACTTCAATCCACTCTACTTCTTTAAATTTATATATTCCCAACTTGATTGATTAGACCATCAACTTCTCTTCCGAACCCTCAACATTTCTGATCGAAGTCATAACTATGACGATGAGAAGTATCCTAGAGGACAATTAAAGGTGGTTTGATGGTTAGTTCATATACTGTGGTGGATGGCCGGTAGATTCATGATGTTATGGATTATAAGGTTCATAAAATTTGAGGTAGAAATTTTGGTGGCGTGTGTCATGGTTTTAACGGCAAAAATGGTGGACTTTATTTGGTGGAGGTGCAGCAAGCTAGTGACTAGATTAAGGTATTCATTACACATAAACTAACTCTGTAAGGCATCTAAAGGGGATGCTATTGGCAGAGCGAATCCGCTAATACCAGAACAATGAAACAATTTTACCTTTCCCAACAAAGGCATTATGATGTTAAACTTTCTCTTTCTTTTTAATTTCTTCCTTATTTGTAACCTTTCGAATACAAGAGAAATGAGACAACTTTCTCTTTCTTTAGATCTTTTTACCGTGTCACATTAACAAAATTCTACTATAAGATTTTTTTTCTAGTTATAAAATTATATATATATATATATATATATATATATATATATATATATAAACATTACTCATGCTTTTCATCAGATTACATCCTTACAGGAAGATATAAAAAATAAAAAAAGCCCTTTAAAATTTTATATAACATGGAAAAGTAAAATCCGCTGGTTTTCTTCTGCATTTTCTCGTCTTATAAGAACTTATTTGAAATTTACTTTCTTATAATTCTCAATTCAGTTTTTTTTGATTTCTTGAAATAATTCTAGCTAGTCAATTTTAATATCAATTTTACCGCATGAACCATGCAATTTTTTTATATTTAGATTAGAATTCTTGAATCAAATATATCTTGTTATACACGATTCAAAAGTTTATGTGTTACAATAATAAGATTTATTTGCAAGTAGGTAAGTTTTAAAATTTTCAATATAGGAATAAAGACCTTTTTGACGCATTTTTTTCCTTTTTTTTGTATTTCTATTTCAATAGTTTTTTTGAAATATATTTCAAAAAAGTTAATAATGACATTTTTACTCATCATCTATGGTTTTTTTTTTTTTTTTTTTTTTTTTTTTTCTGCCCATTTTCGTCAATTTTTTCTTTCCTTTTATTGGTTGATACATGTTGTGACCTCAATGTTGGTAGTTAGACATAGGACACTTTTGACTTAATTAAGCGGTAAAAGTGCAAATATGAAACATTGAATAAAAGCTTGCAATAATAATTATGAACAAAAAAAAAAAAAAAAAAAAAAAAAAAAAAAAAACTACCATCATATTTCTATTGTGTGATTAAATTAAACCTGACACCCCAATATGTTTTCTAAACTGTAATTGACATTTCAGTATTTATCTTTAAAAAAACTTGAAAACTTTATCAAGCTAAAACAAAACATAAAATATAATAAAATTTGCAAGACTGAAGAGGAAATATAGACAACATAACTTTAGAAAATGCTCCGACTTATTATATGATCGGTTTATAACATTATACCTTACCATCGAATTAGATACTATGTGATAGGTTAACAACCTAACACCTTACCATCAAATAAATAATTTATCTATGAATGAGATTTAGTCACATAAACATTACTCTAGTGATATGAAAAAAAAACATTAATTATGTTTACAATAAAAGTCACCTAATTGAATAAAAATTGCAAAGTAAGAAAATTCTATTCGATTAGATAAAAATAATAAATTGAAACCATTACTGCGAAAAAAAAAAAAAAAGATAAAAATACCTTACAACATATATTTATGTTTGCAGTAAAAATAAAAATAAAAAAACGCATTTATGCTTTGGTGAGATAATTCGGCTGACATAATTGACTGTGCCATGTCGGTATTAAATGCACAGGAGTGAAAAGAAGAAAGAGGTAAAGGGTAGTTCCGGAAATGTGCTCTGGTAGGAGCATAATTGCTCTTGCAATAGTGCTAGCCGGCATCTAGTTCACAGAGGAGTTTGGTAGAAATTTTATAAAGCTAAGATAGCCCCATTTAATAATGTGATAGAAAACTGACAATGAGTTCACAATAGTTACGTTGCCTATCATAAATGTACTGTTTCCAAAATATATATTTGACATTAAATATATGTTAACCAAAATAAATATTTGAAACGGTTGATAAAGATATTAATTGATACACTACCCGATACTAGCCACTATATACTATCAAAAAATGTTAGTGATCATATTGTTTAAAAAATGTTAATAAATTAAAAGTACTTATATATATCTATGATTACCAATATGTTCAAGTTGCCCATGCAGAAAGATATATCATCTAAATCTTAATAATGAAATAAAATATCTAGACAATTATTTTAAAATTCCTATAAATTAAAGTACTTGATTAACAACATGACAAAAATCGAGGTGTTACAGTTAGGGTTGAGAATAAAACCCAATGAACCCAATCCAACCCAAAACCCAAATCGAACCAAGCCGAAAAACCCAACCCAATTGAAACTCAAAATTTTTGGATTGGTTTTTGACCCGAACCGAAAACGTTATGGGTTGGTTTGGTTTCTTAAATTTTATTCGGGTTGACCCAATCCGACCCGATAATATATATATATATATATATATATATATATATATATATATATATATATATAAACTTTTTCTTCCTAAAAATGTTTTCTTTAACGATTATTTGTATAAATGTGTTTTTATAACGATTATTGGTATGAATATATGATATGGAACTCGAATATGTGTGTGTATTTTATAGCATGTTTTTTTGAACATAGATGAATGTCTTGTGGACGAAAACCCGATACCCAACCCAGGCCAACCCAAAACCAACCCATTGGGTTTTATAGTCATTTGGTTTGGTTCGGGTTAGTTTTTCTTAGAACCATGCAACCCGACTTATACTATGTAAAAACCCAACCGAATTCAACCCAACCCGACCCAAGCTCCGCCCTAGTTACAGTTTTCCTCTTGACTATAAAACGACTCGCTAAAGTATCAGAATCCATAGGAACCTTGATTTTATTTGCCATTTTAGCAATGAAATTCCTCTTCTTTTTTGGATTGAGAGCAACATCATATTGTTAAATTTTAGCAGCAATTAGATTTGATTCCAGTGTAGAAGCTGACTCCTTGAAAATTATGCAATATCTTCCTTCTTTTTTCCTTCTTCTGGGTACCATTCCAAGAGGAGAATACCCAAAAGAAACTGGCAGATTCCTTAGGAACCACTTTATTTTAATCACTTTTTAGTTCTTCATTAACATTATCAAAACCTGACATATTATACTTTCCACTTTCTTGCTAGCTAAAAGCATACCCATTAACCCATTTAGATAAATTATCCAAGAGTTAACCCTTCTATTACTAGGCTGACTGGAAGAGCTAGCTCTATGAGGATTATCACGCAAGGATTTAATAGGCAGAGCACACAAATCAGGCCCAAATAAATCATCTTTATGATTTCTATTTCTTTGGTCTAGCACTTAGAGTGACAACCTCTAGACGCATGTCTAATTTTTACACAATAAGAACAAAATAAGAAACATTTTCATACTTAAAAGTAGCCCATCTTTCTACGTTGTCTTGGGAGACCGTCATACCCTGAATTAGAGGTTAGAGACATGAAAGTCTATGAGACATCGAACAAACTCTCCATGCTTACTTCCTCCTAAAACCACCTATGTTTTGCATGCATGCCTAATATGTCCACAAATATAATTTTATGCATCCTTGCTGCCCAATTCAGTGGAATATTACGGACTTGGGCCCAGATTGACACTATGTTGAAAGATTCATCGTCAATTTTAATGCTCCTCTACTTATTGATTTCCATTATGTAAGAGCCAAAGCACCAATCACATCCCACTAGCACCCGATCTGCATCATATTTAGAATTTAACTATGCCACTAAACACGTCATTATTTCTTTCAAAAAACCTCTTGTGTTCAAAACTATGGATTCTAAGCACATGTGCTGCTAAACATCGAACTAATGAGTATTTGAAAGAAAAACTCGTATTATGTTACCTTTATTAAGACACTAACAACATGTGCCTAAATTATAAGAAATGTTAGATTAAGTGAAATAATTGAAGTACAAAAAATAATGTGAATTGTCTGGTCGTAAAAAGTTCATGTTCAAATTTATTTTATATGACAAACAAAAAAACAGGGAGATCCTCAGTTAAACATGTTCTTTTTCTCTGGGTAACAAAGGGCATGAAGATGTTGTCTCAATAATCCATAGATTTACCAAAGAATTGAGACAACTTTATTTATCAATACAAGTTAACAAAACGTGAATGTAAATTAAGAGTGCTAATCTTCTTCAGAATAATTATAGGTGTATCGATCAAGTAAAAGGTGAAGTCGTATTAAAAAGAAACAAAATGCTCCCACCAATTAAAAAACATACAACAACAAAAAAGAACTAGATAATTTTTTAATAATTTTTAATTTACAAGTATTAATATCCTCTAGATTTATCATATACCTAATAATATATGAAATATAATATTATATTGTTAATTTATCAAATTTAATCAAAACATACATATGCATTCTGCTAGTATTAATAAAAAACACAATACAATTTTACAACACTGATCATGATGTATCACTGTCCTCCGATCGAATAATGTTAGTACCACAACCATCCCGATCGAAGATATATACTAGGCCGTGAACAAGAGAAAACTGCATACGATTTTTTTATTTACACACGGTCGAAAGACGACCACACTACATACAGAGTACACCCAACACAAGAGAAAATATATTTGATCATTTTGCTACAAAACAATTTTACAATAGAATACAAGAACAAAAGCTTCATTTGCAAGCCCAAGACCGAAAGATTTTCACCGCTGCCGTTTGTATGTGAAGCGTAAACACTGCATATATTTGATCATTTTACTATAACATTATGTTTTTTTACGGTTAAATTATACCCATAAGTCATATTCTCCCAAACCTAAGCCCTCTGCTCATGACTAAACCCATGCTTTCATCTCCGTTTTCACTCTTCTGCTTCAAAACCAGAATTTTCTGATTTCAATGACCCGGACGAAAAAGGACACCCAATATAATTTAGAAAAACTTTGTAACCTTTGATTAATTAACTGCCGTTCAAATTCGCCCGCAACGTTGAATGCTCAAGCTAAATCATTTTTCTTTTTTACTCTTCTTCTACGTTTAAAAAACCAATTGCAGTTATGAACGTAGAAGAAGAGTAAGAAAGAAAGAACGATTTACCTTGATCATTCAACACTGCGGGCGAATTTGAATGACAGTTAATTAAAGGTTACAAAGTTTTTCTAAATTGGCGGCATTTTTTCGTCCCTGTCATTGAAATCAGAAAATTCTAGTTTCAATGCAATAAGTTAATAACTCACACGATCAACCATGTCTAACAATGTAGTTCCTACGTTGAAAAAGGTAAAAACTGTGCTCCGACATGGCAAATCGGCCCAACCCGAAAATGAGAAGGAGAGACTCCATTGCTTTGGCTTTCGAAATATATGCGAAGGGAATTGAGAAGTGGGTTTTGAAATTGCTGAAGAGTAAAAACGGAGATGAAAGCTTGGGGTTAGTCGTGAGCAGAGTGCATAGGTTTAAAGAAAGAGAAGACGACTTATGGGTATAATTTAATTGTAAAAAAAAATTAATATTGTAGTAATGGTAAACCTTTTCGTTGAAGTGGGAGAGCTCAATACCAATACCATGTATCAATGAAACTCCAGTAGCAGCCTATATTTTTATGCTACGTAGTTGATCCGAGAGTTGTGAATGATATTTGAGAGTTGAATCAAAGGGGCATTGTTTATATAGGGGATACATAGGCTGAAACTTTATTTGTTTTTATTTTGAGAAAAGAGAAGGGATGGTAAATATATTAGAGTAATGTGTTATTTATTGGGGATGCTGGTATGGGATCTCGGCCTAACATGAAAAAAGGCTGAGGGTCCGAAACACCCCATGTGATCTATATCATACTTTTGCTTTGAATATGAAGAAAATGACGGTGACTATTAAGAATGGTGTGTGGGGCTTTTTTCGGAAAATTCAATCCAACCCTATGATTGAATGATATATTAACGGTGGAGTGATGTTTGGGAAGGATTACGAAGCCTAAAAAGTTATGAATGAACCGAACCTAATTAAAAACCAACCAAGCCTAACCATTCCTATAACAAAATGAAATTCACATGCAGTGGTTCTTGTATTGACATGCTGTTTTGTGGTCAATATTGTTGGAAAAAATTGATACATAAGAATTTGACATAATTTGAAGAACTCCAAGGCATGTAAATGCGTTATTTTTAAAAAGATGTTTTGTTTCATGTGATTGCATTTATGGATCAAATGAAAATCTCTCTCAAGATACAATGGAGGGTGTTTGATATATTCAAACAGTCACTTGTTTGAATCAAACTCGATGACACTCTGGAAAAACTGATGATGCTGTGACTTGCATTAATAATTTCGTTTCCATGCTTGTGCATTTTATAGGCTGAAGGTACCTCATACACGAAGTGAGATACTCCTACACAAAAGGGAAATGTTCATATCAGTTGAGCCAAAACTGCAACTCTTGGATTTTTGAGGTGCATCTCTTCACAGTTTCACGAATCTCATGAATCTGTTCACGAACTGATGCATGGATCCGTTTTGCTTTCAGGTCGAACCCCGTTCGTTACGGCAACATTAATTCATACAGCAACTCGTATGCAAACGATTATAAAATATTTATGAAAAAATATCTAACAAATATGTTATGATTAGTTGATTGTGTTGAAATATATAAAATTTAATTATCTAACTTCCGATTAGCTTAAATTTTTGGATGAGATGGTAGTTCACATGAGGTCTTGGTTTCAAACCTCGTTCCAAGCACAGTCACCCAAACAAACAAACAATATACGAGTGTTGGGCCTGTTGAAATATATAATATGTTAATTCCCGCTCCAAACATAGTCACCCGAACAAACAAGCAAAATGCGAATGTTGGGCTAGGGCCTATTGAAATCACAAATTTTATTATGGTCTAGAAGCAAATCCTATTTGGCGAGACCATCCAATAGGATTTAAGATATTTCTGGTGGACCGCTGTGTATAAAAATAAGCAATCAATCATGAGTGATGACATGATGGTCCAGAGCCACCATAAATTTACTGGTATTGAAAAATGTAAAAAATTAATTATCTACATCTCGATTAATTTAAGTTTTCTTTCTTTTTTTTTTTTTTTTGAAGAGATGGTAGTTCAACGGATTATTTAGTATGACATTATAAATTGATAGATTAAATGAGTATTGTTTGGTCTTGGCGCGCATGTTGATTAATTGTTGTGTGATTAAACTAATTAGTTAATGTCAATTATATAATATTCTTACAACTAATTACTTAACAAACCATTCATAGAATTTGGTAACAAAAATTGTTCAACGTCCGAATGTGTTTTGTACATCACTCTGGCGGTTGGCTGAGTGTCCGAACGTGATGTCTACATCACTTTTGCCTTTTTCGAAAAGAAAATATATATTTTTTTATTATAAAAAACGGTTAAAACCTAACCATAAATGTCCCTCGCTCCCGATCCCACAGGAGTGTGAGAAGAGGTTAATCAGGGACCTAGCAGCTCCAGGAAGGGGCTTGCGTTATTTTATCTTCTTACCGAAAGGGGCCGGCCTTTTACGGGACTCGAACTCTCACACTCCGACTTTTAGACTCCGCTAGATACTACACTGATACTGCCAGAAAATGAGCCTACCACGTGGCACCTCTTTAGTGGCTCAACACTTGATATAGGAAAAGAAACAGTACCTAACTTCCCCTTTTAGTTCGAGTACTCCCCCAGGGTGCGCTTAACCTTAGTTCCCGACCCCTTAGGGTCGACCGGCACCCAACTCCTAACCTACCCTTGGCTGATCTAGCCAGTCAATGGAGGTCCTTCTCTGACCTGGCATTCGGCGCACTTGGGTATCCAAGTCGCTATCGGCACGGATGATCCCCTCTATCTCGGATAATTCTGGGCACCCCTGAAATCCTGCACCGACCTCCGTAGGTCGGTCGAGCCCTTAGACTCGTCTTTCTCTTGGGTTAGTGAGGACTCGGCCGTCATCTCCGACCTTGTAGGTCGGCTCGGCCAAGTCTTAATCTTATCCTTCACGCGTGTAATAATCAGATAACTGCAAGAGAATCTTGAGCCATAAAGGCTCCAATCTTTATCATCTAATAGGAATATTTGAATATCATAATAATCTCCTAAAATCGGGGAGATTTACTAAACATAATCTTCTTCCTAAGGGAATACGTTAACCAGTGTCAATCGCAGACACGCCACATCAAGCCCTAGGGCATAAGCCCCTCTATATAAACAATCCCTAAGGAGCTACGAAGACTTGATTCCAATTCAACCATTGGATACATAGGCAGCTTGAGAAACAACCTCTCAAGTGCAGTCCAAAACAACTCAAACCACCCTCTCCATCATCGTTTTTCTGTGTCCTTGAAGCATTCTTAGCTTATAATCAAGGGAACGAGCATAGAAGATCACTGTGACGATTTCTGGATCGTCAATTGGCGCTAGAAGGAGGGCCTCTTTTGATTGATAATCTCAGGAAAAGCTTCAGGACAACCATGGTGACCACACGACAACAGACTGCTAATGGTAATGGTGCCAACAACGCATCGGAGTCAGCCGCAGCAGGAAAGTGTCTCTCTTGACACAAACCACCAGACGCTGGTTGATCAACTTATAGCTTTGGATGAAGCCACGAAAGAAGCTATTCTCAATGTTGTCTTTGCAGAAGAGGATGAAGAAGATGAGGATTGGGAAGGTCTGGAAGAAGAAGGCCCCCTCAACGAAAATTCGCAGGATGTGAATCACTCAAACGGAGGCTCATTTGGAGAGAACTCCCAGGGTCAAGAATCGGAGGAAGAAGACGATCCCAACGATGGATCGTGGCAGCCAACACCTTCCCCCCCGAAGCCTAAGAGCAATAGAAGAGAAAACCGATCGTCATCCTCAAACCTACAAAGGCAACTGGTCATGCCTCAAGCCATGGAGGCAGCTCACGCCGAACTAGAGGCGATAGCAGGAAGAAAGTCGACACTCCTAGTGCTCGAGTCCCCTTTCTCTGAGCAGATCGATAACTACCCCCGGCCAGCCAGATTTAAGATCCCCAAGTTGGAGCCCTACGACGGAACTAAAGACCCCCAGGATAACCTGTTCCAATATCTCACGCACATGAATCACAACTGTGCCCTGGAGGTGATGAAGTGCAAGGCATTCCCTGCGCTACTCATCTTTTTGGTAAGTTATACTAAACCCCCTTGTAAGATTTTAGATCTTTTATATGTATTGTAATTTGTAGATCGTGATCCATCCGCTGCGCAAAGAATCTGCATCCTTCATTTTGTACTACATCCAACAATGTCATAGTCGGATCTTGACATCCAACAACTGTATAGTTGAACCTACACATCCAACATCTCCACGGTTTGATCTTTTTCAGATAGGGTATGCATTTTGATTTTGAGGCTATGTCCACGGATTATTGCTAATGGAATAAACAAGTAATATAATTTATAATCCGGTTAACCTCAAGTATAAGGATCGTAGTATGGAGGCTAATGCCGGGTCGATCTTACGACGGGAACTAATGGTTGTAAATCCTAATTTTTGCCTATCTAAACGATGTCACGAAAACTTAACTAAACAGGGGAACTAAACTAGACAAATATCTTTGAAAATAAACTAGGCAGAGGACGGAATCCAAAGCTAGGAAGAATTGGTTGCGAACAAACTAAACTAATGTGGAAAAAAAAAAAAGAAATCTAAACTAAACAAATTCAAGTTCTAAAGACTAGATCAAATTTAAAGAGGACAAGCAGCGAGTTGATCCACCTATCCAACAATTATTAACTTCCTATCTTGATTATATTTTCGTTTCTAACTAGTTGTGATTCATCTTATCAAAGGTATGAATTCTACTTTAAGTAGATAATTCGCCTATTAATTCCTATCTTTCGATTTACGGAGATTAACGCGTCATAAAATAAGCAAAGATGTAAACTTTAACGTTTTAACCTAGATATTCAACCTATCAACTTTTCGTTTGACATAGATCAAAGATCCATTTCTAAATCATGGTGATCTAATGTTTATAAAGACTTTCATCAAATATAAAACATCATACATGCACATCTTTCGATATAAATGCAATTAACATCATAAAACATGATAAAGGAAACAACTTTGAATAGAAACTTACAATATAATCGAAGAAAGCGAAGTCAACAAGTGTTGGATGGCTTCACAATGCTCGTTTGTAGAAGCTTAGCCTCTGAACATCCTCGAGAGAACTCAAAAGTGCAGGAATTAAGAACATAGAACTACCTACTTTTATCTAGAATTTAAGTGTATGAAAAGCCGGAATAAAAGCGGTAAAGATGCGACCTAGAGCCGCCCACGATATTAGGGTTTGAATAATGTCAATCGGATGCTTAATGTGTGAAAATAGATGGGTATTTATAGCCTCCAAAGTCGGTTTCTCTAAGTCGGTCGGATGGATGACGTTCACTATAGTGGGCGCTTCGTTCGAGAATGCTGAACTCTCCTCCAGGCCGCTCGTTGATTCCGTTCATGCTCTCGATTATCAAAATCGTTCTTCCGGACGCCCGCCTGCATTTGATCAAACGCCCGTCCACTCGGACGGGACACGACGCTTCGTTCAATATGGCTCGGATGTGATTTTTGCATCTCTATCTCTTCTCTTCAATCCACCTCATCATTATCTCTTTCTTTAATCGCCATATCTCGAATTTCATCTCTTTTTATCATTAGTTGAACCTCATGACGATACCTATGAGACATGGAAAATATCGCGAATGTAATAATATCCAAATAATTATAATTCAACCATGAAAATCACATAATTACACCGATATTGCGATTAAGCCCTTAAAAATATCGTTTACTAAATATTTCCATATAAGACCTTATTATTATGCAAATTATACAAATAAAAGGGGAAAACATCACAAAATATAACCTTATAAAACATATAATTTCACCCTTAACAACTCCCCACACTTAGTTTTTGCTCGTCGTCGAAGCGAAACAAAAGCGAAAAAATTAGGCTCTAGAGATAGTATAGACATCTCAACAAATATAACGTATATTCAATAACTTAGAAGTTCACCATTGTGTGTGTGCATAGCCATAGAAAACTTCCACTACATCCAAACTCGAGAAACTCAAAGTAAAACTAGCTAATACCCCCTCGTAGAATAGTAATAGATGACACTCATAAGATGTACCCTACAAACGTGACATATCCCGAAAAAGAATGATCGAATGAATCTAGGGTCTTTCTGAAATACTTAGAGGATAATCCCTACATCATATCTTTCAGTTTATACTGGGGATAAGATTAACGAAAACTAAGCCTTATATTCAATTCATAACGATATCTTAGTTGATTTAACTTATTCACTTTAAACACACATTAGAAGAAGCTATTGCCCTCATAGCAGAATAGGACATTTCGAGATAATACCCTACCTTACTCCAATCATAAGGCAGCTTTTCCTAACTGTCGTGAGCTTTTAGTCATCATGGTGGTATAGGACTTACGTGGTAAACCCTACCGCACTCAAATCATCGACTAGCTTCCGACACACACGATAGATTCATTTAATTCAACTTTTTATTTGACATTAGTTACGTGTTACTTATCACATTCAAACCTTCAGATATTCACAGTATGACATACTTCGGATCTAAATACAAACTATCATAAATCTCAAGATATATACGTAGCACTAAGTACATGACTTATAAGAAAATCAAAAAATCACTAATCCAAAACGGGGTATAGCTTTATAAAATAGCTCATCATCACTATGGCTCGTGAAAAGAAAATAGTGTCAGGTGAAACAACTAACTTACCAAACATATGATATATAGCTTAAATGACTATAAAGATAACGATCATTGAATTGAATTGCCTACTCGGGACAAAACAAAAACAAAATTGTCGAAAATTTTTGAAAAATTTAGCTCATTTTGCATAATAAATAATCTGACGTAGTAAACATACTCATATGCATAGGATTAAATCGAACTATCCCCTCCTCCACACTTAAAAAATGCAACATGTCCTCATGTTGTGCAGAAAGTAACAGGATAGGAAACTTAGCTGAATTCGCGTAGAAAACCGAGCCATTGGTCAGGCTGGAGCATGAAAAGGCCAACGCTCGCAAAAAGCGTGGAAAAATGTCCCAAAACTAACTCAATCGGATCTCGACAAAAACTATCGCTGCAAAACTCGAGAAACGGAAAACTCGGGGGAAAACGGAATACAATACGGCAGTAGAGATAATAAATCAAAATGGAATAAAAAAAAGAAAAGATCATCGATAAATATGCCAACACAAGTGAAAGAACGAGAAACCAGAAAGTAACAAAATGTATAGGTACAGCCAAATCGAATGAAATGTATCAAAAAGTGCAATAACGACCAGAAAAATAGATACATAAAAATAATAACTCAAGGCAGCCCCGGAGTCGGAGTATCATCAGCCGGAGCATCAATCAAGAAGAAGGACATCATTTGTAGATGCGATGCTGTGTAGGTCCGGTGTGCAACAGAGCGATGGGCGGCCCGCCCTCTCCATCAGTAGGAACTCTCGCAGTCCTCGGATCCACTTGAGTCTCCTCATCATCCGACTCGGGCTTCTCCTCCATCTTAACCACCTCAGCTATCACCCGCTCTATCTGCTCGGATAAGACATAATCCATATTACTAGCATTGAATACCCTCCGATCTCTCGGTAGCCTTCCATCAACCATACATTCCAAAACCGACAAGATATTATCTTGGCCATCCCGGATATCACTCAACATCGCTCTCAAACTATGAGCCATACTATGCCGAGTAATCTCGGAAGAAGATAATTCAGAAAGAACTGAAGCTCGAGGCGGTGTCGATGTGGAACCAGGCTCGAAAGCGGAAGCGACCTTCTTTCTCTACGAATAGGGGTAACTCTTTTTGTCTTATGGTCCATTGCATACTCCAAAACTCCCGTGATCGAGACATAAGCGATGTATCAAATGAGGTACTATTAAACTCCGGGTGTATACCTTCTGGTTCATGGAAATTTCATCGAATAAGGCTTGACCTACATCTACATTCAACCCGAACGTCAAAGCATATAACATCCCAAGATCACTAATATGGAAATGTGTGAGATTATTCTTCGGGATCAGACGGCTTTGAATAAAACGGCATTGGACTCTCCAATCCTCGGTCCATGTCGTAGTGATCAACTCCTTCCTTTGGCCATTGGGCCTCATTGTCCAAGCCACATCCGGACAAACCCGTAATCTCAACTCCTCCATCGGTTCACGACCATCCTCACGTTGCCTCCTTGCAATTTCCTCTTTATAATCTAAACCCTCAAAAGCCGGTAAATTGTATTTCTCATTTATGACCTTAGCAGTAAAAGGGACCTTAACACCTCGCACCATAACGCACTTTTCATCTAAGTCCGCCTCAGAAAAGTTGGCATAGAACTCTCGGACAATAGAGTCATTGACAGGAGTAGATGGAATTTTTGTCGTATGACCACTTCCTAGTCTTGAACATCCGGCGAAAGTAGGATCAACTTGAGACACTTTCACCTCTCATCAAAAATAAGACTCTGGTTGAGTAGTGCTTAGTGTAGGCTTCGTATGCGGAAGGATTCACAAACCGACGAGGCATCGAAAGCGGGATAACAGTCTTAGACTTTTTCTTAGGGGGTGCCCTCGGTTCAGGTTCCTCTTGCACAACATCCTCCTCTCCACCCTCAACTCTAGATGGCTTGGCTCTAGAGGACTCCTCACCACGGGTACCTCGAGACATCCTACTCAGGGGGACTGCATCATCATCCTCAGTGTCAGAGTTGGAGGAAGAATCATCCCGTAAATTGGTTCTAGCCTGTTGAGATGTTCGGGGGGGTTGATCTCTAAGGACTACGCCTCTGTTAGGGTCCAATTGGGATGGATTAAACTCAGGACGTTTACGTTTACCGCTCTCCCTAGCTAAATCTTTACCATAACGTTTCACAATTTCCTTCTTGCGCACCATTGTCAAACTTATATCTAAACCAAACCATTCACACAAATGGTTACCCGTTTATCGTCCAAATCGGGATTTCAAACAAGCACACCACCAATCACCACCACAAAACACCACAACATCATCACAACCGAGGTGGGAAGACAAGAGCAACAAGCGAGAAAATGAAACATTATGAGTGCATATTCAAGAGAATGAGCCGAGCCGAAGATCGAACTCACAAAAACTTGAATGGAATCGAGAAAGGTTGCTATAGACTTACCAAATGCTACGTAGGGATGATGATCGAATAGATTTGGCCTTGAAACACGAGATTGGCCCCAAAATCCGACTTTTTGTCAAAATGGCGCACCGAAGAATCTACGATTCTTGAAATTTTGTTGGTTGTTGGAGAATTTGGGTAATGGAAATGAAAATAGGGTGCTTAGAGCGTGCTAATGCAACTTGAATCGCTCAATTTGGTTCAGAAACAAGGATTTTAGGTTTGGAGAAGTGGGAAAGTCGGGTTCATGGTTGAAAGAGAAAAAATGAAGGTTCGTGTCCAGAACATATATATATAGGCTCAGAGTGGACGCTCGTCCATCCTGACGGACGGGCGTTCACTAGTAACTGCACGAACTGGACGGGCGTCCATAAATTCAGACGCTCGTCCAAAGGGCATATTTGAATACAGGATAGGAGGGAGTTTTCCAGACGGGCGTCCACTATATTGGACGAACGTCCATGAAAACACCAGTCCGGATGGGCGTCCATATATTCATGAACGGGCGTCCACCACAAAAAAGTGATAAAAATCATAACCTTTCACACACATGCTAATTAAAATCGAAGTGCAACTTTTATTAATATCCAATAAAATTCAAAAGTACAACGATGAAAGATCAAAGACACAAAATAACTTAGAAAAGTAAAATAATAATAAAACATAACTAAAACAAAGGTTGCTCTCCACCCGGGCGCTTCGTTTAACGTCGGGGCTCGGCGTAACAAAACCTAAGTCACAATAGCTAGTCATCATAAAGCTCGCCGCGATCTATAACCCACGATAAAACGACGGAGTAAATCAACAGCCGGAGGAAAGTCATAGTCATCCTGAACACCCCAATCGTCATCAGCTGCCTCTACACCCTGAAAATGCTCATCCTGCAGTACTAGGGCTAAATCAGTCAGCATCGGATCGTTAAGGATCCGGTATGGTCTTCCTAAAGCTGCCTGCAACTCCTCAATGGTAAAATCTCCACCCCCCGAGCATCGGGGAACAATGAGAACATAAGTGACAGTCCTGATGCGGGTAAGAATATCTATATCTATATCCAGAACTATCGTGCCCCCAGGTCCATCCGAAACGGTGAGAAGGGAAATCCTACTAATGAGAGGGAACTCCTCTGGCAAAATACCGTACTCCATATCTAACTGAATGCTAAACCGATAGAAATAGACAAAACTTAATTAGACTTAGCTTAAAGCATTAACAACTAAAACAAAAATAAACACACAAAGAGAATAACTAATATAATACGGATATACAGGATGCCTCCTAGTAGCGCTTATTGGTTTATGTCGTTAGCTCGACCACGATTGAAACTCGGCTGGATCAAGGCCATTTGACTTTTCTGCCAACCATTAACTCGTTTAAGTTCTGATCAGGATTGCGGCCGCAGAAACAGCACTTAACACATGGGGTTAAATCCTTTATAGCTTTCCAAATACGTTTAACCTTCCCCATGGTTGACCTCTTTGTCTTCTGTAGCTTTTGATGACATCTGCGTTGACGCTCCTTCCAATACTCTTCCATATCCCAACTACCAGCTAGAACTTCTTGGGATAGACTACTACCGTCATCCTCAGAGAAAAGATTGGGTGAGACCTCGTCAAAGTCATCGACTTCATTAACATCACATCCAAGGATATCGAGAAATTTAACAATCAAAGGCTTATCTGTAGGTTCACCAATGTAGTGTTTGCACCTTTGACCATTAACTCGAAACGGTTGGTCTTTATAACCGAGTAGTTCGAGAGCGCCTCCAGGAATGATTTGGAGAATCTCAAATGGGCCAGACCAACGTGTCCTCAACTTCCCAGGAAACAAATGTAACCTGGAATTGTATAGCAACACTCGCTCTCCAACTTGAAATTCTCTCTTCTTGATCTTTGCGTCATGAAGGAGTTTCATCTTTTCTTACCGATCCTGGCACTTTCGTAAGCCTGAAGCCTAAACTCGTCCAACTCATGCAACTGCTGCAGTCGGTGTTTGCCACAGGATTGGGAATCGAAGTTAAGAAACTTTATAGCCCAATAAGCCCCCTGTGCTCTAACTCAAGCCCGGCAAGTGGCACGACTTACCATAAACCATCTCGGTAGGGTGATGTACCCATGGGGTCTTATAGGCAAGTGCGATATGCCCACAATACATCATCCAACTTTAGACTCCGGTCTTTTTATGATGTTATTCACCGTTTTCTCCAGGATCTTCTTCAAGCTCACGGTTGCTTCGCTCTCAACGACCACTAGTCATCGGATGATATGGTGTGCCGTTTTGTGGACGAGCACCATACTTCTCGAGGACTTTTTCCAAAGGTCGGTTGCAAAAGTGTGTCCCTTCATCACTAATTAAGGCACGTGGACATCCAAACCTCACAAATATATTCTTCTTTAGAAAATTCATGACCGCGTTTATGATCATTATGAGGAGTGGCTATTGCCTCCACCCACTTCGATACATAGTCTACGCAGACTAAGATGTATTTATTCCCACAGGAAGATGGGAATGGACCCATAAAGTCAATCCCCATACATCAAAGACTTCGCATTCAAGAATGGGTTTGATGGCATGTCGAATCGCCTTGTTAGAGTACCGGTTCTTTGGCACCTATCGCAAGCTTTGCGTAAAGCTTCCGTGTCCTTAAAGATCGTGGGCGGAAGAAACCGGTTTGGAAGATCTTCGCAACCGTTTTCCAAGGACCAAAGTGACCACCTGTGGGTCCACTATGGCATTGCTCGATTATATCGCGTTGCTTAGATTCGAGGAACACACCTCCTTAGCAAACCATCTTTCTGATTTTGAAGAGGTAAGGTTCATCCCAAGCGAAAGACTTCATATCGAGAGAAGAACTTTTTCTTCTCTTGATAAGACATTTCGAGGATCGAGATAACGGGCATGAAGGTAGTTTACAATGGAGGAGTACCAATGGACGTCTGGAGCGCAGCCATCTATCAACATGATGTTTTCTAGAGGAAAGTAAAGATCTATGTCATCAGGATCACCCTTTTCCTCACTTAACATCCTAGAAACATGATCCGCCACTACGTTTTCACTGCCCTTTTTATCTTTAATTTGAACGTCAAACTCTTGGAGGGTCAGTATCCAACGCAGTAAGCGCGGTTTAGCCTCTTTCTTTGTCATTAGATACCGCAAGGCAGCGTGATCAGTCCACACAATTACTTGAGCTCCTAACAAGTAACTACGGAACTTGTCCATAGCAAAAACTACGGCCAAAAGCTCCTTTTCAGTAGTGGTATAGTTCACTTGAGAAGGATTCAGTGTGTGACTGGCATAGTAGATAGGCTGGAACTTTCCATCAAGCTTTTGTCCTAAAACTGCACCAACTGCGTAGTTAGATGCATCACACATAAGCTCAAAGGGTAGGTTCCAGTCAGGAGATATAAGTATTGGAGCAGAGATCAGACGATTTTTGAGCTCCTCAAACGCATGCCTGCAGCTATCATCAAAGGCGAACTCAACGTCTTCCTTAAGTAAGGTAGACAGGGGCTTGGCGATCTTTGAAAAGTCCTGAATGAATCTCCTATAAAAGCCGACATTTCCAAGAAAACCTCTGACTTCGCGAACATTCTTAGGATAACTCATCTTCTCGATAGCTTCCACCTTAGCCCTATCTACCTCAATACCTTTGGCGGACACTTTGTGGCCAAGAACTATCCCTTCATCTACCATAAAATGGCATTTCTCCCAATTGAGCACCAAGTTCTTTTCCACACACCTAGATAACACCTGATCAAGATTATCGAGGCAATCATCGAAGGATTGACCAAAGACCGAAAAGTCGTCCATGAAAATCTCCATACACTTTTCAACTAGCCCCGTCAAAGATAGCCATCATACACCTTTGAAAGGTGGTGGGGCATTCAGAGACAAATTGCATCCTTTGTAGCGAATGTACCATAAGAGGCGGTGAAAGTGGTCTTCTCTTGGTCAATAGGATCGATGGGTATCTGGAAGTATCCTCGAATATCCATCGAGGAAGCAGTAGAAGGCATGCCCCGCCAGACGCTCAAGCATCCGGTCAATGAAGGAAGGGAAATGATCTTTCATTGTGACCTCATTGAGTTTTCGTAGTCAATACTGGACTCTATAGCCTCATAACGAGCCTCAATGCTATCTCTTCTCCCTTCTCGTTCTTCTCAATAGTAATCCCTCCTTTCTTTGGGACTACCTGAGTAGGGGATACCCATTCACTGTCAGCGATGGCGTAAATGATACCCATATCTAGAAGCTTAATGATTTCCTTCTTGACTACCTCTTGCATGTGAGGGTTTAGCCTCCTTTGGGGCTGTCTTACACATTTGGCACCCTCACTAGTCTTGAACTTGTGCATGCGGATGTCGGGAGATATTCCTCGGATATCTCCCACATGCCATCCAAAGGCTCTTTCGTTTTTTCGCAAGACGTTTAACAGTTTCAGCTCATCTATTCGAGATAGCTTGGCAGATATGATCAAGGGAAGCCTGTCACCTTCCCGTAGGAACACATATTTAAGATGTTTAGGCAACGGCTTCAGAACTAGATCTGCAGGGGGATCCTCTAAACTCGATTTAAGCCCTCCACTTTTCAACTCAACATCGCTGAGCTTAATTAGTGGCTCCACTGCCAAAGCTTCTCCTCTTAATAACTCATCCTCAAAGTCAGGTGCGAACTGATCTAGATTAACCACACCATGACTATTCAGATTATCGATCAATCGCTCATATTCCACCTCCACAGCCTGGACTTGCTCGTCCATACAGTCATTGAAGTCAGTAATTGACTCCTCAATGGAAAAGCCGGTTGGAGAACCAGAGGGTACGTGAATGGATTTAGAGACACTATAGCTCACCTCTTGGTCACCAACTCGAATAGTTACTTGCCCACCATCACAATCGATGAGGGCTCTAGCTGTAGATAGGAAAGGTCTTCCAAGAATCGGGGGAACATTTGCACCTTTCTCCATATCTAAGGCGTACTAGATCAAGCGGGAAGGTAAACCTATCAATTTGGACTAATATGTCCTTCGAGGATCCCCAAGCTTTCTTGGAAGATCTGTCGCGAACCGAAGGTTCATGGTGGTGGGCTCTAGAAGATCTTGTAAACCAAGTCGATTGCAAATGCAGACAACGGCATCAAGTCGATGGATGCACCCCAGTCACATAAAGAATTTGGGAAGACTAGGCCTCCCATCTCGCAATGTGAGCACAAATTTGCCCGGGTCACCCCTCTTGGTTGGTAAGTCTTGATGATTTATCAAGGAACAATCCTCACCAATTTGCCTCTCCATGCCTGCTAATTTCTTTTTCGAAGATACAACATCCTTGATGAACTTTGTATACTTAGGCATCTCGACCAAGACCTCGGATAATGGCAGATTTACCTGAGTACTTTTCAAAAGGTTAAGCACCTTTTTATATTTCTTATCTTCACTCAGAGGGATGTTGCTCTTCCTCGGTGGAAATGGAAGCTTTTTAAGGTCACTCTCGGAAAATACCTTCTTTGAGGATGCACTTACGGCCTTGTCTTCCGAGATCTTTCCACCTCACAACTTTTTCATACGTCTTATTGGTCGAGGATCACCACGACTCTCAATCGAATCTTCTTTTCTCAGGGTTCAGCCACCGAGGTGTTTCAATTCTTTTATCTCTCGGGGATCAGCCACCCGAGTATGCTCGTCAGGAGACGAGGGGATAGTGGTTGCTCAACTTCCTCCTCGCCTTATCGATGGCAGGAGGGAGGGGCTAGTGGTTTCCGAAGCCAGGGGACCACTCGGTGAGTGCCACTTCTTAAATTCATCGACCGGCCTCTCTTACCCGTATTGCATTGTTGGCACGAGGTCGGTGCATTGATTGTTGCTTATATCGGCCCTGAGCAACCTGACGCTTTTGGATTCTTTTCCGTAAAGTTGGCAAACGCCTGACGGTCTGGAAGCTAATTGCTCGGCCGGTTGTCCTATTTGCCTCTCAAGGCTCTTGTTCGTATTCATTAGAAGTTGAATACTTTTGCTTTGCTCCTCCAACTTAGCCGAGATTGTTGGATTGGGAGGGCCTTGAGAGTTTTGGGTATTTTGAGAGTATGGGTGGTGGGCCGATTCTCGAATTTGAGAGTTGGAATTGGCGGGCCAAGTCTGATTGAACCTCTGAGTATTGTTTGAAAATTTGAGTTAGGGGTCCGATTGAATCCAGGGTTTCTGTTGAAGTTTGGATTCGATTAAAGCTTGAATTGAAATTTGGATTTGAATTAAAGCTCGGATTCGCCGAAGCCTGGTTTTGAGAATTATTCTCGGCCGAGAATTGGTTATTGAACCTTGGATTGGGTGGCGGAAAAACATTTTATACGATTTCGTCCAATCATGGGATGACGAAGCAAGCGTGTGCCCGGATCATCACATACTTGGCATGTGATTTGATTATCTTGTCCATTGTTACGACAAAGCATTGACTTGATGAAGCAGAGGGGTGAAATAGACATTGGCCAAACATGTGACCGGCCCGACAAACAATTTTTCGCAATACTGAACCCGAGGGTTCTCTGGAAACGAAGGAGTCGATTAATCAGGTTTGGAACTTGAGGACTTACCATCCGCTTTTGCAAAGATGGCAATCAGACTTTGGGCGTTTACTTCCTCCACATTGGGAGGAGGAGGCGCTTGGATGGCCTCGATAGGATGGGGCATAGTTGTATTTGGCAATATCTTCAAGCAAAGTGCCCATCCTTCATCAGGTGTCTTTTGAGGAAAGCCCCACTGAATATTTGTTGACCATGCCTTTAGTAAGCTCTCGTCCGACCCATGAAGAAAGTGTTTACTTGCCTTTCCTTAGGCAAGCCATGGTGGGGGCATTTTCTTAAAAGAGATTTGAACCTCTTCCAACATTGAAGAATGATTCATTCTCCTTCAGTAAAAGGTAAAGATCTCATTCAGAGACATGGGCATGTCTTTGAAAGAGGAAAATATTGACTTAGAAATTCTTTTCAAGTCCGGCCCAGTAGTGATGGATTCGAAGGGAGAGAGTGATACCACTCTCAGCCTCTCCTTTCGAGAGAAAGGAAAAAGTTTAAGCTTGATCGCATCCTCACTCACTCCTTGGATGCGGGTGGTACCGCATATCTCTAAGAACGCATGTAAGTGGGTATGCGGATTTTAGACAGTAGCCATGAAAATTGATGCATCTTCGCATCATCCTGGATGAGTCCGGGCTTGAGTTCGAATGTGTGATTTGTAATGGCGGGCAAGACTATAGCCGGGTTGTGATGGATCGCACCAGGCATGGCGTAGTCTGCCAGCGTATGTCTATCTTCTGCAGCCATTATTACTATTTTTCGATCTCTCCTGCAAGATATTGCTCAAATTCTTGATCTAGGCGTTTCCTCGTCGAAACGAAGTCTCCGCTGTTAGGTCGGACTATGGTCCGCTTCGGGGTCGGGGAATAGATTAGTGGTCCCTTATGACTACGAGTTTGCATAAACCGAGGCCCAAAACAAGATATTGAACTAAAAACTAAAGAAAGGAAAAAGAAACTATCTAAGAGATTAAAAGCCTAAAACTAGTATCAAGATCTATGAAAATGAAAGAAAAGAGAAGGAAATATCTGAGACGGACGGGCGCCCTATAATGTGAACGAACGTCGCTCGAGATCTGAGCGGACGGGCGTCGTAAAACGAACGCGCTAAATGCAGTGCAACGAATATCCTTGGACGGGCGCCCAGAGGTATGAACGCCGTCTGCAGATCGGAGATTGATACAGATTGAAAAGTTTTGATGGGCGCCCGTCCGATAAACGCTTCGTCCGGATCTTTGAAAAAATTCAGGAGGAATCGAAAATTTGCAGGAAAGAACAGGGATAACGAATAAAGCAGAGTACGAAAGCGCAAAACAGAGATATAAAATTGATGACTAAAATCTATACTAATTACTCACAGAACACGCATAAATAAAACAGACTAAACAGTTAATATAACAATTAAGATATTACGAAAAACAGCTTAAAAAAAAAAAACGAAAATCTAACCTAGCTACTAAACAAAAACTAGGCAACCGTTTGTTCCCCGGCAACGGCGTCAAAAACTTGTCCACGGATTATTGCTAATGGAATAAACAAGTAATATAATTTATAATCCGGTTAACCTCAAGTATAAGGATCGTAGTATGGAGGCTAATGCCGGGTCGATCTTACGGGGAACTAATGGTTGTAAATCCTAATTTTTGCCTATCTAAACGATGTCGCGAAAACTTAACTAAACAGGGAACTAAACTAGACAAATATGCTGAAAATAAACTAGACAGAGGACGGAATCCAAAGCTAGGAAGAATTGGTTGCGAACAAACTAAACTAATGTGGAAAAAAAAAAACAGAAATCTAAACTAAACAAATTCAAGTTCTAAAGACTAGATCAAATTTAAAGAGGACAAACGAGCGAGTTGATCCACCTATCCAACAATTATTAACTTCCTATCTTGATTATATTTTCGTTTCTAACTAGTTGTGATTCATCTTATCAAAGGTATGAATTCTACTTTTAGTAGATAATTAGCCTATTAATTCTATCTTCGATTTACGGAGATTAACGCGTCATAAAATAAGCAAAGATGTAAACTTTAACGCGTTTTAACCTAGATATTCAACCTATCAACTTTCGTTTGACATAGATCAAAGATCCATTCCTAAATCATGGTGATCTAATGTTTATAAAGACTTTCATCAAATATAAAACATCATACATGCACATCTTTCGATATAAATGCAATTAACATCATAAAACATGATAAAGGAAACAACTTTGAATAGAAACTTACAATATAATCGAAGAAAACGAAGTCAACAAGTGTTGGATGGCTTCACAATGCTCGTTTGTAGAAGCTTAGCCTCTGAACATCCTCAGAGAACTCAAAAGTGCAGGAATTAAGAACATAGAACTACCTACTTTTATCTAGAATTTAAGTGTATGAAAACTGGAATAAAAGCAAAGAAAGATGCGACCTAGAGCCGCCCCTGATATTAGGGTTTCGAATAATGTCAATCGGATGCTTAATGTGTGAAAATAGATGGGTATTTATAGCCTCCAAAGTCGGTTTCTCTAAGTCGGTCGGATGGACGAACGTTCACTATAGTGGACGCCGTTTCGTAATTGTCGAACTCTCTCAGGCCGCTCGTTGATTCCGTTCATGCTCTCGATATCAAAATCGCGTTCTTCCGGACGCCCGTCCTGTTTGATCAAACGCCCGCCCACTACGGGACGGGACACGACGCTTCGTTCAATATGGCTCGGATGTGATTTTTGCATCTCTATCTCTTCTCTTCAATCCACCTCATCATTATCTCTTTCTTTAATCGCCATATCTCGAATTTCATCTCTTTTATCATTAGTTGAACCTCATGACGATACCTATGAGACATGGAAAATATCGCGAATGTAATAATATCCAAATAATTATAATTCAACCATGAAAATCACATAATTACACCGATATTGCGATTAAGCCCTTAAAAATATCGTTTACTAAATATTTCCATATAAGACCTTATTATTATGCAAATTATACAAATAAAAGGGGAAAACATCACAAAATATAACCTTATAAAACATATAATTTCACCCTTAACAGGCTACATGTAAGTTTTTTTATTTCTTTACTCGAAAGAAAATAAAAATATAATAATATAAGTTTGAGGGACTAATTCATACATAAAAAAAATGACAATAGTACAAAGGCTCTAGAAATAATATATTTGGTATTTTTATAAGTGTGGTGTATTAAGTATGATCATCATTTAAAAACAAAATGTGTGGTGCCAAAGGTAAGCACTTGATTTTAAGAGAGCTGTGGTGTCATGCAGGGCCGGCCCTATGCTAAGGCCCGCGAGACCCGGGTCTTAAGCCCAACGGTGTCGGAGGTCCAACTGATACGCTTTTATAAAAAAAAAAAAATCGTGTAGATTTAATCCGATCCAACCTAATATAATATGTTAATTTTCTTTTTTGATCAGGCCCAAATTTTTTTTACTCTAATTGATAAAGGCCCCAATAAAAAAATTTACTTGACCCAAGAAAAAAATAGACATACAAACAAGTTTTATTAATTTTTTGTATTTACGGATGTTAAAAACGCGATAAGTGTTGGAAAAAATGTAGTACTTAGGATTTGACAGAGAATTAGAAACTCCAAGGCACGTTAATAACATTGTCTTTTAAGAGATGTTTCGTCCCACACGATTTGTCACTAAAGGATCAAATGATGATCTCTTTCAGGATACAATGGGGGTGTTTGATTCAAACAGTGACTTGTTTGAATCAAACCCGACGACACTCAAAGTTTTTCTGATGATGTTGTCAAACTTATGAATTTACGTCTGCATACTTATGCATTTTATAGGTTGCAAGTACCCCATAAACGAATGGAGGTACTCCTTGCACGAAATGGGAGGGTTGTCACTGTTCACCGGATGAAAGCATGCAACTCTTACACAAAAGGGTAAGTATATATCAGTTCGAAAATGCACGTAAACGATAACCAAAATATTTATTTATGAAAAAAATATCTAACAATAAATATGTTTTTAAAAAAAAAAATATGTCTACTAAAAGACTCAATTCGGGGACTTGGTCTTAAGCCTAATAAAAACGAGGGCCGGCCCTGGTGTCACGAGTAAAAAAATCGTGGTGTCTTTAAAGACACCTTATTTAAAATTGTAATGTCCCACATGGAAAAATAGTAGAATGATCACCCCATATATAAGTGTGAGACATAAACGCTCATTAACTCATTCAGGTTTTTTGCACTAGACCAAGCGAGACGGCAGTGGTCTAAGATTGATAGGATATTTACGACTCATTTAACGCTACTGGCCGCCTAAAGTGCAGGGGCGTTACAAAATTCTTTTATAATGTGTAGTGTGTATTTACTGCTCCTAAAAGTAATTGTCCATATAGTATATTCCTAAAAGTAACGGTAGCTCTTACAGACAAAGGGTTAAAAACGTTTAAAAACGCCTTCCAAAAAAAAAAAAAAAAAAAAGTTTAAAAACGAAGCAAGCTGGCAAAATTCATTAATGCGAAACACATTGATAGCTCATTTATTATTATTATCATTTTTTTTAATGTTTTTTTTTTATAAGTTGATAGCTCATTTTATGAGGGGGGTATTGAATTGCAAAGACATTTAAAAGTAATGAAGGATACAGGTGATGTTGTGCGTTACATGAAAAACAAAATGCAGGGATAACTTCTCCTAAAAAAAATATTATCAACAAACAAAATATTTATAAAAAAAATCACCGTACTTTATCACGATTAATAAATGTGATAAAAATAATAATGCAGGTTTGTTTTTAAACATGATTTAAAAAAAAACTTTAATAACAAACAAAATAAAATAAAAACGATAATAGAGTGTAACTTTTTTTTAAGGGTAGTAAGAAAATGTTTTTTTATTATTTTTTTTTTTGAAGGGAAATAAGAAATTTTAAACATGAAAAAGTTCTGGCAATTATTTAATTAGACTGTTTCCAAAAAAAATATTTAATTAGACAAATTTGTTTCACGCCTAAATATTTCTTTTGGCTATATAAGATTCGAGTACTTGAGGTTGAATTCCAAACTCGCCGCTTATATATCGATCAATGCGGTCTATATAAGTAACATATTTTCAGAGCAAAAATAAACTGCAAAAAAGCAATGGCAAAGGGGGTATTGATCCATCTTGTTACTCTTCTTCTATTTTTCACTCTATTCAAATTTTCACATGTCGGAGCACAGGTCGATTGTGACGACGCCAGTTACGATCTTTTTCAATGTAGGAACTACATTATTGGACGCGGTTTTCGACTCTTTCAGTATTGTTGTGAAGGATTAAGAAATTTGAATGAAATAATTACGACCAAGGCTGACCGTGTGAATTATTGCAATTGTTTGAAACCAGAATTTTCTGATTTCAATGTCTGGGACGAAAAAAGGGCTGCCAATTTAGAAAAACTCTGTAAAGTTAAACTGCCATTCAAATTTTCTCGCAATGTTGACTGTTCAAAATTAATCTAATTTTTTTCCGTTTGTTTATGTTTGGATAATTGAACATTTTCTTCTCTGAACGGTGGTTTAGAAGCTTTCACAATAATTCGATGATTGTTGTTTCTTGTGAATTTTTTTCCTTTAATATTTCCTTTGTCCAATTGTGGTTCGTTCACAAATCTGATCCTTTAAGATTTCTCATCGGGCTAGGGTATTTTTTTGTTTATACCTTTATTTTTAATTCATACAATCATAACCCCATCAAAAATTCTACGTGGCCGGGTTAATTTCTCATCGGGCCAGGGTATTTTTGTAAGAAGTCGGATTAATTTTCCTTAGGGCTGGGCAAAATTTTCCAAATAGCCAGGCTAAAATTCACGGCCGGAATATTTTCTTTTAGTTTTTTTTCTTTAATTATTTTACACAATTCGGATTTATTTAAATAACACATCAGGTCAACACCATTTTACAGACCCCTCTCCGACTCATCCACCCCTCTCCTCTTTAAAAAACAATTTTAATAATAATAATAATTAATAATCACCGGAAGCTCCCTCCTCTCTTCCTCCCTCCCTCTGCTTCCTCCCTCCCTCTCCTTCCTCAATATATGGAAATTTACAGACCCAAATTTCTTCCTCAATATATGACGATTAACAGACCCAAATTTCTTCATGAATTTCTCCACTAGTTGATTCTTCTTTCCCGAATAAGACGGGATTGGGTCTGGAAATTGACATAAATTGAGGAAGAAGAGGGAGGGATGAAGAGAAGAGAAGACGGGTTTGGGTCTGTAATGTATACTGTGGAATTAATTCCCACCATGTTTTTAGGTCGCCGGTGGTTTGATGGGGGAAGGAGGAAGAAAATAAAAGGTGGGGGAAAATGGTTTCGTAAAAATGGTGTTGACTTCTTTTATGTGTCGGACAATTTGGAAAAAAATATATATGCAGAGTTTTTAGCTCGGCCGAGTGAGAAATGTTGTTTCGGACGTGTTATTTTAGTGTGCATTTAATGAAAAATAACCCGGTCTCATTACTATATATCCCGGCCTGAATGCCAAATTGTCCGTCCTACCGAGTATTTTGACGGGTTATCCTTGTAAGAATTAAAAATAGAGATATACAAAACAAGCAATTTTTACCCAATGATATATATTTTCAATTTCCCCTAAAATTTTCACATACTTAATTATCAACCATTCAGAAAATTAGTATATGTTATGAGATGATGAATGAAATTAAAAACAAAGCTGATTTTGTAGTTTCTTGCTATTGCTTCGATTATGACTCTAGTTCTTGTATCATGTCTAGCATTTTGCTAGAACCCTATAATCTTTCGGCCATAACATTTTTTTATTTAAATTTTAAATTAAAATTCTCCTTAATCAACGCATAAATCACTTCCTACAATGCCTCAACCATAAGAATTATTTCTTTTATTTCAAATCTCAAATTAAAACTATATTATCAGACACAATCACTCATTTAATTCATTCCGAAATTAAAAAATAAATGGAGACTTATTGAAAAAGACAAAAACATATCAGAAATTAACAAAAAGGACAGGCATAATATTTTTTGTGAATGTCTTTTCACACAGCCCGTCTTATTGCACAACAATTTCTTTCCGATTTTGCCCTTACAACTTTTTCACTGACGCGCCTTAATTCTGACCCGAGTTCGGCCATAATGTGATATATTATACCTACACAAATGTGGTCAGAATGTGAAACATTATATTCTGACTTACATTAGGAACGGAAAACGTAATTTTTTGGCCTGTAAAATAGTCCGCATTGCTCCCCAAGCATACATAGCAATGTTTCTTTATTCAGACCAAACATTGGTCCGGAAAACATAAAGTTTTTGGCCTGTAAAATGGTCTGAACCTTCTCTGTAACGTATATAATGTCGTTTTATTCACTTAAATTTGGTCAAGAAAACATAAATTCTTCAGCCGCAATATTGGGAAATGTGTTGCAAATATAAATAAATGCCCACATGCATCTAGAGAGCGTGTAAACAACCCAAAAAACAATGAAAATTATTCCTACCCATATCAGGTCCGTAAAATATGTTAAAAGCATACTATTAGTTGGGCTGAATAATATACATTTCCTGACTCATTTAGGGTCAGAATGATATTCATGTTAAATTTCAAAACGAAGCCCACTCTCACCATAAGTTAGGCAGAATAATATACATTTCCTAACTCATTTAAGGTCAGAATGATATGCGTGTTAAATATCAAAACGAAACTCACTCTCACCTCTTGGCATGTGCAAAACAACATTTGTGTGAAAAGACAGTCCCTATTTTTTTTTAATAAAAAGGACAATTTACTACATATAAGTACCAAAATACCTTGAAGTAAATTTGACGATGACAAATTATGGCACCTTAAAGATTCGGGCTTTTCCTTATGATAATGATGAATAGCCAAGAACCCTAATGCCAAGAACAAAGAAGGGGTTTTGTATACTTGCGGCTGAGTCTAAGTGGAATTCTTAGAGTGCCTACGTATCCTGTTCTTATCCCAGGAATCAAGCCTTACGTAGTTCCTGGAACGTTGTATTTATAAGTACAATGCATGACCTAACCCTAATATGAGTCGGTTTGTAGCTATTGTCATATTCACCCTTAATTGGGCTTTACCCCTTGCCCAAGTTACCCTGTGGGTACTGGGCCAACGAGGCGATGTGGACTCTGTTCTCGATGTCGATCCGCCCGACTGGGATGATCGACTCGAACTCACGCCCCTGATCGCCCGTAAGTCGATAGTCGTGACCTCGAATCTCTAGCCATACTACAAGCTCGAGGATCGACAAGCGTGCCATGGCTTCCTCATCGATAGTCCGACTGGTATTCCTCATCTGGCTCATGTGCCTTGGTAAATATTGCATCCGTGAGGTCCACTCGGTGATGATATATCGAGGTGCGTAACCCGGTATCGTCATAAGCCCCCCAGACCTGAGAGAGGCGACTTCCGTTGTCCGAGGTCAGATCTGCCAATTTGAAATCGTCTTCGAGTTGGACTAAGTCTTGGAGGGAAATGATGTGAACGCTTCGTCTGCCACCTGTTTCCCTAGCCAATCGTGGCCGTTCATTGTGACGTCAGAGCGCATTATCGTTTCGTCTTCTGCCATAAATGATGTCATCCTTGATTCTCGCGATTTCTGGGGAGTTATAACTACTAGTAACTCCCCTAATCACGTCTTTTCACTGTCATTCGGCATTAGCAACGCATAAAAAAGGGGGGAGAGAAGAACCAAACGGTGAACCATTTCTGCCTATCCATTTCTCCATTTTCTCCTCAGAAAATACAAGTAACCATCTTTTCTGCTATCATCATTTTCTTTTTGTTCCTACCGTTCTTGCTTGAGTCTGTCCATGTCTAGTAGCGCTACAATTTCTGATAGGATAGAGGAGTCTCGTTCCGGTGATCAAACACCAGTATCGGCTCCTTCCGATCAACCTCTACAACCAAATCCTAAAGAACCCTTGGGCACTATCAGGGAACCCAAGATATTGTCCACCAGAATGGATGGAAAGGGGGCTAAGGGGTGCCTTTCCTGTCTCACCATGGATGATCTCAATCAAGTGCGGCGGAAATATGGGCTTTCTAGCCCTCAACTGGTGGTTCAGCTTCCTTCCGGCCACCATCAGTTTGCCGATGAGCCCCCAGAAGGGTTCTCAGACGGTCTTTGAGGCCCAAATTGCCGAAAGTGGGTGAGGTTCCCCTGTGTCCGGCGGTCTGGCCGTTTCTTCACCATTACGAGATTGGCATATCTCAACCTGGGCCCAAATGCGATCCGGACTTTGATGGGCTTTTGATTGCTCGCCGAGTGTAAGTGTATCGGCTTTAATGTTCCTTTATTTCGGTGGTGGTACAAGATCATTTGCTATGCCGGATAAGATGTGGTACACGTTTCAGAGGCGTGTCAATCGCCATGAGTTCGTGTCTCGGGGACCTTCATCTCATGGGAATTGGAAACCCAGGTTTTTCTTTCTCCGACATGGATCAGATAATCCTTATATCGGCTTATGGAGGTCGAGAGACGGAAGGGATGACAAACTGGGTCGTGAGGTCATACCCAACGAGGCTCTTTCTCTCGAGAGATTCAAGTTCGAGGTGATCACAGAGGACCTGAGTCTCCTTTACGACCTTGCCCATCTCGAAGAGGCGGGACCCTTACCCTACACTTCCTACCGTACAAGGCCTCAAAAGGTGGCATTCCCAAACTCGCATGGTAACTATTGTTGTAAGCAAACTCAGCCAAGTTGAGGTAATCTATCCATGATCCCCAAACATCCAAAACACAAGCTCTAAGCATATCCTCGAGAGTCCGAATTGTTCTCTCTCGACGCCCATCCGTCATGGATGAAACGTCAGACTCAAATCGGGTCTTCGTCCCAAAAGCTTTCTGCAAACCCTTCCAGAAGCGACTGATAAATCTACTATCCCTGTCGGATACAATAGATAGAGGCACACCATGAAGCTTCACTATATTGTCGATATACATAGTAGCGAACTTCTTTATAGGCATGTCCACTTTACATGGCAAGAAATGGGCTGATTTTGTAAGTCTATCCACAATCACCCAAATCATGTCATGACCGCCCTTAGTCTTAGGCAAACCGGTGATGAAATCCATCGTGATATTCTCCCATTTCCATTCTGGTACCTCTAAGGGTTTCAACAAACCTCCTGGTCTTCTGTGTTCTGCTTTCACTCTTTGGCATGTATCACATTTTGCCACAAACTCTGCGATCCCTAACTTCATACCAGGCCACCAATACCTTTCCTTGAGATCTCTATACATCTTAGTGGCTCCTGGATGTACCGCAAAAGCAATCTTATGAGCTTCATCCATAACCTTCTCCCTTAGGCCATCCACATCGGGCACACACAAACGGTCTCCGTACCAAAGATGACCACTCTTGTCCAACTGATAACCCACTGTAGGCTTCTCTCGAGCCTCTCGCTTCAAATTAATCAACACCGGGTCTTTATCCTGCTTAGCCCGAATCTCATCTAGCAAATCTGACCTTGCCATCAATGGCGCCAAATTCTGATCTTCACCCTTCCTTTCGATTACCTTAATCTGCATCCTATCCAACTGATCCACAACTTCTTGCAAGGTAGTGATAGCATTAACCGCTCTCCGGCTAAGTGCATCAGCTACAACATTCGCTTTACCCGGATGGTATTGAATGTCCTAGTCGTAATCTTTCACGAACTCCAACCATCTTCTTTGTCTCATGTTCAGATTCTCCTGAGTAAAGAAGAACTTAAGGCTCTTATGATCCATGAAGATCCTTGCCTTGACACCATACAAATAGTGTCTCTAAAGCTTCAGAGCAAATACCACTGCTGCCAACTCCAAGTCGTGTGTAGGGTAATTCTTCTCATGCACCTTCAATCGCCTAGATGCATAGGCAATTACCTTTCTTATTGCATCAAAACACAACCCAAACCTTGACCCGATCGTCTCAGATATACATCATAGTTATCAAAACTTCCGGTAATGCTAACACGGGTGGCTGTGGTCAACTTTTCTTTCAAGGTCTGAAAAGCTTCCTCACATTCACTGGTCCACTCATACTTAACATTCTTTTGAGTAAGCCTCGTGAGAGGTGTAGCTATCTTAGAGAAATCCTTTACAAACTTCCGGTAGTACCAGCTAAGCCCAAGAAACTTCTTATCTCTCATATCGATGTCGGTCCAGGCCACTTAGAAACGGCTTCTATCTTCATTTGGATCCACCTTAATACCTTCTCCGTAAATTATATGCCCAAGAAAACTAACCTGGTTCAACCAAAACTCGCACTTAGAAAACTTGGCATACAATTTGTTCTCCTTTAAGGTCTCAGAGAACTATCCTTAAGTGTTCTTCATGCTCTTCCTCATCCTTAGAGTATACCAAGATATCGTCTATGAAAACTATCACAAACTTATCGAGATAAGGCATGAAAACTCTTTGCATCAAGTCCATGAACTTCGATGGAGCATTAGTGAGTCCAAACGGCATGACCAAAAACTCATAATGTCCATATCTCGCATCAAGGTCTGTCTTAGGTATATCTCGACACCTTGATCTTCAATCGATGGTAACCGGACCTAAGATCAATCTTAGAGAACACCTTCTTACCTTGCAACTGACTGAACAGATCATCAATCCTTGGTAAAGGATACTTATTCTTGATTGTCAGTTTATTCAACTCTCTGTAGTCGATGCACAATCGCATACTCCCATCTTTCTTCTTCACTAACAAGACCGGTGCTCCCCATGGTGATGTACTTGGCTGGATGATGTTTTTCTCTAGCATCTCCTTCATTGAAGTTTTCAACTCTTTCAACTCATTTGGTGCCATCCTATAAGGTGCTTTAGCCAATGGTGATGCTCCCGCAATCAATTCGATCTCGAACTCTATGGCCCTATCAGGCATATGTCCTGGCAAATCTTCTGGGAAAACTTCAGGAAAGTCCTTAACTACACGAGTCTCTCCTAACTCGGGCCTATGCTTTTCCTTATCCAATGCATAAACGACGAAACCCTGGCAACTCCATCTCAAAGCTTTTAGGGCTTTAACTGCTGAGATGATCGGATAACGACCCTTACTAGGCTTGCAAACGTTACCCTGAAACGTCTTAGCTGATTTCCCTGGGGCCTTAAAGATCACCCTCTTACCTCTACAATCCAAGTAGACGTAATTCTTGGACAACCAGTCCATACCCAGGATAACATCGAAATCCGAGAAATCCAACACCGTGAAAGCATACTGGCACTTGTAAGCCCCGACTCTAATATCAACTTGGGGTGTGACTTGAGCACATCTAGTGACTCTTCCCAAAGTTGTGGTTATACTCAAAGGTCTCTCCAATTCCTTAAGAGGTAGGTTCAACTTCTTAGCTATCTTAGAGGAAACAAAAGTCCTCAAGCTCCAGATCAAACAGAAAAATTTGAAATCGCTAGATTATCTATGATTATGGTACCTAACAAGTGAATCAATTTAAGTATAAATATGTAATATCATATGCGCGCTATATCATATTAAATATCTATATTAAACACAAACACTGAAAAGTACCTGTCACCACAAGGTCATCTAACTCTTCCGGTTCTGCATCTGCTATGAAGACACGAACTGGTCTGCTACCTGTGGTACGATTACCCTGTTGGTTACCTCGTCCTCCTACCTGATTACCTTGAGAGAGCTTCTTAGGACACGCTCTCGAGTAATGTTCCACTTCCCCACAGTGGAAACAACTCATGCTACCCGCCATGCACTCTCATGTGTGTGTCTTGTTACACTTAGCACAAACCGCTGGCGTTCCACTTGTTGAACTCTTCGTAGCCGGATTTCCTGTCCTCTTAACATTCTGCTGCGGTGCTCCTCTATTACTTCCTTGAAAATTTGAGAAAGACCTCTTATCTCCAACTACAACCGTCTGTCTGTTGGCAAATCTCTCCGCAATCAAAGCTCTATCCATGACGCTCGCCATGCTCGTAGGTCTATCTCCTAGCATGCCCTTTGCCACCTCGTATGACAATCCTTCCATGAATTTATCAATCTTTTTCTCTTCACTTTTCATGATCTCAGGGTAGAATCTGCCCAACTCATGGAACTTATGGGAGTACTGTGTTACTGTAGTATATCTCCCTTGTTTCAAACTCAGAAACTCATTAGCCTTCAGATTCCGTCTTTGTCTAGGAAAGTATTCCTTGTAGAACAGATCCTTGAACACCGCCCAATCCGTGATCCTTGGATTAACTTGCTCATATGCTTCCATCCAACTTTTCGTATTCCTCGCCAACAAGGATATGGCTAAATGAGCCCACTCGCATTCTGGAGCTTTCATATTTACGCAGACGCCTTCTTGAACGCATACGAATCCATAAGTCTGCTGCTTTGTTGGTTCGACATTGCCAAAGAACTCGGCACCTATGTTTCTTCATCTTCTCATACCAATCCATCTGAATCGTCATAACCCCCAAACCGATGATCTTTGCATCTGGGCTGCTTTGACCGGTGGGGCATTCGATCATCGATAGTTCTGTTTGGGATGGGGTGTGAGCAGTGTGCTACGAAGAAGAATCCGACCTAGGCGGTGGTGGAAGTAGAACCGTCGGGTTGCGGTGTAAAACTCGGCCGTGCGTATGAAACGTCGATACTGTGGATAATCGAAAAATCGACTAGCCGGTGGATGAGAAAGTCCCAACCCGGTCCAACTCGTGGTCCTTGGAGCTGAAGTAGTAACCGGTACGCGGGTGTTAAACCGTGAAGGACCCTCTTGTTCCACTCTACCTCTGGTGACAATGCCTGGTCCCTGATTCACCCCAAGCATGATGTTGTTCATAGACGGGGTGTTAACTTGGGAAACTGTAGGGCCCTGGGTAGCTAGTCCACTTCTCCTCCTTCTCGGAATCACAACCCCGGTAAATCCTGCCTCAGCGTTACCCGCCTGGGTGTTAGGTACGCCTCGGTGTTACTCGTGATTAGCTCCTCCTCTAGTAAGAACCATCCTATAACCAAGAAAAGAGAGGGGTCACTAAAGCTCTAACACTTATCTTAAGGAAGAAATCAAGTCCTACACAGCAAGGAAAACCTTTATCTCTGATACCAACTATAACGCCTTTCCAGGACACGAGTCCTTATTCGAAAGAAGCGCCGCACATATATTATCAAATAAATTCAATAATATATGTAAGCCTTACGTCATACATCAGAACCAAACGACGTGGAAGATAAAACAACTCGGGAAAACAAAAGACAAAAGATCGAACACACGGTTTTCAATGCTGTAAAACTAAATCCAATAAAGAATACTGAACCAACCAACGTCTAATCCAAAAGAATTCAAATGGGACTAATCCAAAAGAAAGACAACAATGTTTGAATTGAACCAACAACATTATTGGAAGAATCGAAACTAAAAGAACTAAATCTTCACGAGCTCCGTCTCACACGTCCTCGTCAAAGAACTCATCAGCGTTAGCAACCTGTTCATCTTCTTTGGGGAAAGGGGAAGACAAACACAACGTAACGGGGTAAGTACGAAAGTACTCAGTAACGCGTAGAAGATCGTATAACTATGATCTCATAAAGAAATAAAAGCAACGCCGTCTTTTATTAATTCATTCCGTTATTAACCCTAGCTAACTATCATATTATGTTCATAGCATAACATGAGGTTCCAAAGTTATCTAGCTTAGCTCAAGTTTGTTACATCATGAATAACAAGGGCACTACGCCTAGTAATAGGATGTACTAGACAATCTGGGTGCAACCTACTTAGAGACACGCCTAGTAGCCCCGGAATATCTCGAGTCCCAATAGTGTGATAACCGCGAGAATGTACCAGACGCTTTATCTAGCCAATCGATTGACCGGCGTGGGTACAGTCTACTTTGTCTGGTCAGAGAACACATCGCGATATTGTACTATGCCTTACCAAGCATTGCATGATGTTTAAGATTATTAATCTAGCATATATGTTTGATTAGATGTTTGACTAGCCACCTAAGTGTTTTCAAGTAAGCTCCCTCACATCTCCTACGTACTCTCATACTTAGACCACTAGACACGGACAAGCCCCTAGCAATTACACAGACATCGATAAACTCTAGCTTATCGAAGCACAAGGCAAATCCAAAGCTTTCGACGGTCCCACACTTCATCTTTTTAGGGAATCCATGTGGTGCCGGAACTAAACGCATCAAAAGCTAATTCAGTGCTTTGTCACATAAGGTTAAGCAATATGCTATTATAAAGCTTGAAACACATAAAAAGAAAAACAGCACTGGAACAGTCCCTGTCCGGACGGATAAACTTGCTGTCCGATACTGAGAAATAGCCGTACGGATACACAACTCATCCGTACGGATGAACCAACACTCGGTCGACCGAATGGATAGGCTCGGTCGACCGAGCCTCTCTCTTGCACCTGTTACACGTTTTTCTTGCACCACGAGGACGCTTTTCGCGACTTTGCGTTTTACTCAAATTCAACCCAAACTCGACTTAAACAAATTAAAACCATGAAAAACAATCATACAAATTGCTCTACCACTTTACGAAACCTTAATCATACGATAAGAAAACCAGGTTACCTTAAATTGCGTGGTACAACGATCCAAAGCTTCAACCCATCAAAAGTTTAACCTTTAAATCCAAACGTTAATGGATTTAAGGATTGTTGATATCAAAACGATCCTCGTCTCGCGGTGATCCTTTCTCTCTTGAGACGTCTGTTGAAAAGAAAAACGGATTAGCCTCGAAAAGCGAGAGCTTCTTCTCCTTTTTTTTAAACTTGCGCCCCCTTTCTGCGTCCCTCTCCCTTTTTTTTGTCAAAAACAACTAGGTTAAAATTAAGATTGGTTTTCCTTTTATAATCTCAATTACCTAATTATTTTCCTTAAAAAGAAAATCATTGTTTATCCCTTTTTTTTTTTTTTTTTTCTTAAATATTCTAATAACATAATATTCGATTTTCTTTAAAGACCGAATTGCATTTTTTTAAAAAATCGGGATATTACATTTTAGGAGGAAAAAAAAATAATTATACTACGATCAAAATGCGAGTGGGGTGTGCTTAATGCATGGGGAGACTAAGTGGTTTCATGAAATGCAACGGAAGAATGACCAATGTCGGAAAAAAGAAGATTGAATTAAATAACATTTAATGAGTAGAAAAATCGAACGTGCATTATAAAATGGAACCATTCCAACGAATAGAATAACATTAATGAGTAGGAAAATTGAATATATGCATTATAAAATGAAATCATTCCATCGAAACTAACAGATCAAAGTTTTCTATCCCTGAGATACCATGTTCACAAATTGAATTATATGACATTCAACCGCAAAGGGATGTGTCCGTATTAATCAAAGTTAATCCTAGTACCGTGTACTATAATCAAAGTATTCTCTTAATATCCTTCGCAAATGAATTTACCTCCTTATGACATACGCATATATATGGCAGGTGGCTCAACTACATGAAGTCTATGACAAAGATATTTTTAATTATATATATATCTCTGAAACCCAAAATCAGTGCAATGTACTTGCTTTTTCGTTAAAGAATGTAATCTCAAATCCAATAAACAATGTCCCTTGGGCTAAACTGAAAAAAATATAATAATAAATTAAATTTACTTGAAAAAGCCTCCACAAATAGAAGCATGTCATCAGATTTTGTCAACAGGGATGCAAAAGTTGGCGAAATAAATAATATTGTAAATGTAAAATATCAAAAGCAATAATTACATCTTTATTATTATAAAAAGTATCCCATGATTGTGTTAATTGTCTGTTAATACTTGTGCCATATAATACCAAGTGAACTTTTGGTAAAAACCGGATCTTCATTAAACATTATGTAAAAGAATATGTACAACACACGCCTCGAAAACACATGTTCACACATATATAACCCACAAAAACACGATGTAACTATAGTAACTCTTAATTTTTCCAAGCTATTTTCAATTCCCTAGCCCTACAAACTGCCTGAGGAATGAACACTTCCACCTGTGTGGGGGGGTTGTTCTTCCGTATGATGCACTCTCTAATTCCGCCAATACCAAGCGCCCATCATGATCACACGAAAGGTGAACCTCCATTGCGTAATATCGTCTTCTCCGCACATATCCTGGCTCAGATAGGTATCTATCCATTCCCGGTGGTCCATAATATCGAAAAAGTGGCAGTGGTATGTAGGAGCCACTACCTTTTTCCAAGCTCCTTAAACCCATCCATAGTCGCGAAAAGCGTGCAAAAGAGTCTCCGGGTGACTCTGGCAAGTCATACAAGTGTCATCATCCAGAATGTGTTTGTGTGTAAGCATATCTGCCGTGGGCAAAGCCTCGCGACGGAAGAGCCATAACAACATATTACCTCATTGCGGCCGCCCAAATCGCTCTCCACTTCTTCTCCTCCTCCTTTGATCCTACCTCGGTCAATTGTGTAAAATATGCGCTTGAGACAGTAAATCTTTTCGAAGCCGTACCAAGCCATTCAATCCCCCTATCCACCGTAACATTAAAAACCTCCCTCAAGCAATTCGTAGCTGCGTAAATATTCTTCCAGAACAGGGAGCATGCCAATTTAGGCTTATCGAGGGGGCTTCCATACTTAGCTTTAAGCACCTGTACCCATATGATATCTTTGTTCGCAAAAATTTCCATGCAACCTTGACCAGAAGGGCGATATTCATATTACTTAACCGCCTAATTCCGAGTCCGCCCATGCTCTTCGGCAAACAAATATCCCACCACGCTACATAATGCATTCCCGTCTTTTTTTCATCCCATGCCCAAAGAAAAGCACATGCTACTTTTTCCACTTCCTCAATCACAGAATTAGGGATTCGGGCCGTTTGCATGAAATAGTACAAAACTGTCATCAAGGCCAATTGGACAAGGATATTGCGACCGGCCCTAGAAAGAACTTTCGTTTTCCAATTCTGAAGTTTTGAACTGACTTTTTCAGTGATAAAGCCATAATTTTCCTTTGTTCCTTTGCTACAAAGTGGGACACCCAAGTATTTCCCCAAGTCGTGTGTGCGGTCCATCCCAAGTTTATGAGAAATCGTATCCACCACAGAATTATCCATGTTCAACGACACATAAAATTTTGATTTATTTACACTTACTTTATGTCCTAACAAGGAGCAAAAAGTATAAAGGACGCCTTCCATGATCTCGGCTTGGCCAACCGAAGCTTCCGTGAATAGTAGTAAATAGATGTGACACCTCAGGCCCTCCCATCGAAATGCGAAACGGCCTCTAGGATCCTACTCTAACCGCCTTCTCTATGATTAAACTCAGAACCTGCATTACCAGAACAAACAAGTACGGTGCCAATAGGTCTCCCCTGCCTCAGTCCTCTTTTCGGTTTGAATTCCTCAAATGGCGTCCCATTCCATAGAATAGATAAAGAGGCTGATGATATACAAAACATAATTAGTTCCGTCAGCTGGTCTGAGAATCCCATCAAGCCTAATAGGTGCCATAGAAAGTCCCAATTTACACGATCGTAGGCCTTTCCTAAATCAGTTTTCACCACCATATAGCCTTTTCTCCCTTTCTTCTTGTTCATCGTATGTAGAGCCGCTTGTACTATGATCACATTATCAGAGGTTTGTCGCCCAGGAATAAAAGTAATCTGACTACTTGGAATAAGATTACCAATGAGGGTCTTCAAACGGCCAGCAATAATTTTGGTAATAATTTTATTGAGCACATTCGCCAACGTAATAGGCCTTAACTGATTGATTGATTCCGGCGGAGAGACTTTCGAAATCAGGACTACCAGGATCCGGTTCAGGGCTTCTAGAAAATGTCTGTCTTGAAAAGCTCGCAAGATAAAGGTCACCACAGATTCACCAACAGTATCCTAATTCCTCTGAAAAAATAGCGGTGGCAAGCCATCTGGACCTGGAGCCTTATATGTTCTCATTTGAAACACTGCCTCCTCAATTTCTAGTACCGTGATGGGGCGATTTAGGAGTCCCTGATCATCATGGGAAAAATTCGGGAGTCGGATGTGCGCAGGAAGAGGAGCAACCGGTTCCTCAGAATAAAGATCAACATAGAACTGGCAAACCAGTTGGCGAAGATCATGTTGGTCAGCCACCCACATCCCATTCGTGTCTTGAAGATAATTAATTTTATTTCGTTGTCGCTTTCTTACCGTAGACATATGAAAATAGTGAGTGTTATGCTCGCCATCATCAATCCAATTTAGTCTAGCTTGGAACCAATAGACCTCTTTCTACTTAAGAATCTCATCATACTCTTTAAGTGTGGTTGCCAATTATGTAAGAAAAGAGGATGGGGCATGGGATAGAGAATGTTGAATGCCAGCCATTCTTGACTTACACTTCTTTTTTCAATAAAAGATATTTCCGAACACTTGCTTGTTCAATGTAGTCATTTTCTCTTGAAACAGTGCAATTGCCCGAACCATGTCATTGTCAACCACTTCCCAACTTTGTTGCATAAACTCCGCATACACCTCATGTTCCATCCAACATGCTTGAAAGCGGAAAAAATTCTCTCTGCATACTGGTTGTTCAGCTCCATCTATTGCAATCATAATTGGGTGGTGGTCGGAGTGTACCCGAGGTAGATGTATCACCATAGAATCCGGAAAAAGTGCATACCAAGGGCTATTGCATAAGGCTTAATCCAACCGTTGTTCAATGGCATTCGGATTGTGAGCTGAGCTCAACCACATAAATCGCGGCCCTTGGAAATTCATTTCGTAAAGTTCAGCCTACTCAATAAAGCTCCGCATTATTTCTACCAACCCCCCCCCTCACAAACATCATTGCCACTGCGTTTATCTTCAGCATGTATGACTTGGTTTAAATCCCCCACAAGGCACCACAGAGTTGTTATAAAATTTCTAGCATGTGACAGATAGTCCCATAGCTCCTCCCAAATAGAAGCAGTCGGGGAAGCATATATAAAGGTTAGGACACTGTGAACCTGTTCATTCCGAACCATTGCCATCATAATACATTGTTTCGTGGCACAAAGTAACCGCATATTAATAATAGAGCCATTCCAAAAACACCACAGGCCTCCACAAAAACCATTAGCTTCCACAACAACTAACTCCGTAAAATGAAAACGACGTGGAATACAATTTTCTTTTACACTAGATACCCGTGTTTCCATCAAGAAAAGAATATCGGGTTGATATTCTCTGACCAAATCTTTAATATACCTGAAAAAAATCAGAGGATCCGGCTCTCTACAGTTCCACGAGATGATCTTCATTGATTTTTCATGTTCGAATTATCGAAGACCTGCTCAGAGGCAAAGATTTCCATAGCACTAATGCCTTCCGTACCATAGGACGTCGTAATTGCTGCTACATTGCCATCAGGTGGAATGGCTTTAAAATAGGCCCCTACATTCGCATCTTGCTCCAAATTCATTTTAGCATGGTGTACAGGTGCAGCGCTATTTGGTTTTGGTTAAAAAGGTTCCCTGCTCCCTTTTATTCTTTTTTCCATGTTCAAAGAGCTGGGATCGCTGCTCTGCTGTGCCAAAGAATTAGGCCTTTGCAGGAGCTGTACTTGACCACCCGCAGTAATAGGGTGGATGATTGAACCCGAACACGGTTTTTACTTACCGAAAATCCGCCCCGACCCCTTCCTCTTGAGCTTAACATAATTCAAAATGTATTGTGTTTCATTGATTCAATGTTGTTACTCAGAGTATAATTATATAGTGTTCGGTGACTTAGTCAATAAGTCACTACAAGATAAATACGACATGAATAATATTTAAAATAAATAATAATACTCAAACAAATACTCAAACGAGATTATCCTCGACACACCTCCTCAATCCCATGGGAAGTGGCTGGACACGGAGATTGGCCTTCAAAATTGTAAAACGAGGCTGGGCCAAAGGCTTGGTGAGGAGATCGGCTAATTGATCTTTCGAAGTGATGAAGGAGATCGATCTCTATGTGTTTCGTGCGGGCGTGGAAAACCGTATTATGAGCAAGTTAGGTGGCCCCGATATTATCACACCAAAGGGTAGGCGGAGAGGAGAGAGGAACCTGCATATCACGAAGAAGGCTGCAGAGCCACTGCAGTTCGGCCGCAGTATTAGAAAGTGTCTTGTACTCAGCTTCAGTGCTATTTTTGGAGACGGTCAAGTGTTGCTTAGAGCGCCAACTAACGAGATTAATCCCGAGAAAAAAACAATACGCCCCAACAGAGCAACGATCATCACGGTCAGCGGCCCAGTCAAAATCAGGGTAAGCCTGTAGAGTGAGAGAGGAACGGCGAGTGAAGAAAAGACCATCCGAGATAGTGTGCTTGAGATACCGGAGAATGCGCTTAACAGCGACCCAATGGGCTTCAGTAAGAGAATGCATGTATTTTCTAACCTTATGAACTGCAAAGGCTATGTCAAGCCGCGTGAAGCTAAGATATTGCAAACCGCCTACAAAGGTGCGGTAAAGAGACGGGTCAGAGCTAGGAGGTCCATCATCAAGAGTGAGCTGGGTGGAGGCTGACATAGGTGTCTGACAAGGCTTAGCCTTATCCAAAGAAGCACGCTGCAAAATCTAGAAAATATACTTGCGTTGAGTGAGGCATAAACCATCAGAGGTGGAGAGAACCTCAATACCCAGAAAATAGGACAGCGAACCAAGGTCCTTAACCGGAAAGTGCCGAGCAAGATACGAGATAGCCTGCTCAACAAGAGAAGACGAAGAGCCAGTAATAATAATATCATCCAACATAAATAAGAATAAAAACATGAGCACCATCACAAGAGTAGATGTATAAAGAAGTGTCAGCTTTCGAGCCGACAAATCCAAACCGAGAGAGCACATCAGTAAAACGAGAAAACCGCGCACGAGGGGCCTGACGAAAGCCATAGAGACTGCGGTGAAGGTGGCGTATATAATCGGATAATCGGGTGAATAAAACCCCGTGGGCTGCTGTGATATAAACGGGTTCAGATAAATGCCCATGAAGGAAGGCATTCTGAATATCCAACTGTCGAAGAGACCAACCCTGAGAAACTGCAAGAGAGAGAAGCACACGAATCGTGACCGGCTTGAAAACCGGACTGAAAGTGTCAGTAAAATCAATGCCTTCAGCCTGATGAAAACCCTTGGCTACAAGGCGAGCCTTGTGACGCTCAAAACGCCCATCTGCATGATGCTTAGTCCTGTAAACTCATTTATTACCTACAATATTCATAGAAGGAGTCGGAGGAACAAGGTCCCCAAGTGTGATAGCGCAACAACGCATCAATTTCCTCTCTCATAGCATTACACCAATTCTGGTGTTTTGAAGCTGCGCCGGTATAGGAGGTTGGGTCCAGGGAGTCGGTAGAAGCTACCAGGGCTTTAAGAAGTGGGTAGCGGATAAAGTCAGGCCGAGAGATAGGTTTAAGGGAGTTGGTTTTGGTGCGAGTAACCATGGTGTGGGTGGGAGCAGGTTGGTCAAGAGACGAGGCCGGAGAGGTCGAGGCCGAAGTGGACACAGGAGATAAGGGTGGGGAAGGCTCGGGAGCAGGGGCCGGAGGGGGTATAGCCGGATTGAAGGGAGCCGACATAGGAGGAGGAAGTGGTGGGGGTGCAAGCAAAGAGATAGGTAGTGGCACAGTGAGTGTATCCAGAGTGGGTTTTGAAGGGGATGGTGTATATGGGAAAACAGATTTGTCAAAGACCACGTGACGGGCAATGTAGATACGGCCAGAGGCAAGGTCCAAGCATTTATAACCGTGGTGGGAAGGATTATATCCGAGAATAATACAGGTTTTGGAGCGAAAATCAGCCTTATGGTGGTTGTAGGGACGGAGATAGGGCCAACACACACACCCAAAGACCCAAAGAAAGGTATAGCCAGGAGGCCGATGGTGGACCATTTCAAAGAGAGACTTATCATGTAGGATTTTGGTGGGAAGACGGTTGATGGTATAAGTGGCTGTAATAAAGGCATCCTCCCAATAGAGAAGCGGAAGGTTGGATTGGGCAAGAAGAGAAAGGCCGACTTCAACTATTTGACGATGAAGGCGTTCATTGGCACCTACTTGTTCGTGGGTGTGGGGTCAGGAAAGGTAATGTCGGATGCCATGAGAGGTAAGAAGAGTGGAAACGCGACGGTACTCACCACCCCAATCAGTTTGGATAGATTTGAGTTTGGTGTTAAACTGGCGTTCAATCAGAGCAAGAAAATTAGGAAAGACTGTTTCAACATCAGATTTATTTTTCAGGGGATAAAGCCACAAGTATTTGGTAAAGTCATCCAGAAAACTAACATGGTAGCGTGAACCATAAATGAAGGGTTCAGTACAGGGCCCCCAAACATCAGAGTAAATCAGGTTTATAGGAGCAGTAGAGGTAAAGTCAGAGGTGTATAACGGGAAGCGGTGACTCTTAGCTAACTGACACGGGGCACAAACAGCATGGGTTGCTTTAGTAGGAGGAGAAGAGGATATGCCTTTTAAGGCTTGACGGAGCACGGGGTAAGAACAGTGACCGAGACGTTGATGCCACGTGGTGGTGGAAGTGACAGAGGAGGCAAAAGCTTGGGGAAGGGTGGAGGGTCGATGAAGTGGGGTGGAGAAGTGATAAAGTCCATCCTTAACAAATCCCTGGAGATGGACGTGGCCCGTATAATCCTTTACAATAAAGTACGACCCATGAAATTCGAAATACACGTTATTATCAGAGGCAAATTTGTGCACAGATAAGAGGTTTCGAGTGATAGAGGGAGTAACAAGAATATTTGATAAATAAAAGGACTGGGAAGGGGAATTTACAGAAGAAGAGCCGTAATGAGTAATAAACAAACTTGTACCTTCACCGGCGTGCACTTTGTCGTGTCCAACATAAGGCGCAGATGATAAGTTGAGATGTCGATGGTCATTAGTGATATGGTGAGTGGCCCCCGTGTCTGCAATCCAATTAGAAGCAGGATGTGTATATAGAGAAGGTGTGGAAACGTATGTCCGAGATGGTTGTAACCGAGAGGTGGGTGGAGGGGAGGGATTATATCTAAAGGAGCAGGTCGTGGCCATATGACCTTTTTGAGCATAAGACACACCGAAGAGGTTGCAGCCATGGGGGTAATTTGTTGGCAATTACGCCCCCTGGGTCGAGAAGCATTGAAGTCGCCACGCCCCGGTGCCCGGAAAAGGCTGGAGCTGCGTTGTTTTGCTTTTGACGTCTGCGTAGGAGGGAAATTGCGGGCTGAAATTGGTGTTGCCGGCGGGAAGAAGTTGGACACCGATAAAGATGGAGGGTACGTCCGGCGAGAAGAGCAGGCTGGAGGAGAGGACCGTGAACCAGAGCCGCTGTAGGGGGCAGGAATTGTGGAATTTTCCGGCGTGGAATAGGTGAGGGACGACAGGATTAACGGTAGCTTATGGGGATATACAGATGGAGCTAGGACGTTGGAGAAGGAGGCCGGTAAGGAGGAGGGTTGATGAGAGTCAACTTTACTATGCTCTGGTGCATGTTTTAGACCCCGTTTACGACACTTTCGGCTTATTTTGGGTAGTTTTAGACCGTTTTATAGGGCAAAATCGCATTGAGCACTCACTTTGAGGTGAACTGTCACATAGATGGAAAACCTCCCAATTTTACGGTATTTTGACCCTTTTCGAGCCCTAGTTATCTTGCGGAGTTATGCTCGGTATGTGTTTGAATGTTTTGATGCAGGACCTAGGTGAGTTATGAGCCCGGAAGTTAAGGCATGAGGCTTAGAAAGACGAAACCGAAGCCCGGGAATGGAAATTGATCAAATATAGTTGTTGCTTTCACCATATGTTCAATTTATCAGCCATTTTATCCCGGATAAAAGCATTTTCTGGACTTATGGTCTTCATGAAAGTTGTATACAATTGAATGGGCTTTCCAACTCACTTTGAATCACTCAAATCGGAGCTCCACACGCAAAGATATTTCCAGATTACTGAAGGTGTATCAGTCCAGGAATATTGGGGCGCGCCAAAAGGATTGGGGCGCGCCAAGTTGGAACAAAGAGCTCCCAGAATCACAGAGCCAATTTTAGGGCACGCCAAAGCTTTTGGGGCGCGCCAAAGTGACTTTTCCTGGACATCTTTGGAGCATATAAATATCACTTGCACAGATTTTTAAGGCACGTCTACACACTTTTACACTTTCATATCTTACGCTTTTTCCCCTTTAGGTCGAATTCTTCCCCTCTTTTTCCCTAGATTCATTCCCACTCCATAATCTACTTAAATTAAACACAATCTAGCTTAGATTTTAACTAAAGTTTCTTCTCTACTCCTGGGTCTTGTCATTTTGTTTCTTCTTCATAATCAATTGACATCGGGTGGTGTTGGAGCTTGATGTAACCCAGATTTTGCTACGATTTTGGTAATTAATTTCAGTTTCTATTTCATTTTTGGCTTTAATTCTAGTTTTCATTGTTGTTTTTAGTTTTATTATGAGTAGCTAAACATCTCATAGCTAAATCATGTGAAAATTGATGAAATCACCCTCTAATTGATGAAATTGGGAATGGGTAGTGCTTAATTGTTGTTATATTGACAAATTCATGTCTTAAAAATTGTTCTTAATGCTTGAATTAGACTGTACACCTAGTTCATGAACACACACCACTTTTATAAATGTATGTTGCGAAGGGGTGTGGGAAAAGGGGTTTTAAGATCATTCCTTATAATCAACTGAGTTGTTTAGATTGATTAGGGAGTGAGGTTCAATCAGTTGTGAAATCGAGCAACTCTAGTGCGTGAATCTTGTTTTGGTCAATTAAATCCTTAAAGGTGGACTGTTGAACCGGGCAAAGGGTGTTTGATTGTTGCATGGCGTCTTACACAAGCTTAAGATTTTGCACCCATGAATGAGTCGATATAAGTGTTAGGTTGGTAGGTTGGTTAATCCCATTCCCAAATAATCGATTAGAGAGGCGAAAGTATTCAATTGGATCATGATTTGGCTATGTCTCTTTCTCTCTCTATCTCTATTTTGGGTATACAGCACTCTGCCCGCCTTGTGCGTTCAACCCTTGGCGTGTGATAAAGAATACAAACCACTCTACCACCCCACACTTGCCTAAGCATGTGTGATAAAAGGAAAAGATTAAGTTCAACTCGTACGGTGTTCAAGGGAATGTAGACCACAAATAAGGCTCAAGGGTTGGGTAATTACGGGCTAAATAACGAAGGCTAAGTGTCGGATGGGGGTCTAACCATCCTATCAAAGCTTAGAGGGGTTACTGTGGAATATGTCACGGGATGGCTATTTGGCTCTGGTTAGGTCAAAGAAACGCAATAACTGTCATCCCAAACTCTACCAAAGTCGGCCTTTCTATTTTGTCTCGAAGTTAATGATATGAGTTCTAGGTAGCCGAATTGTGCCTAAGTCTACCATAATCGGTCACTAGTTACCATGGTTCATGAAATTGAAGCTATATGTGCATGAAAATCCCGTTTCCAAGATAAGGTAGTAAGCCAAGTAACATGCATTCAAACATTCACTACACCATTTATCCTATCAATGTGAAGGCTCAGCATACGAATGCAACATCAATACCATGGAAATTTTTTAAAAAGTGCTAATTTTTTGCTAAAGAAGTGACCAAACGAAAAGCATACAACACAATGGCCAGAAAAACAATGAAGCACATATCAAAGCTAAGCCTACCACCCCCCACTTTAAATGCAACACTTTCCTCGGTGTGTGAATGATAAATGAGAAAGAGGCTTAGCTTAACCCGGAAAAAAGGGGCAAACCAAGTACGTGACATATCCATGAAAGTTCCACTCAAATACCTGAAGCCATGAGACAAAGACACCAAGAAAACGCATGCACGGGGAACAACCACCGTGCCAAAAGCAAGCAACAAATATTGAGATGTAATAAAAGAGCGCAAAGTCACATACACGATCATATGAAACCAAAAAGGGGAACCGACTCGGGACGCATACGATGCAAAAACAATCAAACAAGTAAAACAACATGCATGCAAAAAGATACGAGCCAACACGGATCGAAGAAGAACCACTCAAAAACGGTACTCATACGCCCAAAGTATCACCCTGGACCACTCCTGGCACAAAAACTAAAGCAAAAAAGGAGAAATGGTGGGTTGCCTCCCCCGAGCGCCTTTGTTTTATGTCATTGCTTTACTTATTAAGAAACTAAAGGAAAAGCAACAAAGCACGAGTGGAATGAAAGAAAAAAATTGCACATCTTTTGCTCAATAGCATCAAGAACATGGCAATTAAAAAAAAAACTTTCATCCACATTTATTTAGAACAACAAGAACACAATACCTAAAACATTCTAAGTTTAAAGTCTTTAGTTCGACTTTCTACCCCCCAACAATGCTAAGGATAGTTATACCAAATGAGAGCAAACCGTTGCATCTCCCTACACACATCATAAGAATTGAGCACACCTTTAAAATACAGCAAGAAAAAACAGGGGCTCAATCCCCACCACCAAGATTGGTTCAAGAAATTCACCGTACAACACAATGAATTCAATTTCCCTGAATTAGAGAATATGCCAAGTAACAAAGATTCAAACACCAAACAATAAAATTTTGGCTCAACCACAACATCAACATATGCAATGTGATCAACCACCACTATTTTTTCAATAAGGTTCAAATGAGAAGGAATAAATGATTCACTAGTAGCATTATTCGTACCTTCTTCATAACATTCATGGGGGGTGATTACCTCAAGAGTTGACGGTGGAGCAAATAAAATTTCATCATTTTCAGCACTCATCTCAACCTTCCTCTTCTCAATCAATTGTTCTACCCGGTTCTCTAAGTTCTCTAATTCCGATTGAAGAGTGGTAGCATTCATTTTAATATCCCTCAACTCTCGACCATGCTCTTGTAGTGTCTCATTGATTTGCTCCAAGAGTATGTCGGTTGAGCTCTTTTGTGGAGGAAGAGGTATTTGTGGAGGTTGAGCATATTGCAAATAGACACCGGGGTGTTGAAACTGAGAACTTGAAGGACTCCCCCACTCATTGTTGTATGGTGATGTGTATGGGTTAAACTGAAAATATGGTAGGAATCCAAAACCCATAGCAGCGAAATTAAAGCCTCCAAAAGAGTACGGAGAAGATCCCTCATGGCCATACGGATCCATACCTTGCAATTCAAGGGAACAACAAGAACACAATCACGGTATCTAGTCACCACCACTACCGCAATTGATGGTGTGACTCTTCAACAAAAATCCAACATCAAGAAAAAAAAAAGAAATAAAACAACCTGAGCCTAAGTCTTCAAATGACTTAAGAGATATCGATTAATCCCCTGGCAATGGCGCCAAAAAAAACTTGATGACCAAAATAGTGACGACCAACCTTAACCGGCAGAGTACCGGGTCGGAAGCACTATAGTGGAGAGCAAGGTCGTATCCCACGAGGAATCAATCGAATACCAAAGTCATTCTCATATTTAGTTTAGGCTAATCAAGTTTGCTCAAGTTTTGATTATGCTAAATCGATATTTAAACTAGAGATAAAGAGAGATAGAGGCATAGCCAAATCATGATCCAATTGAATACTTTCACCCCTCTAATCGACTATTTGGGAATGGAAACTACCAACCAACCATCCTAATGCTTATACCGACTCGTTCATGGGTGCAAACTCCTAAGATAGTACTAGACGCCATGCAACAATCTTGTACCCTTTGCCCGGTTCAACAGTCCGCCTTTAAGGATTTAACTGACCGAAACAAGATAAACGCTCTAGAGCCGCTCGATTTACACCGACAAACCTCGTTACCCAATCGATCTAAACAACTCAGTCAATTGTAAATAACGATCTTAAAACCCCTTTTCCCACACCCCTTCGCAACATACAGTTATAAAAGTGGTATGTGTGTTCATGAACTAGGTGATGAAGTTAATTGACGCATTAAGAACAAGTTTTAAGACATGAATTCATCGATATAACAACAATTAAACACTACCCAATCCCGATTAATCAACTAGAGGGTGATTTCTTCAACTATCACATGATTTGGCTATGTAGTAAATTAACTACACATTTTATCTACAAAAGCAAGAATCAAGCATGAAATTAAAGCCATAAAACTAGAAGAAAAACGAAATTGATTACCGATACCATAGAAATTCAGGTCTAGATCAAGCTCCATCAACACCCATTGTCAATTGGGGAAGAAGATGAACCAAAATCATACAAAATCCAAGATTCTTCAACTAGAAACTAAGCTAGATTAAGTTAAATCTAAGGGAAATTTGAGTAAGAAAGAGTTTAAAGGGGTGAAAAAGGGAAGAAAAAAGGAAGGGGAGAAGAAGGGAATATATAAGTTCCCCAAAAATTCAATTCAAATTGGGTTTATATGACTGAAAATTGTTATCTGCAGCACTTGGCGTGCGCCACTAAAGGTCTGGTGTGCGCCACTAAAGGTCTGGCGCGCGCCACGCGTCACTGTAGCTATTCAGAAAGTTTCAGCCTTTGCGCCAAACTCACAGCAGCTCAGAAAAATCACAATAGCTTGAGTTGTAGACCTCCATTTGATGTGATTTAAGTTGCATTGGAAAGATAATTCAATTGTCTACAACTTTTATGAAGACCACAAGTCCAGAAAATGCTTTTATCTTGGATCAAATGGCTGATGAAGTGAACGTATGGTGAAAGCAACAACTATTTTTGATCAATTTCCATTCCCGGGCTTCGGTTTCGTCTTCCTAAGCCTCATGCCTCATCTTCCGGGCTTATTAGTCACCTATTTCCTGAATTTCCATAGCACAATATACCAAGCATAATCCCGCAAGATAAATAGGGCTCGAATAGGGTCAAAACACCGTAAAATGAAAACGTTTTCCATCAATTTGATGGATTACCTCTAAGTGAGTGCTCAATGTGTTTTTACCTCATTAAAGGTCTAAAACTACCCAAAAAAAGACAAGAGTTTCATAAATGGGGGTTAAAACATGCACCGAAGTAAACTAAAGTTGACTCTCATCAACTTGTTCTCGGGCTTTGTCAATACTCCTCTAATTTGTTGGGAATGATGCTGGATTTATGGAAGATCTCCGGATATGGCGGATAATCTTTGATATTTGTTGAAGAACTCTGGACATGGAAGATATTCTTCATTAGTTGGAGATGACCTAGATGAGTTCATGCTTCCTTGATCTTGTCATTTGATTTCTCCGAGTGTCGCCGGGACTTGTTCTGCTCATTATGGAAGATCTCCGGATATGGCAGATAATCTTTGATATTTGTTGAAGAACTCCGGACATGGAGGATATTCTTCATTAGTTGGAGAATGACCTAGATGCTTTCATGCTTCCTTGATCTTCTCATTTGATTTATCCGAGGTTCGCCGGGACTTGTTCTCGGACTTTGTCGATACTCTTCCGATTTTTTGTGAAGAATGTTGGATTTGCGAAAGAACTCCAGGTATGGCAAATGATCTTCCTTTGTTGGAGACAATTTGGATGCTTCTGTGCTTTCTTGATATTCTCCTTTGATTTCTCTGAGAGTCACCAGGACTTGGTCTCGGATTTTAGTGGTGCTCCTCCTATTTGTTGGGAAGAGGGCCTTTATTTTTTTGTTGAAGAACACCGGGTTTCTTGGATACCTTCGATTTGTTGAAGAACTCTGAATATAGCAGAAGTCCTTCGATTGTTGTTGAAGAACTCCGAATATGGCGGATGACCCTCAAATGTTGGTGAAGAACTCCGAATGTGGCGGATGATTTTCGAATGTTGAAGAACTCTGAATATGGCGGAAGACCTTCGATTGTTGTTGAAGAACACCGGATATGGCGGACGAGCTTCGAATGTTAAAGAACTTTGAATATGGCGGAAGACCTTCGATTGTTGAAGAACTCCGGATATGGCGGATGAGCTTCGAATGTTGGTGAAGAACTACGGATGTGGCGGATGATCTTCAAATATTGGAGATTGATTGGAGGATTCTTTGTTACTCATTCAATCTTCTCCGCGGTGGTTGAACAGAGGGCTTGATGCTTTCTCCCCATCTTATTCACCAATTGTTGTTGTGTTGATGAACTCCCGGATATGGCAGAAGAACTTTGACGAAGATCCTTAATGTTGAAGAGATATTTCATGGTTCATTAAAGCTTTTTATGGTCTTTATCTTCTTGAAGAACTTTGGAATTTTCGGGAAGATCTCCGAATGTTGAAGGCAACTTTCTCCGATGATCTTCAATCACCCCTTCTTTGGTGTGTTGATGATTCCCCCCAACATCTTCAATGTGTTGATGATTTCACAAACTTTGTGTTGCGGATGCTTTTCGATCTTCTTGATTTTCTTGACTCTGGGTTGATCTTTAAGTGTTGAAGACGCCTTGTGGAAGAACTTCGCCTTTGTGTTGATCTGCATGTGTTGAAGACGCCTTGTTGAAGAGCTCTTCCTTTGTGTTAATCTTCGAGTGTTGAAGACGCCTTGTTGTATAGCTCTGTCTTTGTGTTGATCTTCGAGTGTTGAAGATGTACTTCGATCTTCTTGGCTTTCTTGAAGAACTTGAAGGATTTTTGAAGATCTTTGATGCTTGAAGATGCTTTTCTTTGTGCTTGTTCTTCTGTCTCTTCCTCTGTGTGCCTTCTGTGTTTCTGTGTGTCTTATGTGTTGTTCTTGAAGAACTTCAAGGATTTCTTGGAAGATCTTTGATGCTTCAGTGTTGTTGATGAATGAATCTTTTTGCTCTGAGATTTTCACCAACTCTTCAATGTGTTTTGCAAATGACCAAAGCTCTCATATTTATAGTGCTAGGTGATGTCTTTGCATCAATTTGCATTTAATGTGTCCACACTCATTTAATGCGTCCACACTCTGATTGATTCTTACAATATCCGCATTTAATGCGTCCGGACTCTCCCGATTGGCTCTAGCAATTTGTAGACAATCCTTGCATTTATTATAAATCAATAAAATCTCCTAATTAATTGATTTTAAGAGAGATTTTATTATTTATTGACTTTTATATTATCTCCCAATATTTAATATCGGAAATAATATAAAATATTTAAATTTAATGGCATGTGTAGTATGTGACAAACATAATATATGTCACATATATATTTTATATATCTACACTGCCAAATAATTAAATCTCTAAGTTTCTTTTAAGAGATTTTTTTAATTAATCATTTATTTTACATCATTCCCTAATATTTTTTAAAGAAAATAATATAAAGTAAATTTAACTTAGGACAAATATATTATGTGACATATTTGACATAGCACATATTTTTTCGTTTTTACAAATGCCCCATCGGGACTTGTTGTTTTCCAGGTAAAGTATTACCGTAACGACAAGTCTCGACTTAATTTTCAATATTGGAGTCTGATGGCAACACACTATCCCTTTTTTTCTTTTTTTCTGTTTTTTTTCCCTTCATTTTGGGGGTGGCAAACTTCTTTCCATTATTTTTTCCTTTTTTTTAACGTGAACAAACTAGGGGTGTACACGGATACGGATAATTCGAAAACCGAACCGAATCGGGGTAATTCGGTTCGGTTCGGTTTTCAAAATAGAAAAACCGGAATTTTCGGTTCGGTTACGGTTAGTGCTGTAAATTATCCGAACCGAACCGAAAACCGAACCGAACCGAAAACCAAACCGAAAACCAAACCGAATCCAAACCGAAAACCAAACCGTTTATATCCGAACCGAAACCAAATAGAAAAATAAAACCGTTTATAACCATATAGTGAATCAAACTGTTGTAATTGTATAATTTGGACGAAATTTGGTTATTTCAGTTTGGTTTTTCGGTTAATCAACCGGTTATTTCGGTTCGGTTCGGTTCGGTTATCGCTAATTATTTCCTTTTGATTGTTTTTCGGTTTTTCGGTTAACTGAACCGGTTATTTCTTTTCGGTTTGGTTTTCTTTTACAAACGGTTCGGGTTTTCAATTAACCGAAAATTTCGGTTCGGTTTCGGTTTCGACCATTAACCGATCCGAACCGAACCGTGTACACCCCTAGAACAAAGAAAGGAAAAAATAATAATAATAATTCCAATGGGTACCTTTTTTTTAGTCGGCTGCACCCTTTACTTCTTTTATTTTTATAACTAACCAATCACAATTGAAAAACTTTTGTCCCACATTACGTAGAATAGACTTGATTCTTTTCATCTTTTCCTATATAAAGAAATATTCACATCTTTTTCAAACACACCAATTCTTCTTCAACCCAAAGGAGTCAAGGAAACTGAGAGTCTCAGGCATTCCTCCTCTTTAGTTGGCCAACTGGCCATGTCGACTGCTGATGGGGAGTCGATTGTCAATTTTTTTACTATCGTCTTTCTCGTCGGCAGTTGACTAAAAGTCAAATATTTCCTTTTGTTTTTTTTGTTTAATTATTTCTTTCCTTGCTTTGCAGGGTAACCGGAGGCCATATTGGAGGTTGGATTTATTTTCACCTCACCACATTATTTCCTTGCCGTTTTGAGGTTGCCTACCTCACAACTTTGGAGATTGGAAGTCATATCGAGGTTGCCTACCTCACCACTTTGAAGACCAGAGGCCGTTTTGAGGTTGCCTTTACCTCACCACTTTAGAGATCGGAAGCCGCCTCAAGGTTACCTTTACCTCACCACTTCAGAGATCGAAAGCCGTTTCGAGGTTCCCTACCTCTCCACTTTAGAGATCAGAAGCCGTTTCGAGGTTGCCTTTACCTCACCATTTGAGAGATCGGAGACCGTTTCGAGGTTGCCTACCTCACCATTTGAGAGATCGGAGGCCATTTCGAGGTTTCCAACCTCACCATTTCAGAGATCGGAAGTCATTTCGAGGCTTCCTACCTCACTACTTTAGAGATCGGAGGCCACTTTGAGGTTGCCTTTACCTCACCACTTTAGAGATCGGGGGCCGATTCGAGGTTGCCTTTACCTCAGCACTTTAGAGACCAGAGGCCATTTCGAGGTCGAATTTATTTTCTCCTCGCTTGTTGGAGCTTGGAGGTTGATGGGAGTCAATTTTACTGTATTTTGGTGTGTAGTTTAACCCTCATTTATCACTTTATTGACATGTTTTAGGTAGTTCTAGACCTAATTAAGAGTGATATCGAGAGTTATACGCACGGGGAGTTAAACTGTCACATCGATAGTAAACTCCACCTTTTTAGCAATATTTATCTCTTTTCCGAGCACTTTTGTCTTGCAGAATTACGCGTGGTGTTTGTTCGTATACGTTATTGCAGGACTTAGGTGACTCGAGGACCCGGAAGGCAATGTTTTGGGATTGAAACATGATCGTGGCACGAAAGTAGCATGAAAGTGAAGGAAAATCAAGTTTGGAGCGAAATCAAGGCAAACTGGCATTTGCTCTACCCAAACTGGCGTTTGTGGCAAGCTCAGGCTAAACTAGCATTTGGCTAGTCCAAACGGGCGTTTATAGAAGTAGCAGTTGATACTGAAAGTTAGATTTTCAGACAGCCGAGCGTCCAAAACAAACCCAAAAGCACGTTTGGATGGGCTCAGCCCGAATCAAGAAAACTCATATAATCCAGACGGGTGTTCAGACAATCCAGACGGGCGTTTGCCCTCAAGGCATGATCCATGAACTAGCATTTAGGAGGAGCCAAACGCTGGTTCACTAAAGAATAAACCATAATCATCATCAGATTTCCAGGCAGACGAGCGTCCACCTTGGAGCAAATGCTCGTCCGGCACCGACAGCAGCAGATTTCAACCCTATAAATGGCCGAATATATATATTTTAGATAGTCATAGAGTTTACGTATTACCTATCTTATTTTGTCTAGTTTTTCAGATTTTTATAAATTTTATTTACATCATAGTTAATACTCTCTCTGTTTTTTTTATCTGTCACTTTTCAGAATTTGCTTTGTTTTTATTTATCTGGCATTGTACATTTTCAATGCAACACTTTTTTTTTCCACATTTACCCCTCAATTTACCTATATATTATAAACAAACTATTTACATCTCCAATAAAAAATGACATTTCCCAATGATAAAAACTCCAAAAGTGAATTTGCAGCACTATTATCCATACATATACCCATTTTCAATACGGTATTTCAATTAACGAGAAATAATCAACATTTATTGGTGTGTATATATTCAATAAATCAAGTAACAACTCAGTCATTTTATACTCTATTTTAGACCTATTCTATGTGACAATTAAAAAATTGGTTATATATATCACGTGTCGATGTCATGTAGTGTCCTTAAATTTTGAAATTAGTCGTGTCTCGTATCCGTGTCGTGGAGCGTGTCTGTGTCTGTGCTTCATAGGTTCCAAGAAATGGACGTCTCATGAGGGAAAATTCCGATTCAGAATTTCTCTATTAGAAGTCATGTATAGAAAAATACAAAACTATTTTATTTGCATATACACATGACAGTCATATGACGATCCGTTGTATTTGAGAGTTATTACGGCACAATTATCCATTCCAGAGAACGAAGACTTTTGGGAGGCTTTCCTAGAAGGTTCTAGGATAGAGACACAAGAAGGGGCGGCTGAGTGTTTATGTGAGGTGGGAGTACAGTTTTGATGTAATGAGGTAGTTTTATAAGGCTTTTGGAATAATGTGCTGTCAGTTTTGGTGACTTGATCTCTAAACTGAGAAATATCTGGTGGAACTAATCTGGGAAAAGCGGAGGCGAGATCGATGGTCGATTCGATTAAGTATATTCAGTTCTGTGAAAGTCAGTTTGATGAAGTACAACTGAGTTTTTACTCAAGTCGTGATCGATTTACAGCTTTGTGTCATCTTGAGTATAATTGAGTTCTACATCCGGGCAATCGATTACAAGTCTGGGAGTCGATTTTGAACTAGGTTTCGCCTCGGTGGATAACAATTTGAGTCTGGGGTCCACATCTGGGTATTTATGGTAGTTCCGACAAAGATCTATGGCGGTTAGGGTTTGGGACTTGTGTCTATAAATACCAATGTTGTAATCAATGCAATGTGTGTCTTTCAAGAGTGTTGTCCACACACTTGTGGAAACCTTGTAAATCTATGCATAATAAAATATCTTTTTTTCTGTCCGTGGAGTAGTCGGCACAACGCCGGAAACCACGTTAAATCACTGTGCTCTTCTTGTTTCTGTGTTTATCAATTCCGCCATTCTTTACGTTTGTATTGCTATCTGTGATTGTTTCTTTCTTAAACTGCATATTCCTATCTGTGTTTATAACATGGGCCAAGATGGTTGAGGGCTGGAAATAGATGAAAGGAGGCCAACGAAAGCAAAGGGCCATTAATGCTGAATATGCCTTATATAACGTAACATAGATATAGATCCAACACATAATATAATTGTATAAATGTTCCCTCAAAAAAAATTGTATAAATGTTATATGTTACAATAATGATGTACTGTATAATATTTATGGAAAATATATATACATATCACTTTAATAATTTAAGATAATGTCATATGTCACAGATAAGATTATAATAATATGATGTCATGATCAAAATCATTTGACACGCTTATTAAATTATGCTCTTAATGTGACATCATAAAATATGTAGTAGATTTGTGACAAATATAAAATATATAGAAGAAAGGTTTAGTGTGACACATACAAATATTGATTAAGAAATGGTAATACCATCGATATTTTGGTCACATATAATATAATGGAAATTAAGCTTGAGTGACTTGATTATTTTCAAACACATATCACATAAGATAGCAGAAGAGACAATAGTTGTTAATTTACTACTGAGTTTCCAACTGATCTCCACAAATTTTCTCACAACGTTGTTCGATGTAGGTGTTTCTTAATTGTAGTTATTGCGTCGGATTCTAACTGCTAGTTCTCACGATTGATAATCGAGTTTTGAAGTCCGGAAGTCGTGCTTTTGTATCGTGCTTCTAGATGTTACGGAAATAAGCGCAAATTCAGTAGGGTTATTTTGATCCATGTATTATTTTTTAAACCTTATAACGAATGAAAAATTAATTGTGTCCTATTTGTCCATTTAAGTGCATTTTGGATCCTTATTGCCTCTAAAATTTATTCGAGATTTTTGGAGAGCATATTGTTTTATATTGCTTAAATATGTTTCATTGGCTCTTTCGAAACCTTGTATTAATGTAGCACTTGCACATATTGCAATTATGATTTTCTTCTCCCGTATTTCCTTCTGAAACACGCTCTTTCATTCACAGTATAACATGCATTGCCGTACAATTGATGAGACAAACATTATCATCAATATCCACCGTTATCATGCAATTTTCCAGCCACTAGCACGTATCACAACATTTTATTTCTTAAGGTAGACAATAGTTGGATGCAAATGGCCAATAAATAAGTTCATTAATTCAAGACACTTACGCAATAAAATCACCTAGGCAAATTCATTGATGCAACAAGCTTTGACATTTAAAGCTGAAATCGAAGTGCCAAATTTTTTTTTTTCGAAACTTAAAGTGTCAAACTATTCAACAAATGCAAAATCAGTAGAGTAAACAAAAACTCTTAGGATCAAGCGCTTACCGTTGTACTAAAACCAATTAGTGTTAGTAAAGGCGCTACTATATTTCGTTATATCACTTTTAACAAGTTCCAAGTTCAAAATACCACTTAGACAATTTAATTTCCTTAGTTTAACCGGAAGTGTACTTGCAAAATGATGAAATCCAATCCAATGAAACCATGTGGTCCAGATGAAACCACATAGTTGTCTCCTCATATAAGTCTTCACTTTAGAATTTCCCCATCTGGAGAGAAATGGAAAAAAAAAAAAAAAAAGAAACGGGCCAAAGAATATGATATATAAATTGCATATGACAAATTTCATAGACAATTGTTCTGTCTCTTTCTGTTAAGAATCAGAAGCTTACCATTCTACTAAAACCAATTGGTTTTAGTAGAATGATAAGCGTTTGATCTTAACATGGTATCAGAGACAGGGGTCAAGTGATCGAACCCTTATATCGACAATATTTATATTGTGCAAGTGTTGGGAGAAATAACCAACACTTGATGGGGCGTGTTGAAACCTTTAAAAGATTGTTCAAGTGTTGGGACAGATTTCCCACACTTGGGGTTGAGGGGGTGTGTTGAAGCCTTTAAAAGATTGTTCAAGTGTTTGGACAGATTCCCACACTTGGGGGTGGGGGTGGGACAGATTGCCCACACTCTTGAATGTATAAAGAAATATAGTAGCGCATTTACTAACTGGAAATATATTGTAGCACATTTACTAACACTAATAGGTGATAGTAAAGGCACCACTATATATCTTTATACATTCAAGAGTGTGAAAATCTCTCCCAACACCCCCCCCCTCAAGTGTGGACAATCTTTCCCAACACTTGCATAAGTTTTTTTTATAAAATAATGTTCTAACCAGGGTTCAATCTCATGACCTCTTGCTCTGATACCATGTTAAGAATCAAGCACTTAACATTCTACTAAAATCAATTGGTTTTAGTAGAATGGTAAGCGATTGATCTTAACACTTTCATTATCACAATGTCACGGTATAAATATACATAATCCGAAAACCCTATGGTTAATAGATTTCCCCAATCGCTCGTATACTAATTAATCTTTATATCTCTATTTAATTACAAATAATGTAAATACAATCGTAATACCCCTTTAAGTTGGAACGTGTGGTCTCGAACGCCCAACTTGCATAACAACTCCTGAAAGTGTTGTTTCCCAAGAGCTTTTTAAGCAAGTCCGCCAACAGGACCTTCCTAGGAACATACGAAGGGAGAATCAACCCACCACTGATTGCATCACGAACAAAATGACAATCAGCTTTAATGTGTTTCGTCCATTCACAAAATACTTGATTCTGTGCAATGTACAACGCCGACTGGCTATCACAATACAAGTGTACCCCTTGCGGAATATGAACTCCCAACTCCCCAAGAAAGTGCTTTAACAACTTCAGTTCACAAGTATTCGACGCCATGGAGCGATATTCCACCTCAGTAGAGGAAAGAGATACAGTGTGCTGATTCTTAGTATTCCCCAAAATAGGAAAGAAACCAAGGAAAACCAACCACCCAGTCCATGAACGCCGTGTCAAGGGACAACTGGCCCAATCAGAATCACACCACCTCTCTAAGTTCAAAGGACTATCCGTATGCAACAAAATTCCTTGGCCAGGATGCATCTTTAAATAACAAACAACGTGTAAGGCTTCATCCCAATGTTCAATACTCTGCTGCTGCATAACTTGAGAGAGAATGTGTACGGAATAGGCCAAGTCAGGACGTGTAACTCCAAGATAAATAAGCATGCCAACCACGCGACGATAGCGCTCAGGATTCTCAAGGAGTGGCCCACTGTTGAGACCCAGCTGATGACTGTTCCATCAAAAAATCAACTGGCTTGGACCCTAGAAGCCCAGTTTCATGAATAATATCCAAAACATACTTACGTTGATTTAAAAATAAATCCGTGACTATTGCGTGCCACCTCTAAGCCGAGAAAATACTTCAAAACCCCTAAGTCTTTCATTTGAAGCATCTCCCTATATATTGTTTAAAAATATCCATAGTACGATGATCATTACCAGCAATGATCATATAGTCCACATATACAAGGACACTTAGTTGGATCAATACTTTCTGCATTGTAAAAAGCGAATAATCTGAAGAAGACTGACGAAACCCATAATTTTTCAATGACGTGGAAAATTTCGCGAGCAAGCACCGCGGAGCCTACATCAATCCATACAATGATTTCTTCATTTTGCACACCAAATTCGACTTGTTATGCTCAAAACCTAGAGGAATTTTCTTATAGATTTCTTTTGCCAAGTCCCCGTGTAAGAATGCATTATGGACATCCATTTGATGAATGAAGATTTTTTAATTACAGTCACAGTAAGAAAAGTACGAACAGTGGCCATTTTGGTAACTAGAGCAAACATCTCATTATTATCAATGTCTTCCATTTGGTGATGACCAAAAGCAACCAAGCATGCTTTCAAACGCCGAAGAACACCATTAACATCATATTTCTCGGTGTAAACCCATTTACTCCCAAGGGCTTTCTTCCATAAGGTAAAGATTGGAGCTCCCAGGTACCATGTTCTTCCAAATCTTGAATTTCAGCAGTCATATCATCTCTCCACCATGTTTGACTGCCTTCTTAAATGTTTTGGGAGGAGTGCCGGCTGTAATAGCGGCTATATACTTTTTATGCTGGTTAGTAAAACGTTCAAAACAAACAAAATGTGAAATAGGATACGGATTACCCGAGGAAGAAGGATAATAAGGTGAATATGTGGAGGGACTATTCTTTTCCAAGGTCGTATGTGGCAAAAAAACCTTTATAATTTTGAATTGGGAATCTTCTTCCGCTTGCCTATATTTATATCAACTTTTTCACTTGTTTCATCAGTCCTAACAAGATCGTCTCCCTTCGGGTGAGGGAGATCAATGGGTTCGTTCCCTTAACCGCTAGGGTACCCGAGGGTTATGCATCTCCCATAGGTCCCACAACCGGCCCATCGTGAACCATCTCAATTTCATCCTCACAAACTTCAGCCGATGGTAGGGTTGTGGAGGGTTAGGGATGTTTACTCTATCCTCATAAAAAAATTGACATCACGCAAAGCAAAAAATTCCTATATTTTTAGATAAAAAAGATTCCAACCCATCTTCCCAAGAGGATACCCAAGAAAAACACATTTGCGGCTACGACTAGAGAATTCGTTTCGTTTATGGCGTTGATAATGAGCATAACACAGGCATTTAGGACCCAAAGCATATTGTTAAGGGTGATTTTGTACGGTTTTTAACGTTATATTTGATAATGATTTCCTCCGTATTTGTATAATTTGCATAGAAAACGAGTGTTTAAATGATTTATTAAGCAAGTGAGTTTTTAATTAGTTTATTCGCAAAATGAGGTTGTGTATGTGTTTTAATTATGGTTTTACGAGTATTTGGATTGTGTTACGTTTTGCGGTGTTTTTGATGTCATGTAGGTACATGTTGGAGGCTAAATTGATGATCAAATGTTGATATAATTCGAGCTAAATCAAGATAAAGATTGAAGAAGGAAGAGATAATGATCAAGAAAACCGGAACCAGGCACTTCATGGGGATTTTGTCCACACTTGTAGGCACTTTCAGGAAAGTTGTCTTGATGAAAGTTGTAGAGGATTGAAATAGCTTTCCAACGCATTTTGAATCACCTCATTCGAGCCCTAGAAGTGAAGTTATGAGCAAAATACTGGAGCTGAGTAGTGGACGGGCGTCCATAAAAGTGAACTCGGCGTCCGTAATCGTATTTTACATTCAGAGAGTTCGACGCTGCTTACGAGCGGCGTTCATTCTCCGTTCATAGAGGCTGGACGAAGCGGCCCAAGATAGTGGACGGGCGCCCACGGCACCGACTTCAATGAAACCGACCTAAAAATCTATATATAGCGCGTTTTACCAAACCCTAAACATACAATTCGATCCCTAAACCCTAGGGAGCAGCTTGGCTGCGTTTTTACTCCTTTATTTTCCAGTTTTTATGCAAAAAAAACATCTAGATTAGATAGTTAGATTTATGTTCTTTATTCCATCAATTCGAGTTTGCATAAGGATGCTAGGAGGCTAAATCCTCCTTGAACGAGCGTTGTGAAGCCGTCCGTTTCAACAGTTTGATCTCTAGTTCGTGATTATTTTGTGAGTATCTATTAAAGTTGTTACTTTTATCATGTTTTTATATGTTGATTGCATGCTATATCGAAAGATCCGTGCTTTTGTTTATTGTTTGCTTGATGAAAGTCATGTTAACCTTAGAACACCATGATAAAAGTTTAGACCTTTAATCTAATCACAACGAAAGTTATTAGATTGAATCTCTAGATTAGAAATTGAAAGATTTCACGCCTAGGTTAGAAAGACGTAATCTTTAACATCGAAAGATCGAAGATTAGAAAACGAACTTGTCTACGAAAGTAGGTGTTCATGCCTTAGATAAGGCAAATCACAACTTGATTAGAATCACGAAATAATCTGAATAGGATCTGAATGTTGATAGGATAGGTGGATCAACTGTTCGTTCGTTTGTTATAACTTGATTCAAATCTCTTGAAACTTGAATTGTTTAGCTTTAGTTTACTTTTTCTGCACTCTAGTTTAGTTTATTTATCGCTTTCAATCTTTCCTAGCATTGGATTAATCTCCTCTGTCTAGTTACTTTTTCTGCATATTTGTTTAGGTTAGATCCGTGACATAGTTAGTTTAAAACAAAAGCTAGGATTCACATTCGTCTAGTTCCCCGTAAGATCGACCCGGCATTAACCTCTGTACTACGATCCTTATACTTGAGGTTAACCGGTTTATAAATATTATTACTTGTTTATTCGCATTAGATAAATCCGGGACAAGTTTTTGGCGCCGTTGCCGGGGAACCGGACGGTTGCCTAGTTTTTGTTTTTGTTTTTAGTTTGTTTTCAATTCTTGTTTTTAGGTTAGATCTTTTCAGTCTCTTTTTGTAGTTAGTAGTTTAGTCGTTTTAGTGCGTTTATCTGTCGTGTTTCTGTCAGTAGTTAGTATAAATTTTAGCTTCTAAGTCTATACTGCTTTTCGCGTCTATCACGCTCGCTTTTCTAACCGTTTACGCGATTGGACGAAAGGCGTCCGTTTTACCGAACGTCCGTCCGATTCTTGTTTCGATCGGACGGCGTTTATTTCTTGGGCGCCCGTCCGCTGAAGTTTCTCAATCTCGAATCAAATTCGACGACTGACGAGCGGCGTTCATACTTACGGGCGCCCGTCCCACGTGAATCGACAGCGGACGGCGTTCAAATTTTGAACGCCCGTCCATTTCGAAATCGGTCGACGAACGTCCATCCAAATTGGGCGCCCCTCGCATCTCCGCTCGCCATCGATTTTATTTTATTTCAATTAGGTTTTCTATTTTTTTCGTAGGTAAGTGTCGTAGGTAGGTTTCTTAGGGTGAATCGTCTGACTCCACATCTTTCACGATCAAATTTTTGGATAAAAGGGATCGTTTTAGTACTCTTTAGTATTTTGGCCATAACTTTCGGCTCGAGTGTCGGATTGTCGCGCAGGACCCCAATTCGGAAAGCTCGTTCGACGCCGACGACGTATGGACTGCCGAGGCCGTCCGACACCGCTGAGGTCAAAATCCACTGTTTTCCCTTCCATTTTGGGGTTAGAAGATTTCAACACATGTTTTTCCCTTTTCTTTTTAGTGTTTTCTGTTTTTCTCGTTTTAAATTTTCTTAGGTAGTTTATAGTTTTGGTTATTAGGGTTTTTCGTAGTTAAGTTTCGTAGTCTTTGATTCCTCTAGGTTTAGTTATCCTTTCCCTCTGTCTCTTTTTCCCATGCTTTCCAGCTGTTCTGATATCGTTGCCTATGGACGAGCGTCCACTAGTTTGAACGCTCGTTCACTGTAAAATTTTCATTCCAGTAGCGTTTTCCGATCCTTGAACGAACGTTCACCAGTTTGGACGCTCGTTCAGTCTTTTTTCAGGCGGGCGCTCGCTTCTCACATAAGTGGGACGCCCGTCCGTCCCCTTTCTTTCTTAATCTCTCTCTTTTCTTCTCTTTTCTTTAGGTTTTGATCCTAGATTAAGGTTTTTAAACTTTTAGATATCGGTCTTTAATTTATTAGTTTTAGGTTTCCTTTCCTTAGATTTAGGTTTTCTCAACTTGATTTTGGGATCGGTTTATGCAAACTCGTAGTCACAAGAGGACCATTACTTTGCTCCTCGACATCGAGCGTACCATAGTCCGACCCAATAGGCGAAGACTTCGTTTGACGAAGGAAAAGCCGAAGATCAAAGTTTGAGCTATCTTTTCAAAGGAAATCGAAGAAATTGTAATAATGGCACCGAAGATAGACGGACATTGGCGACTACGCCATGCCAGTGCAAGAATCATCAACCCGACCTATCGTCTTACCGACCATTACAAAGACAAACTTTCGAACTCAAACCCGGTCTCATTCGGATGATGCAAAGCATGCATCAATGTTTCACGGGTTCCTATCGAAAATCCTCACACACACACATACACATTCCACGGAGATATGTGGTACGACACGCATTCAAGGTGTGAGTGAGGATGTGATTAAACTTACACTGTTTCCGTTCTCATTGAAGGGAGAAGCTAAAGAGTGGTATAGCTCTCTCCCTGCAGAATCCATTACCACCTGGGCTGCATTGGAGAAAGAATTTTTAAGCCAATACTTTCCACCGCCAAGACATTGATGTTTGAGGGAGATTTATAATTTCTATCAAGCGAAACAGAATCTTTCTTTGAGGCATGGAAGAGATTTAAGGCTCTTCTTCGTAAATGCCCCCACCATGGGTTAGACTTGCAGAGGCAAGTCAATACTTTTTGAGTGGATTGACCGAGCTCACCAAGGGCATGGTCAATAGTTCATCAGTGGGGCTTTCTTGAGAAAAACGCCTCAGAGAGGGTGGGCATTGTTCAAGACATTGCCAAATATAATTATGCCCCCTCCTTTCAAGCTATTCAGCACCACCACCTCCTCCTAGGATCGAGGAGGTGAAAATGCGAACGAGATTTCCATGTCAAGCAAAGCGGTGGCCACGCTTACCACGTCTCCAAATCCGAGTTATCGACTCTTCATTTTTACGTAACTCTCAAGTTCTATGATCTGAGAATTGTTCTCTGATCGCCACATGGTTGGCGGTGTCATTTCATGCCCCAATTCTTATCAAGTCAATCTTTGTCGAGAATCATGGACAAGTACAACCAAGTCGCATGCCAGGTATGTGACGATATGGGAACATCTTGCTCGTTTCGTCTATGATTGAATGACGCCAAATCAATGCCTTCAATGGCCAGCCAAATCAAAGGTTTGGTAATCAATTCACTGGCCAAGGCAACTTTCGAAACCAGGGTTTCCACCCAAATCAAAGTCTAAATTCGAATTTCAATCAAAATTTCAATCAAAACTCGAATCTCAATCGAAACCCTAATTTTAATCAGAACCCGAGCTTGAATTCCTCCAATCTAAATCAAGAGTTAAATCAAAGTTGGCCTAACAATCCAAATCCTGCATTTCAAAGTCGGTCCAACCTAACCTTTCTCTCAAAACATTTGTAACTCTCAAGGTCCATCTCACGTTGATGATCTGGAAGCTAGATTGGACTCCTATCAGAAGGAGCTGAAGGAGCAGAACAATAACTTCCAGAGGGAGCAAAATAATAATATCCAGTTGTTGATGAATTCGATCAAGCACCTTGAGAAGCAAATGGTCGACCAAAGCAAGCTTCTAGACCATCGTAAGCGGATGCCGAACTCCACGGAGAGAAATCCCAAAGGTGGTCATGTAGCTCATCTTCGAATTGAATCTTGGCCAATGCAACCGACTTGGTTCCTTCACTTCCATACGGTGGAGGAGGCCGGTCGCGATGAACTTAAGTGGTTCTCAAGTTGGTGGTCCCCCGGCTTCCAGGGAAACCACTAGCCCCCTCGCCGCCGATAAGGCGGAGGGGAAGTGAGCACCCATCATCCCCTCGGTGCGAAGGCAAATCGGGTGGGTGATCCCCGATAGAAGAAAGAGTTGAGATTCCTCAAGTGGTGATCCTTGAGGAATAAAGAATCATTGGAAGTCCTCGGGTGGTGATCCCCGAGGAGTGATGAGTTAAATGAGAGTCGGTGGTGATCCCGACTAGCAAAAAGAATGAAAAGACGGTTCGATGGAAAGATTTGGAAGACAAGGCCGTTAGTTAGCCCTCGAAGAAAGTATTTTCCGAGGAGGATTTGAAAAAGCTTCCTTTCCACCTAGAAAGAGAAACATCCCATTGAGCGAAGATAAGAAGTATGAAAAGGTGCTTAATTTGTTGAAAAATACTCTGTAAATCTTCCATTGTCGATGTCTTGGTAGAGATGCCTAAGTACACCAAATTCATAAAGGATGTTGTTTCTTCCAAGAAGAAGTTAGCAGAATGGATCAAGCAATTGGTAAGGAGTGTTCTCTCGGTCAATTATCAAGACTTACCAACCAAGAGAAGCGACCAGGCAAATTTGTGCTCACATTGCGGATGGGAGGTCTAGTCGTCCCAATTCCTTGTGTGACTGGGTGCATCCATCGCCTTGATGCCATTGTCCGTTTGCAATCGCTTGGTTTGCAAAGTCTTCTAGAACCCACTTCCATGAACCTTCGGTTCGCGATCGATCTTCTAAGAAAGCCTCGGGGATCTTAAAGGACATACTAGTTCAAATAGATAGGTTTACCTTTCCAGTTGTTGGTAGTACGTCTTAGATATTGAGAAAAGTGAAAATGTCCCATTAATTCTTGGAAGGCCTTTTTCGTGTCTCACAACTAGAGCCCTCATCGATTGTGATGGTGGGCAAGTAACTATTCGAGTTGGTGACCAAGAGGTGAGCTATAGTGTCTCTAAATCCATTCAAGTACCCTCTGGTTCTCCAACCGGCTTTTCTATTGAGGAGTCATTTAATGACTTCAATGACTGTATGGACGAGCAAGTCAAGGCTGTGGAAGCGGAATATGAGCGATTGATCGATAATCTGAATAGTCATGGTATGGTTAATCTAGACCAGTTAGCAGCTGATTTTGAGGATGAGCTAAGAGAAGAAGCCTTGGCGTGGGAGGACCACTAAGTAAGCTCAGCGATGTTGAGTTGAAGAGTGGCGATCTTAAATCAAGTCTAGAGGATCCTCCCGTAGATTTGGTACTGAAGCCGTTACCTAAACATCTTAAGTATGTGTTTTTAAGAGAAGGTGACAAGCTTCCTTTGATCATCTCTGCCAAGCTATCTCGTATAGAAGAGCTTAAACTGTTAAACGTCTTGCGCAAAAATGAAAAAGCCTTTGGATGGCAGGTGGGAGATATCCGAGGGATATCTCCCGACATCTGTATGCACAAGATCAAGACTGAGGAGGGTGCAAAACGAGTTAGACAGCCTCAGAGAAGGCTCAACCCTCACATGCAAGAGGTAGTCAAGAAGGAGATCATTAAACTTCTAGATATGGGTATCATTTACGCCATTGCTGACAGTGAATGGGTTTCCCCGACTCAGGTAGTCCCAAAAAAGGGGGAATTACTATTGAGAAGAATGAGAAGGGAGAAGAGATAGCATTGAGGCTCGTTACTGGATACAGAGTATGTATCGATTATCGAAAGCTCAATGAGGTCACACCTGAAAGATCATTTTCCCTTCCATTCATTGACCGGATGCTTGAGCGTCTGGGCGGGGCACGATTCTATCGCTTCTGGATGGATATTCAGGATACTTCCAGATACCCATCGATCCTGTTGACCAAGAGAAGACCACTTTCACCTGCCCCTATGGTACATTCGCCTACAGGCGGATGCCATTTGGTCTCTGTAATGCCCCAGCCACCTTTCAAAGGTGTATGATGGCAATCTTTGACGGGCTAGTTGAAAAGTGCATGGAGATTTTTATGGATGACTTCTCGGTCTTTGGTCACTCCTTCGATGATTGCCTCGATAATCTTGATCGGGTGTTGTCAAGATGTGTGGAAAAGGACTTAGTGCTTAATTGGGAAAAATGCCATTTCATGGTAGATGAAGGTATAGTCCTTGGCCACAAAGTGTCCGCCAAAGGTATAGAAGTAGATAGGGCCAAGGTTGAAGCTATTGAGAAGATGAGTTATCCTAAGAATGTTCGAGAAGTCCGAGGTTTTCTCGGACATGTCGGCTTCTATAGGAGGTTCATCCAGGACTTTTCAAAGATCGCCAAGCCCCTGTCTACCTTACTAAAAGAAGACGTTACTTTTGATTTTGATGATAGCTGCAAGCACGCGTTTGAGGAGCTCAAAATCGCCTGATCTCTCGCTCCAATTCTTATTTCACCGACCGAACTTGCCCTTTGAGCTTATGTGCGATGCATCCAACTATCTTTGTTAGTGCAGTCTTAGGACAACGAATCGAAGGAAAGTTCCACCTATCTATTACGCCGACCACACGTTGAATCCTTCCAAGTTAACTATACGACTACCGAAAAGGAATTATTGGCCGTAGTGTTTGCTATGGACAAGTTCCGTGAGTTACTTGTTAGGTGCTCAAGTGATCGTGTGGATGATCACGCCGCTTATGCGGTATCTGATGACTAAAAAGGATGCTAAACCGCGCCTACTGCGTTGGATATTGACCCTACAAGAGTTTGACGTTCAAATCAAAGACAAGAAGGGCAGTGAGAATGTAGTAGCGGATCATGTGTCTAGGATGTTAAATGAGGAAAAGAATGAACCGGATGATATAGATCTTTACTTTCCTCTAGAAAACATCATGTTGATCGATGGCCGTTCTCCCGATGTTCCTTGGTACTCCTCCATTGTGAACTACCTTCATGCCAAATACCTTGATCCTGAAATGTCTTATCAAGAGAAGAAGAAGTTCTTCTCTGATATGAAATATTTCGTTTGGGATGAACCTTACCTTTTCAAGATTTGCAAAGATGGTTTGCTGAGGAGGTGTGTTCCCGAATCTGAGCAACGCGATATAATCGAAAGCAATGCCATAGTGGACCCACAGGTGGTCACTTTGGTCCTTGGAAAAGCGATTCATAAGATCTTTCAATCCGGTTTTTATTGGCCAACGATCTTTAAGGATACAGAAGCCTTCTGTAAAGCTTGTGATCGGTGCCAAAGAACGGGAGCTTTGACAAGGCGGTTTGACATGCCATTGAAACCCATCCTTGAATGCGAAGTCTTCGATGTTTGGGGAATTGACTTTATGGGTCCGTTCCCTTCTTCCCTGGGAAACAAATACATCTTAGTCTGCGTGAGATTATGTTTGAAATGGGTGGAGGCGAGAGCCACTCCTCACAATGATCACAAAACGGTCATGAAATTCCTTAAGAAAAATATCTTCGTGAGGTTTGGATGCCCACGTGCCTTGATCGATGATGAAGGGACGATTTGTGAATCGACCTTTGGAAAAAGTCTCGAGAAGTATGGTGTTCGTCACAAAAGCGGCACACCATATCATCCGATGACTAGTGGTCAGAGTTGAGCGAAGCAACCGAGTCTTAAGAAAATCTGGAGAAGACGGTGAATAGTCATAGAAAAGACTCGAGTTCGAAGTTGGACGATGTACTTTGGGCATATAGATCGCCTATAAGACCCCTATGGGTACATCGCCATATCAAATGGTCTACGGGAAACCATGTCATCCGCTCGTCGAGTTAGAGCATCGAGCGTATTGGGCTACAAAGTTTCTTAACTTCGATTCCCAATCCCGTGGCCAACACCGCTGCAGCAGCTTGTATTGAGGTGGATGAATTCGGACTCCAAGCTTACTTAAAGCGCCGGGATTAGTAAGGAGAAGATGAAACTCCTCCACGATGCCAAGATAAAGAAGAGAGAATTCAAGGTCGGTGAGCAAGTGTTACTCTACAATTCCAGGTTGCATTTGTTTCCTGGCAAGTTGAGGACACGTTGGTCCGGTCCTTTCGAGATTCTCCAAATCATTCCTGGAGGTGTGCTAGAATTACGAGGTTATGGTGATCAACCGTTCCGAGTTAATGGTCAGAGGTGCAAGCACTATATAGGTGAACATAAAGAAAAGCCTTTGATTGTTAAATTCCTCGAAATCCTCGGGTGTGGGACTTCCGAAGTCAACCACTTTGACGAGTTTTCACCCGATTTGTTTTCTGAGGATGACGGTTGTGTTAAATCTGAAGATGTTCTAGCAGGTAGTGCTGATATGGAAGAGTATGAAAGAGAGCAAAAGCTTAAACGTCATCAGAGGAATCAGAGAAGAAAGAAATCAGCCATGGGGAAGATTAAACGAGTTTGGAAGGTTATAAAAGATTTTACCCCATGTGTTAGATGCTGTTTCGCAGCCCACACTCACGGTCCGGAGCTTAAGCGAGGTAGTGGCTGGCAGAAAGGTTAAATGGCCTGATCCAGGCCGAGCTTCAAATGTGTCGAGCTAACGACAATAACCATTAGCGCTACTAGGAGGCATCCTAGATATCCCTTATTATATTAGTTTCTTTCTTTAGTTATTTTTCCTTGTTCTAGTTGTTTTAATATTATTAGGATTGTGTTGTTTTTGTCAGTCAGCCGTCCTAGGCTTATAAAGGGTCGAAGTGTTGTTTTGCTTACGATTTCCTCTTATCTTTATCTCTATCACTTTTGCGCGATATGGTTTAATCCCTTGTATCCCCCGAGGTATTTCTTTGCTTTTCAAGTGTGCAGGGTATTTTCGGTAGCGTTTGTTAGTTTTGAGATGAAGCCGGTTTTTCCGGTGGATGGTCCACGACTCACTCGACTTCTTCGAGCATTTTGGATCGGATCTAGACCACTTCCGCACTGCCGATTTGACCCGCAATCAGCTAAGTGTTCATTTTATTTTTAATTCTGCACAACATGAGGACATGTTGTAATTTAAGTGTGGGGGAGGGGAATGGTCGCTATGTATCGACCATTTGGTTAATACATGATATTATTTTCTATGCTAAAATGATGCTAAATTTTCAAAATTTTTGTTTTGTCCCGAGTAGGCAATACACGTTTTGTTCGGTTTGTTGTAGTCATTGATGTTGTATACCATATTTTTAGTAAGTTAGTTGTTTCACCAAGATTTATTTTTCACGAGCCATAGTGAATGATGAGCTAATTTATAAAGTTATACCCCGTTTTGGATTAGTAGTTTTTGATTTTCTTATAAGTCGGTGCTTAGTGCTACGTATATATCTTGAGATTTATGATAGTTTGTATTTAGTTCCAGTATGATATAATTGTGAATATCTAGAAGTTTGAATGTGATAAGTAACACGGGCTAATGTCAATTAAAAGGATAAGTTAATAGTTGATTAAAAAAGGGTGTGTCGAAAGCTAGTCGATGATTTGAGTGAGGTAGGGTATACCACGTATGTCCTATTCCACTATGATGACTAAAAGCTCACGACAGTTAGAAAAAGCTGCCTTATGATTGGAGTAAGGTAGGGTGTTATCTCGAAATATCCTATTCTGCTATGAGGGCAATAGCTTGTTCTAATGTGTGTTTAAAGTGAAATGGCTAAATCAACTAAGATATTGTTACGAAATTGAATATAAGGCTTAGTTGTCGTTAATCTTATCCCAGTATAAACCGATGGATATGTTGTAGGGATTATCCTCTCGAGTATTTTGTAAAGGCCCTAGATTCATTCGATCATTCTTTTCGGGATATGTCACGTTTGTAGGGTGCATCTTATGAGTGTCATTTATTGCTATTCTACGATGGGGTATTAGCTAGTTTTGCTTTGAGTTTCTCAAGTTTGGATTTAGTGGAAATTTTCTATGGCTATGCACACACACGGGTGAACTTCTAGTTTATTGACTATATGGTATATGTGTTGAGATGTCTATATTCTTTCCGAGCCTTTATCTTGTTTTGTTTTGCTCGGGACGAGCAAAGTTTAAGTGTGGGGGAGTTGTTAAGGGTGATTTTGTACGGTTTTTAACGTTATATTTGATAATGATTTCCTCCGTATTTGTATAATTTGCATAGAAAACGAGTTTTTAAATGATTTATTAAGCAAGTGAGTTTTTAATTAGTTTATTCGCAAAATGAGGTTGTGTATGTGTTTTAATTATGGTTTTACGAGTATTTGGATTGTGTTACGTTTTGCGGTGTTTTTGATGTCATGTAGGTACATGTTGGAGGCTAAATTGATGATCAAATGTTGATATAATTCGAGCTAAATCAAGATAAAGATTGAAGAAGGAAGAGATAATGATCAAGAAAAACCGGAACCAGGCACTTCATGGGGATTTTGTCCACACTTGTAGGCACTTTCAGGGAAAGTTGTCTTGATGAAAGTTGTAGAGGATTGAAATAGCTTTCCAACGCATTTTGAATCACCTCATTCGGAGCCCTAGAAGTGAAGTTATGAGCAAAATACTGGAGCTGAGTAGTGGACGGGCGTCCATAAAAGTGAATCGGCGTCCGTAATCGTATTTTACATTCGAGAGAGAGTTCAGACGCGCTCAACGAGGCGTTCATTCTCCGTTCATAGAGGCTGGACGAAGCGTCCAAGATAGTGGACGGGCGCCCACGGCACCGACTCAGCGAAACCGACCTAAAATCTATATATAGCGCGTTTTACCAAACCCCTAAACATACAATTCGATCCCTAAACCCTGGGAGCAGCTTGGCTGCGTTTTTACTCCTTTATTTTCCAGTTTTTATGCAAAAAAAACATCTAGATTAGATAGTTAGATTTATGTTCTTTATTCCATCAATTCGAGTTTGCATAAGGATGCTAGGAGGCTAAATCCTCCTTGAACGAGCGTTGTGAAGCCGTCCGTTTCAACAGTTTGATCTCTAGTTCGTGATTATTTTGTGAGTATCTATTAAAGTTGTTACTTTTATCATGTTTTTATATGTTGATTGCATGCTATATCGAAAGATCCGTGCTTTTGTTTATTGTTTGCTTGATGAAAGTCATGTTAACCTTAGAACACCATGATAAAAGTTTAGACCTTTAATCTAATCACAACGAAAGTTATTAGATTGAATCTCTAGATTAGAAATTGAAAGATTTCACGCCTAGGTTAGAAAGACGTAATCTTTAACATCGAAAGATCGAAGATTAGAAAACGAACTTGTCTCACTTAAAGTAGGTGTTCATGCCTTAGATAAGGCAAATCACAACTTGATTAGAATCACGAAATAATCTGAATAGGATCGAATGTTGATAGGATAGGTGGATCAACTGCTCGCTCGTTTGTTATAACTTGATTCAAATCTCTTGAAACTTGAATTGTTTAGCTTTAGTTTACTTTTTCTGCACTCTAGTTTAGTTTATTTATCGCTTTCAATCTTTCCTAGCATTGGATTAATCTCCTCTGTCTAGTTACTTTTTCTGCATATTTGTTTAGGTTAGATCCGTGACATAGTTAGTTTAAAACAAAAGCTAGGATTCACATTCGTCTAGTTCCCCGTAAGATCGACCCGGCATTAACCTCTGTACTACGATCCTTATACTTGAGGTTAACCGGTTTATAAATATTATTACTTGTTTATTCGCATTAGATAAATCCGGGACACATATCACAATTAAGAGGCATACTAAATAAGACTTCATACGATGTTTTATAGTTAAGAACACTAGATGGAGTCCTATTAATCAAGTAACACCCAGCCCGAATGCACTCCCCCCAAAAACGTATAGGTAGTTGACCCTCAAAATGAAGAGCTCTAGCAACGTTCAACATATGCTTATTGATTGAGGTCAAGTTAAATTACTAACTCGATGCCTAAATAACCACTAGCAAGTGAACTAGGTTCAATCGCAGTATAGCTAGATAGAGTCGAGGTCGATCCCACAGAGAATCAATTTGTGGATCCTAACTTAAATAGTCAACCTATTTATTTCGTCTGACAAATATGGTCTATGACCAACATAAAGTACGAGAAAAGAAAGACACACTCAAACATATAAACAACATGTAAACACATAACGTAATCAACTGCCCAATTATAACCATAATCATTTGGATCTAGACAATTTATATGACAACAAAACTCATCAACTATTGATCCGTTCATATCTATTTATATTGGCTACGGAGTCATCCTCTAAGCTTGATGTAGCACCGATAGTCACTATATCACGTGTTATTGTTACGTGACTTCGCCTCTTGGTGCCTCCATCTCATATAACTCACACGCTACTACTCTAAGGATGCCGATATTGACCGTACACCTCGTCCGGGCAACATTCCTTTGGTTAGGCGTACTTCCTAGACGATCACTCAAACCTCGTCCAACTAACACTTACCAAGTCATAGTCTCATGCTAGTTTACGATCTACGTGTAACAAAGGTGCGCGCAATTCCTAATATAAACCTACCTAGATAATTTGAACGTCCAAGATCAATTCCTAAGCCTACCCAAGAGTCTTATATTGGTATTTCCTTTTCACGCGTTTTAATTAAATTAAGCGAGTGACGTAGCCATAGCCATACCTACCGAGATAATAAATTCAATTAAGCTAACCTAATCATAAAGACGTGGATGATTAACGGATGAAAACAGGTTTGACAACTCTCGGTCGACCGAACAGTACTCTCGATCGATCGAGTGACACCTCTCGGTCACCCGAGAGTCTAACTCCCATTTACATCCCGAACATATCTCTCGGCGTTTCATATACGAATCGGATTATATAGCTTAATCATCAGGACATCATATAAACTAATCTAAATACACGTAAATTTAAACACACAGATTCATCCGTAGATATTAGGTAGAGGACGTAGGATATGGGATCCTTATAGACAAGGTATCACCACTGCCCTAACGTCATATCCTAGATCTACATCATCTAGATATGAATAACTACTCAAACAATCAAAGCATAATTGGGAAATTGATCACTAAAAAGAAAACGAGAAAATAAACTAGGGCTTACATGTTTGCAACCCTAGCAACCTCCACAAGCCTTATTTTGCTTATATGTTTTTATGAATGAATAGTGGTGAATGCCTCCTAAAAAATACAAAGGACTTGTGTTTATATAGAGCCTCAGCCGTCATAGAAAACCGACTTAAAATGCCGACACTCTGAACCCTAACCGACTCAAATAATGTGCCGAACTTCTTCTGGACTGTAGGCCCACTCGGTCGACCGAATGCACAGCTCGGTCGACCGAGCCTTACATGCTCCTGGGCTTTCTTCCTCTTTATCTTGGGCCTTCTTAATTTGTCTGTGTGATCCATCAAAGCTTCTCCGAAGTTCATCCTTGTGCTCCCAAATGAGTTACTACAAATATCACATGAAATACAGTCTGTAATATCAAATAATATAATAAAACCTCATAATACATAATAATGAATCGTAACTCTCGGCATATGCAAATTGGGCGTATTACGACTTATTATTACTCTATTATAGCTCCTTTAAACTAGAATCGGGGATAAAGGTCATGGAATAACGGGCACAAAATGACCGTTATCACTTATGTTTCCGTTGAACGCGATCATTCTGTTGTGGTGTGACAACACATGAAGATTCAAAAATAATGCCATTTATTCAAAAATATGGAAGCAAACATCTCAATTATGTGCCATTATCACTACTGACTCGAGCTATTTTCTGACCAAATTGTCTTGCCAGCAGAGCGATAAATTCCAAAAAAAAATAAGTCCAATCTACAATTTATTATAAAGCAAGTACACACAAACAGAGCGTACGAAAATCATCAACGATGGTATGTAGCACCACCGGAAGAAGGTGTTTTATATGGGCCCCAAAGGTCACAATGAATAAGCTCAAAAACACGACTAGCTCAATTATTACTAATGGGAAAACTATCGCAAGGTTGTTTTGCATGAAAGCATACATCCCAACCGTCTTTATTTAAATGATTAGAAATACCAACATTGGGAACATATATAAGGACATTTTTCAAAGGATGCCCCAAGCGCTCGTGCCATAATGCCATGAAAGATCCATCACCTAATGCCTAAGCCTTGATCTGCGGAACCCCTCAGAAAAAGAAAAGTTCATCCCTTTGTTCACTCACATCAATCGGTACCCTCGTCACTCGGACCTATGTACCACATAATACATTTGTCAGTTGAAGAGTGCAATCATTATCAACCAAAAATTGCGTAACGGACATCAAATTACATTCCAAACGAGGAACAAATAAAACATTTTTAAGAATTAAATTTCCCGGCAAAACAACTGTGCCCTCGTGCGTAACAGAAGAAGTGCTGCCGACTGGACAACTTTTGAATTTCTTAACATTTTTTAGCACTTTCATAGTGCCAGTGACATGGTGCATCGCCCCTATGTCAATAATCCATGTAAACTCACCCGACAATCGATCTTTTGACTTAGGTAGATATAATAATTCTAGTATGTCTTGCCATTGGGCAGGTGTGATATTTGCAAACGCATCTTGGTCTACCACAGGTGCATCATTGTTTGCTCATTGATTCGGCTGTCCTATGGGGCTGCCGGTCAGCTTATTGGCTTTTGCATTAACAGGAGGTTGCCGACCCCTTCATGCTGAACCGGCTTCCCGGCCACCAGTCCATCATCCTCATCCCGTGGCTCGTCCTCCACGAGGTCTATCTCCCCACCAATCGGTATATCCATGGAAAATTTGTAAAAATATTCCTGTAAGTTGGCATATTAAGATTTTTAGTCCTACTCCTACTCCGGTGATGAATTTAGTCCTCTAACTTGTGTTTTTTTCAAAAAGGTTCTACTCGGCGGATATAGCTAACTGGGTGGACACCACTAAGCTACCACATTGGATCGGATCCTATGTGGGCTCTACTAAAAAAATACTACATCTCCATCCCAAAAGTTTTCAATTCCATCCGCCACCTCCTTCTAAGGGCAACAAATCCTTCAACTTCCGTCGGCACGGCGGCGATGACGTGGACGAAGATGAATCTACTCCAAGTATATGAACTTTTTCTCTTCAATCTTCGGTCGTAGTAGATACCTAAATTTGTATTTGTGTGCATCCGATATGATTTCATGGAATTATAGTTCTTCCGCTGAAGAAAAGTTGAATCTCGGTTACAATTCATGGTCGGATTGTTTCCCATGAAATCATCAGTCTGTATATTTTGGGAATGGATCAAATCGAATTGGGTACAGCTTGATTATGGATTTGAGAGCGCAGATAAAAAGGTTTTTGAAATCTGTAGCAGAGTTTCGGATTGCGTATATAAGGGAGGGTGATCAAAGTGTTGTAAAAAAAAAATTGACTCCAAATGATGTCACGAACGCGTAATCACTGTTGGGATATGTATCGTGTGTGTGGGGTGATCTATGGAATAGATCCGTAATTAACGGATTAAATTATAGAATATTAAACTAGGAAATAAATTAACCGACTAGAAAATTCATATTATCTAGCAGATCTAACAAAAGAAATCTTACCGTACAGATCTAACTCAAACAGTTAAACTAGAAAATTAGATTCATAACTAGATCTAACTACATATCATGCAGATCAGATTCAAATAATGAACGATAAATAGTAAAACGTATATAACAAAGGACTAGAGATCAAACCGAGGCGAGTAGTTACTCATTCCTTAAGACAAATTGCTCCGGTATGGTGCCCAAGGTTGTAGCAACTGTCTCCCAAAATACAACGGCTTTCATCTCGGATTTAGAGGCACTTCAAAAATCCGAGCTCCGGCGAACTTACAGAGTGCTCCGACTTCTCTTCGACTCAATATCTAGATCTATATGCTAGATGTTTTGTGGTTTTGTGGTGGAAAAGACTAGAGAAAATTCGATCATTAAACTTTCATCCATGGGGTTCTTTATATAGTGGAGAGGAGGAGCCAATGCTCGAATCTGATTGGCCGAAACACATCAACAAACTTTTCCCCTTGGAAAAGTAATGGCCAACTTCTCCCTCAAGGAAAGAAGCTAGGCGCCCATTTATTCCTCACGCCATGTGGGATTAAATCCCGCAATCTGATTGGTTTGATGACGCATCTTTGAATTCTAATTGGTCGAATGACTCAACGAATTCTGATTGGTCGAATGACACAATCACATCCCAAAATTAATTTATGGTGGTAAATTTCATAAAGAAATTTGTCCAAAAAATTAATAGCAACACCCGACCCGACCGGACGGCGGCGGTGGCGGCAGCAGCGCGCACGCGCGCGTGGAATAATCTAAGTCCTCCCTCCTACACAAAAGTGAGTTGCCCCTTGCGGAACATCTATAAGAGTATACTCTAGCTCTTATTACTTGAGCTCACAAGCCTCAAGTTACCTATGTGGGAGAATGGGTGAGGTCCTCCCTTTAACACCCATCTCCTACATATTTTCTACCAACTTTAGCCATTAATTTCTCATTCACCCGACATCCAAATCGAGTGATTCAAAAGCCCATCATCAACTACTCCATATGGAGTATTTAATGATATCATTAACTCTCGATGACATACATCGGAGTCTATCCGTAAATCGCGCTAAAGTTGACTATTCAACCCTTCAAGAAGGACTTTTTCTCCAACAATCACTTCCTCAGTGGATCATCGAACAGCTAATTAACGATCTTGATAGTATACACTCGAACAAGTAACAGTCTTCATAATCAACTATCGAGCAGGTAACGATCTTCGCAATGGATTGATGATAGTAACCGACCGATCAAATACTCTGAGTCGTGTCAAATGACACTGTCCTAAAGGACTTATTTCGGGTGAATCGAAATGCCCCACTAGGATAAAATGGAGTCTTCCTCATGAGAGGAACCAGAAACAGTAATACCGAAAACTCATGTTTATACACAGCAATTTGTATTGTAAAAGCTTTCTTTGTTATCAAAGGTTAATCTATGAAAAACTGATCTCAATAACTCAGTAAAAGCCTTTTTTTTAATGATATATGTCTTTCTCAGTCCAAGTTCAACATAATATATTAACCTTTCCTAAAATTTATCCACGTTCCCAAAAAATAAGGAAACACTACCAGGTAAATCTCAACTACTATATCAAAATAATAGGAAATAAAAGACACCCAAACAGACACTTCTTATGTTGACTAAGTAAAAGAGAAGAAAATCACGGGAAGAAATAATCCTAAACCATCTCTTTCTATTAAAGGTTTAAAACAATAATTATTTTGATAAAACTCTCAAATATTTTCAACTAATCATAAATATATAATTTAAATCTTTTGAAATATTTATTATATAAAATTACCAACACAAAGAAGTAGTTCCAGAAGGGATCTTGATTTGAATCCGGGTACCAACGGATGTCCTGCTTGGTTCAGCATTAGGATTATGGCCTTTGTTGAATGGATTAGGCCTACAAGCTGCTGCTTCTAATCAGCAACCTTTGAAGCCCCCTCTTAAGACCCAAGAATCTGTTCACAAAGGGAACCAAAAGGCTCTATATTCCAACCTTTAATAGATATGCAAGAAGGACATAATGACTCACAACTCAAAAGAGGTTGATATCCTTAATGTAAGTGAGAGCTGAAGGTTTGCTTGATTCTCAAGCCCAGATTACTTTCCTCTCTTAATGACTAATGAGACAATTTTGCTGCTTATAGACTGAAGAATGTGTAGGCAGCAGCCTTGAAAAGCCTCTCAAAAACTGCTGAAAAAGAAGGAACTGACGTTCTTTATCTCATCCACTGCAGGAGGGTAAGGAAGGGGCATGGGGTGGAGGATGAGCAACCTAATTGTCTCTTAGCAGATTTAGCCTCTGTTTCTATGGATGCAGATAAAGAAGATGTGTTGAAGATAGGAATGTGATTGATTTTGGAAGAAGATGAAAACATTCAAAACTTCAAAATGGGACAGCAATATGGAAGATGGGTGATGTTTTTTTCTCGACCTAGATTAGAATTGGGAAAGAATTAGCTTTAAATGGGGTGAAAAGTGGGGATAACCGATTTGTAGAGAGTTTTCCCGGTTTTTTTTCTAGTCGATGAGACCCACAGCCACGTAGGATCCAACGTATGTCGCAGCCTAGTGGCGTTAGGACCTTCTTTAAAAAATAAAAATAAAAACAAATTAGAGGACTAATTTTCTCACGGGAGCAGGAGTAGGACTAAAAATCGAAGCAGGAGTAAGACTAGAAACCTTAACGGACCAACTTACAGGACTATTTTTGTAATTTTCCCGGATATCCATGTAGCTTAAAACACGAGGTCTCCTCGTAACCTTCCCGATGACAATGGCTGCATGATTTTTTCCCTTGTTCAGCCTGCTTCATCTTCCCACGAGCATCGGCTTGAACTTTGAAGGCTATCATAGCTTCCCTCGTATGAATTGTGCTTGTGTATTGATGTTCAGTAATTTCAGGCCTCCTACTATTATCCCTATTAAATTCTAACGAGTTTACGCTTGATGTCAAGATCAAGCATTTACCATTGTACTAAAACCAATTGATGGTAGTAAATGTACTACTATATTTCCTTATACATTTCAACACGCCCCCGTTGTACTAAAACCAATTGATGGTATTAAAGGTGCTACTATATTTCCTTATAAATTTCCACACGTCCCCTCAAATGTGGACCCATATCAAGCGCTTACGCCAAATTAAGCATTACACAATGTGCTCAGCCAACCAGCCTCACAAGGCCAACCAGCCAACCAGAGGCGTGGCGGTTATGGTACTTTTGTCGGGTCCACGGTTCTTACCTGGCGGGTAGGCAGACCTTGTGTGTCCACGGGTAGCCGGGTCCAGAAACCGGCAGGTCCACGGGTCTGCCTGATTTAAGGTTTGACCCGGCCCAGACCGAACCTTAATCGGCGGTCTCACGAACCGGCTGTTAAACCGGCGGTTTAACCGGCCGGAACCGGCCCGTAGACCCAGAACCGGCAGTTTTTAATTTTATTTAAGAAAAACAGTTTTTTTTTTTTTTTTTTTTTTTTTGTATTTTTTAATAAGACTAATGTATATGAATGGGGTTTTATGTGTTATATGGTTATTATTTGTTATTATATTATTTAGGGGGAAGGGGCTACAAGGACAAAAAAAATTAATAGATGGGTCTGGAAGGACAAAAGTAACATTTCATGATTATAAAGGACAAAAATCACAATTGTTACTTTAAAATTGTTACTTCACGTGTTAATGTTACTTCATATTTACTCTATTCCATATTTGTTACTTCATAATTGTTACTTTTGTCCTGATTAAATTACAGTTTCCTTCTATCCTGATTTTTTTATAATTTTGTCCTTTTGGACAAAAATCTATATTATTTAACATATGATTTAATTTTAAATATTATATATTACACTATATATATATATATATATATATATATATATATATATATATATATATATATCATTAATTGTAGGTATCATTAAATATAGTTGATTGTAACTACCATATTGTATAAATATTAAACTATCATCTAATTTGATTATTATACATATATATAGTATAAGTGATATTTTGTAACTATCATAGTATAATATAGTAAACATTAACATTAATGAGTTCACGGATTAAATGCAAAATAATAATGATAACAACAAAGAATAATAATAATAAAGGTAGATCACATTATAAATATTATTATTCTTTGTTGTTATCATTATTATTTTGCATTTAATCCGTGAACTCATTAATGTTTACTATATTATACTATGATAGTTACAAAATGTCACTTATACTATATATTTGTAAAATAGTCATGTTATGTTGAATATGAAGTGTATTAGTATTGTGTTAAGTGTTTTTGAATATGAAGTGTATTAGACTATTAGTATGGTGTTAAGTAATGTGTCTCAAGTGTGTCGTCATTGATGTATTATTTAATTATATAATGGTGTTGCTTAATAAAACTATTTTTATATACATTTTGGCTCGATTCATTAAGATATAAAATCATACTAAACAATAAAATGAACTTTATATATATATATATATATATATATATATATATATATATATATATATATATATATATATATATATATATATATATATATATATCATCGTGAACATGAAAAAAAAGTTTAAATCATCGTAATCACTATATGAAATATACGTTTATTTATATGTTTTTTTTAAACTATAAACTATTTTATTCAAAAAACCTTATATATTTTCAAATGTTACTGAAAAAATAGAAAACAATTAGAAAACTACAGATTATTCTTTAATTTACTCACAAATTATATAGAATAAGTTCCGAGCGTTTTTTTTGGTAAATTATAGTTATGAAATGAAATATTATATATACTTTATTAACAATATATAATTTATAATTAATTTTGACGTAAGTTATACCAATTTTCTATATAAAAAATAGAGGGAATGAGCCAAAAGTCCATTTTTTAAATATAAAATGAATAAACATGACACACTCATATTTTTAGTTGCAAAAAGGACAAAAAATAAATTCAGACGGACAAAAAATACACTTATATCAATTCGCGTCGCTGCTTCTGTTCTTCCATTTTTTTAATTTCTCCGTTTCAGATTGATTCATCTTTTTTTTTTCAAACAACCGTAACTTTTGATTTAGAACTCCGATCATTTAAAAATATCACCAAAATTCATATTTTTTTGCTCTTTATTTTGAGATCTCATACGATACCCTTCCGACGTAAATTTTGAAAGACGAAAATATTTGCATTAATCGGAGCGTTTTTTTATAAACGACCGTAACTTTTGATTTAGAACACCAATGATCAAAATTCTTTCACCAAAGTTTATATTTTTTTCTCTTCATTTTGAAATCTCATATGATATCTTTCGACGTAGTTTTTGAAAGCCGAATTCAATCTCAGTGTCTACACTAACACAATATCAGTTTCACAGTATCAATATCACATGTAGTTCAAGGTTCAATAGCATCATGTCTAATCTAAAACATTTAAACATAATACTAGTAGTTTCCAAAATGCAAAAATTTGGTTATAATGAACATGTAGTACTTGTCTCATCTACTGCAAAATAAAAAACCACCAACATGTGGGAAAAAGAATCAGCAAGACAAAATGAAAGCTCCGAAAATAAACTAAAGCATCAAGAAAAAATCTATTAGTTGCAACAACATCAAGTACAACATTCTCAAAGCTCTTTGCACTCCCTCAAAACGGAAGCTTTGATGGGGAACACGCTGCCAATTCTTATATATCAACTGGCTAGGAACTTTGCAAAAGTCCATTGAACTTGTTGCCTTTCTTCATAAACTCAAACAATGGAGCTGCATTTTGTCAATTGAATTACTTCAATTGCTTCCACATTGAACTACATTTTGTATTAAAAATGAGAGAATGAGCCTACAATATCAGTAAGCCAGTATAAGTATCAGTATCACGGTAACAGTAACAATAACAGATGTAGTTCAAGGTTCAATAGCATCATGTCTGATCTAAAACATTTAAATATAATACTAGTAGTTTCCAGAATGCCAAAATATGGTAATAATGAACATGTAGAACATTAACTTATCTTGAATAAACTTTTTCAATTCTTCCGGCTTTCGGATTACTAGCGGGTTCAACATATCTGTAGCTTCCCTTATGAGGGTTCCCTCTTGACTAAAATTGTATGCATCCAACACGGTTTTAATCCATGTGTATAGTTTCTCTGGTGTCCTGTCAATGTCCATCAAGCTGAACCGTGATCAGAACCGTCTGGATCTGTGACCCGTCGAGACCCGGAACCGGCCCGGATAACCGCCAAACCTGCCGGTTCCGGAGGACCAGGTTAGAAAAATGAACCAGCGGTTCCGGTACCTTTTCATACCCGGAACCGGCGGGTCCACAAATTTTAACCGTCCCGGCACGGAACCGGCAACGTCTAGGCAAGCCCAACACTTTCAATATAGGGAGAAAATAATGTTTACCTTATACATTTCAACACGCCCCCCGTTGCACTAAAACCAATTGGTGGTAGTAAATGTGATACTACATTTCCTTATACATTTCAACACGCCCTTTTAAGTGTGGGCCCATATCAAGGTTATGCCAACCAGGCTCGCAAAGGCCAACTAGGCCAGCCCAGCACTTGCGATATCATGTCAAGGATCAAGCGCTTACCGTTTTACTAAAACCAATTGATGATAGTAAATGTGCTACTTTATTTCCTTATACATTTAAGAGTGTGGGCAATCTCTCCAACACACTTGCACAATATAATTGGGGTTCAACACGCCCCATCAAATGTGGGAAATCTCTCACAACACTTGCACAATATAAATAGTGAAAATAATGTTCACACCAGGGTTTGATCTCGTGACCTTTGGCTCCAATACCATGCTAGGATAGATTTCCCACACTCTTAAATGTATAAGGAAATAAAGTAGCACATTTACTACCACCAATTGGTTTTAGTAGAACGGTAAGCGCTTGATCCTTGACATGATATCGGAGCCAGATATCATGAGATCGAATCCTGGTGTAAACATTATTTTCTCCCTATATTGTGCAGTGTTGGCCTGCCCTAGTTGATCTTTGTGAACCTAGTTGGCTCAGGCTTGTTGTGTGCCTAGACCTGGCCGGTTCCGGTACGTTTGCCGGTTCCGACCCGGTGGGTCTCGGTTCCAAACCGGCGGGTTGCCGGAACCGGATGGTACACGGGTTGCCGGTTCCCGGAACTGACGGGTACACGGTTCTGCCCCGGTTTAAGGTTCTACCGGACCAGGACCGGAAGTGGCGGTCCTACGAACCAGACGTTAAACCGGCGGTTTTTTTCCTTTTTCTCCAACCGTTGCCAACATCTATTTTTTCAAATTTTTTGAATAAATATTTTTTTAATTTTAAAATATCACACACTATAAATACTCACCCATTTTATCACTATAATTCTCTTCTAACTCTCGTATTATCATAATATTATCTACCATTATAATATATATCGGTTAGTGATTTGAAGTTGTTCTGAATAAACTCATGTACTTTATCACATTCGAAATATATTATTTTGCAATGTCTATCATTGTGTCAGCTTTTCGATTCTTTTTTCGTGTAGAAAATGTTACTGATGATACTACCGGGAAAGTGAATCTTTCAAAATTTAAGGTTGTTTGTAACGTTTGAGAAAAAGTGTATCATTATCAGTGTGGAATCGGTCTTGGTTCTTATGTACGACACTTACGAACAAGGCATTCCGAGGAATATGAAAATTATATGCATGATGCGCGGAGACGTCGAGACGGGTAGCGGGTAGGATGTGCCCGACATTACAATTAAGACACAGTTCCAAAAATTCCAATATTTTTTTGGAAAAATTAGGTATAAATTCATCTTTTCCCCCTTATTTAAGCTTTAATCCACACTCTTTTTTTTAGTTGCAATAATGACAAAATAATTTCGCCCGGACAAAAATACCCTCAATTCCTTATAATCTTCGTTTCTGTATTCACCTAATTTTTCCCATTCTGTTTCTTACCCGAAAACATAACCTTTTCTCAACCATCTTCTCCATTCCTCCTGTCGTCCTCATCCTTCTCCACCCTCATTTGCACACCAACCACCGTTTCATCATCTTCAACACATTTTCTATTGCACACAATTCTCCTTCTGTTGCTGCCGCTTGTAGAAAAATAGATGATTTGGCTGCAAAAAATCAGCTTGATTCTGATATAGCTACATCGTCTACATCATCATAACTTGGGGATCAAGTTTGGACTTTACATTGCAACGGAATATTCCAAGAATATTCCCTGAAGATTCCGCAGAATATTCCTTTATCACAGAATATTCCACTGAATATTCTTTAGTTGACTAATCTCTAAGACAAACATGTTAAGTGTATAAATAGAGGCAATGTACATACAGAATAACACTTTTGAATCAAATAAAAAGATACTTTCCATTTTATCCTATTTTCCATATGGTATCAGAGCATTGCTCGATCCAAATAATTGTTTCTTAGTTTTTGCATCCATGGCACAACCAAATCAGCAGCAAGTTGTTCAGCTCAGCCCTTATTACCTGCATCCAAATGAAAATCCATCATTAGTCTTAGTTCAGCCACCGTTAAATGGCAACAATTATCATGCCTGGGCAAGATCCATGCGTATGGCACTCCTGTCTAAGAACAAGCTGTCATTCATCGATGGAAATCTACAGGCACCTCAAGCAGATGATCCTGAACACCATGCTTGGGAACATTGCAACAGCATGGTGGTGTCTTGGATCTTAAATTCAGTGTCTGGTTCAATAGCAAATAGTGTGATGTGGCTCAATTCAGCAAGAGAAATATGGACAGATCTACAAGAAAGGTTCTCTCATGGTGATTACTTCAGGCTATCAGATTTACTAGAGGAGGTGAATTCTGTAAAGCAAAATGATCTATCTGTCACTGATTATTACACTAAACTGAAGATTCTGTGGGGAAGAGTTATTAATAATCAGACCATATCCAAATTGTACCTGCAATCCTGTGTGCAACTGTGGTGCTGTGAAAGTTTACAGAGATTATTTTGAGTCAGAATGTGCTATCAGATTCTTGAAAGGATTAACTGATCACTTTGCCCCTATCAAAGCACAAGTGATGTTAATGCACCCCTACCTTCTATTAATTAGGTCTTTGGCATGGCAGTCAAACATGAAAGGCAATTGAGCTATTGTTTGGGACATCCTGACAAGATTGACAATCCTATTATGGCAGCTCAGAGAAACATTGTGTATGGTCAATCTGGTAATCAATTTGGTCAAAATAATGTTCCTAGTGGAAGTACACAATATCCAAAGAGACCTATGTCCAACAACAGAAACTTTCAGTGCACTTTTTGTGGAAGACAAGGACACACTGAAGACAGATGTTATCATAAGCATGGATTTCCCTTAGGAGGAAAGGGAAGAGGCAGAAACAATTATGCTCCTAGCAGGGGAGGAGCTAGAATTGCAGCAAATCAGGTAGATGCTGAGGAAGGTGTTGTGACAGACCTCAGCAACCAATCTGTTACAAACATTTTTACACAGGAACAGCTGGAAGAGTTAAAAAAATCTACTAAGTACACCTACTGTTGGAAATCAAACTGAGACTGAACATCTGGTTAACCAAGCTGCTGTGTTAAGTGCCAATTTTGGATCTCCTGCTGCTGGTAAGTTTGTACATTCTAATTCACAGCATTGGATTATAGACTCAGGTGCATCAGATCATATAATATGTACTCTTGATCTGTTCCTGTCTTATAACTCTATTTTACACATCAATGTTACCCTTCCTAATGGAAATAGGACCATTGCAACACACAAAGGTACAGTCCAACTCACACCTGACCTCAAACTGTATGATGTTCTCTACATTCCTTCTTTTAAACACAATTTACTGTCTTTAAGTAAACTGTTAATGCATCATGATTTAACAGTGACATTCCATTCTAACCTATGCTTGATCAAGGATCCTACAACCAAGAAGATGATTGGATCAGCTAAACAATTCCATGGACTGTACTATCTAAGTGCTCCTGACCATCACACTCAACCAAAACCTGCAGCTGTTTCTACTCAAATCAACTCAGCTACATCTCCAAATAAGCTGGATGCCTTTATTTGGCCTCTTAGATTAGGGCACATGTCAAATAAAGTTCTATGTGATGTTAAACTTGTTGATCCTGAAGTTTGTTCTTTTTAAATGAATAAATGTACTGTTTGTTACCTGGCTAAACAAAGAAAGCTTTCTTTTCCTTTAAGTAATTCCATGGCCATTGCACCTTTTGATCTCATACATACTGACATCTGGGGTCCTTACTGTAATGTCCCACATAGGAAAAATAGTAGAATGATCACCCCCATATAAGTGTGAGACATAAAGGTCTTGTCAACTTGGGTTAGCCCTTTTAGACCAAGCGAGGATGGTGGTCTAAGCAGTTGACCGGACATTTATGACTCATTTAACGCTACCAGGCCTGGGGGTCCGGGGCGCATGAATGGTATTGAGCCGACTATCGACGGAACTATGCGCTGCACCGTACAAGAAGACGGTGTAAGGATGGCCTCTAGTTACCTCTGGTAGGGACGATCCGGGAACAGTCTCGGCCGTCCTGGCGAGGACTCCAGTCCTTTATAAGGGGGGAGAATGTAATGTCCCACATAGGAAAAATAGTAGAATGATCACCCCCATATAAGTGTGAGATATAAAGGTCTTGTCAACTCGGGTTAGCCCTTTTAGACCAAGCGAGGATGGCGGTCTAAGCAGTTGACCGGACATTTATGACTCATTTAACGCTACCAGGCCCGGGTCAGGGGACGCATTGTTTGCGTAAAACCAGGAAGCAATATTCGAGTCATTAATTTTTCATGGGCGCCGAAAATAACCTAGCAAACATGTGGAGCTACGAATCTAAGATGGGAAAAGCGATGGAAGCAATACCTTTAAAGCACCAAGATGGCTCCGAATTTTTTTAAAGGCTTAAATTCTTTCGTGGTACAATGTTGAAGGCAAGGTACTACCGCTTTTGCTTATGTTTTACTACCTTTTGTTTTTTGAGCATAAGTTAGCCTATACATGAACCTTAGTATGAATCTTAGCCCGGAGTTGGTTTGTAAGAATAATTTTATTAGTGTCGAAGGTTTTGCCCCAAATCTGTCTCATCTAGAGGGTGTAGGGAAACATGTAGTCGTTGAAAGGAAGCAGTGAAAAAAAAGAGTTCCTCGTAGTTCGTTAAAATCTCATTGTCCTATGCATGAGATTTGCTTCTACCGCCATGGGAGCAACAAATTGTGTAGATTAAGCATTCACAATCTAAAGAAGACGTTGAGTTTTGAGAGAACACCATCTTTCGCTGCGTTGAGTTTTATGGTGATGGCTTCTCGGTGAACCCACTTAGCGAGAAATGAGATTACGCTTTGGGTGACAATTTAGAAATCGTAGAATCGTAGTACATGGGTTCGGAAATGGTCTAACCATGGCTGGGCGAGTTCAACCGAGCTTCGGCTCAATCGACTCCCCTCCACGTGTGATGTACGTTATGCCAGCTTCAACAAGACTTAGCATAGCCTATAAGCCTTCGGGCTAAACGGGCTTAATCTTGACGGATTGGCCTCGAATCGTCACATATGTTCCAACGAATAAGACGGCGTGAAGCTTGCCTACATAACCGACCTTATTCGAGTACTTTGATTCATTGTTTCTTATTGTCAAGGCCAAAACCGTAATTTTAACCGAGTTTCTTAGAATTCACTAATTCCTAAAACGAGAGCGAGGTAAGAGCTTTGGATAAAGTATAGATAAATGTCGTTTCCTAGGTCTCACAACCAAGGAAGGGTATTAATCCATAAAAGCAACAAGCCCACCTCTTATAGTGCGTGAAGGGTCAAAGTCCAGCGATCCAAGAATGATAATCGACAAGGATACTTTTGGAAAGTCGAGCTGAGGACTCTAAACTCGTAACTACTTCTTTAAAACCCTTAGGATTTCTTTTTAGGATTTTAGGTTTTGTTTTCTTTGAGTCAAATAAAAATAACGTGACATATGTTGAGGTTTTTATTTTGCCGTGTTCGATGGCCATTGGGCTAAGGATGTGCAAAACTTTTTACTCAATATAGGCCACGTGAATTAGAGTTCCGTAGGAGAGTCGTGAAATTGCTAAAGAAAAGGAAATTTAGCAAACAACCTTAAGATAGAAGCATTAAGAGAGCTTGAGAATTACTGAAAATGTAACAGAGAATGATTGGTGCGAACAAGAACAATTTTGGTCAACTTCCAAAATCTTTTAGAATGGTGATCCAAGTGAAAATTCAAAGTGATGCGCAATTCATTCTGCAACTACCCTTATCCTTTCATTTATACCTTTTCACCCTTCAACCTTTTCGATCCTCTCACCAATCTGCCCCAACAGTTCAAATTACTAACCATTCTTTCATCGCCTCTCTTTCTTTCCATCCGTTTCACTTTCCCACCCAATCCCATTCCTTTAAACAATTCTCAATCCCAAAAACACAATTTCTTAGCCACCCTTTATCTTTTCTTCCCATCCTTATGTGTATCTTTTTCTAAACCCAGCATAGTATCAACCTCCATTTTGTTTACACAATACCTATGTGTTGCGGAATTTGAAATATTGCTAAGCTTTAATGATTATCTTTTATCATTTTGATTTTCATGATCCTAGTTGGGGTAAGTGTAGCTCTGACCCTAGCTAGATTTTAAAGGTTTTTGGTTCGATCAAAGTACAACTTATCTTTCTACCGGAAGTTTTAAATTTCACATTTTTTCCGTCTATTCCGGCATTTCTAGATGATCCGTTTTGTTCTACATTATCACACCGATCCGACCTTGTTGATGACGGTTATGACTTTTACGTGATACATTGGGTTATTAGTAATTTCGAAGAGTAGCTACATCTCCCTAAGTTGTTGATATCCAATGCAAGCGAGAAGTTTCTGCGCTAAGTATTCAATTTTATCTTTAGCCTATAGGTCGCATTCAATGTTATACCTTACCAAGTTTCTCTTTATAATCGGACTGAATACATAGTGAGAGTCACCACCCTCGTGTTTTCCCACGCCGGGTAATGCTTTTGATCTTTGTCTTTCCACCCATTTTAAGAATATTTAGGCGGTGGAGGTTGTAGATGAAGACCACCATCTTTAGTTGCTTGTTTATTTTTCTTTCTATTTAGTATTTTTCTTTTGGTTTCACTTGTCATTGGTTGTATAAAATAAAGTGGCTTAAACTGCTTTTAGGTATTTATACCTCATTATCGCGCCACATTATTTTATAACTTCCATAGACATGGTGTTATTAACGGTTTCGTGGAGTTTGTCTGCTTATACAGGTTTTCACTTGCTTCTCCACAACGTGCTGAAATTTACTCCGATCTTTTTCCTTTACTTGAGAGCCGTTTCCAGAGCTAAGTCTTTTTCTTAACTTCTCATTTATTTTTGTCATTGAGGACAATGCCATGTTTAAGTGGGGGGTAGGAGACTTAGCCATGTTATGTTATAATTGAAAATTGAATGAAACGGCACATGATTGAAAAAATTGAATAAATGCCACATTATTTATCTCGCACTTTAGAATTGTGAGTTCCTAGCTAAGAATTGATAGGAAAGGAACCAAGTTTCATGAGTACGTGATCATTTTATACTTATGTTAATTAAATTTAAGGATATTCATGCCGCTTTTTTGCGAATAGTTATTTATTATTCAATTACTCAACTTTGTGAATCGAGTATACCGCGCAAATCATAAATAATCAAGAAATTATGTGTACATTGCATAGATGATTGGTTATGTAGACTTAGTGTCGATACTTATTGGGTGATGTACTCTTATCTTCTTGCCAACAAAAGCGGAGTAATAAGCTTGAGACGCACTGTGTTTTAGCAAAATGTTAGACACACTGGGCTTGTAGTAACATTACCAAAGTAGCCCTGCGCTTGTGGTAATATTCGATGCTATACATGATCTAAGATAGGGGATACTCTAAAAAGTTTTCTTCCTTGAGATTGATAGTATTTGAAAAATATAAAGATATGAAAAGAATATTCAACTCTTTAAGAGGCTTTGAGTAGTACTCGGTCTCCAAGTCCAAAAACCCTATAGATACGCTCTTGCTTATTGTTCTAGTGCTTTAACCATTGCGAGGCTTAAGAAGCATGAATGTCGATGTTGGTGAATTTTGATATGAGGTCCGCATAAAGCGTAATCTTGCCACGAATATATAAAACTAAATGCACATGCACATCATCTTGATTCATAATAAGTAGTGAATAATGGACATCTTATGAGCATGACTAGTATGAGTTGACTCGGGTTTCTTGTGTAAGTATGATTTGACCATAGAAAATGTTGTCTTGGGGAATGACTTATTGATGCTTTGTTCGGGACGATCAAAGTCTAAGTGGGGGGTAGTTGATGACGGTCAAATTATACCCGTAAATGTCATCAACATTATCCTTAAATCGAGCCAAATAATATATATTTCGTATTAAATCACTCGTTTATATTTATTATTTAATGTTAAGTGATTATTAATATGATATTTGGTATTTAGCTGTTTTTATTATTAAAAGACCGATTTATTGTGCGATAAATGCTGATTTTGCAGATCACGACAAATCGAGAGGATAAATGTCATTCAATCAGTAAATCTCAAGATAATAGAGGAAGAAAATCGGAGCATTAAATGAAATATTAATTAGATCAACACGAAGCGTGTAGTGGGGAGCAAGACAGACGAAGAAAATATTTAAAATATGCCAAAAATAGGTTCGGTCGACCGAGCCTATAGCTTCGGTCGACCGAGTATGTCGGTTCGGTCACTCACGGGATTTTCGCGTGTATATCTTCTAGATCCTCCCTAGGTCGGTTACAACCTCTATATAAGCAGCAGCTATGAAATTTGTACCAACGGACACCTTAGACATACATAATATCTCTTCATTCTTTCTTCAATCTTACAATTCATAATATAACTTTGATACAATGTTGAATAATTTGAGGGTTTCAAGCAATTTAAAGGCTGCAATATGTAAGCCTTTATTTTCTGTTTCTTTCTTTTAAGTAATTAATCCCTCCCAATTATGCTTTATCGTTTGAATTAGTTAATCATAGCTAGATGATGTAGATCTAGGCTATGACGTTAGGGATGTGGCGACTCCTTGTCTATGGGGATCCCATAACCAACGTCATACACTTAGTATTTATTCATGAATCTACTTGATTTAATTAATGCGTATCTATGTTAGCTTATATGAATACTGTGCGAATTACTGTTTAATCTGTTCTGTATGATGAAACACTGAGAGATATATTCTAAGATGTAATCTGGGGACGAAATCGATTCGGGTGACCGAATAAGTTCATTCGGTCGACCGAGCCTATTCACTCGGTCGACCGAGCCCCATCATCTCATTAATTACGCCACGTCTTTATGGTTAGGTTAACCTAGTTGAATTTATTATCTCAGTAGGTATGGCTATGGCTACGTTACTCGCTTAGTTTAATTAAAACGTGTAAAAGGAAATACCAATATAAAACTCTTAGGTAGGCTTATGAATTGCTCTTCCGGGACTTTCGGCGTTATCTCAGGTAGGTTTATATTCGGGAATTGCATGCACCGCTATACGCACGTCGTAGATTAGCATGAGACTATAACTTGGTAATTGCTAGTTGGACGAGAGCTTGAGTGATCGTTTAGGAAATACGCCTAACCATAGGAATGTTGCCTAGACGAGGTGTACGATTAATATTGGCATCCTTAGAGTCGTAAGCGTGTGAGTTATATGAGATGGAGGCACTTAAAAGGCGAAGTCACGTAACAATATCACAGTGATCTAGCAACCTAACCGGTGCTAAGTCAAGTTAAAGAGGATGACTCCCGTAGCCAATCTAAGATAGATACAAATGGATTGACAGTTAGTAAGTTCAGTTTATTATATAAATTATCTAGGTCCAAACGATAAAGACTATAATTGGGAGGTTAATTATGTTATTTGTCTATGTGTTTGAGTCGTGTCTTTACCTTTCTTGTCTTATGTTGGTCGTAGACCGCCTCTATGTCCTTGACATGTTTAATTAATTGTTTGTATATAAGATGATCCACAATTGTTTCCCTGTGGGATCGACCTTGATTCACTATAGCTATACTACGATGGGCCTAGTCCTCTTGCTAGTGTTGGTTTATGGTGGTCAAGTATATTATAACCTGATTGACCCCGATCATGTTTTTGGCCTTAAATCGAGTTTAATAATGTATATTTCATATTAAATCACTTGTTTATATTTACTATTTAATGTTAAGTGATTATTAATATGATATTTGGTATTTAGCTGTTTTTATTATTAAAAGGCCGAATTATTGTGCGATAAATGCTGATTTTGCAGATCACGACAAATCGAGAGGATTAATGTCATTCAATCAATGGTCTCAAGATAATAGAGGAAGAAAATCGGAGCATTAAATGAAAGATTAATCAGATCAACACGCAAGCGTGCAGTGGGGAACAAGATATACGAAAAGCGCGTTTAACACGAGCAGAGGGAGGCTTGGTCGACCGAGCCTTATCATTCGGTCGACCGAGTATGTCGGTTCGGTCACTCACGGGATTTTCACGTGTATATCTTCTAGATCCTCCCTAGGTCGGTTAAAACCTCTATATAAGCAGCAGCTACGAAATTTGTAAAAACACACCAACAGACACCTTAGACATACATACAATACCTTATACCTTTTTATCAATTACATTCATAGCTTTGGTACGTTACAATGTAGCTGTCCAGCAGTTTATTATGGCTACAAATATGTAAGCCTTTAATTTTCTGTTGTTTTTATTTTCAGTAATTAATTCCCTAATTATGCTTTATCGTTTGAGTTAGTTAATCATAGCTAGATGATGTAGATCTAGGCTATGACATTGGGAAGGTGGAGATACCTTGTCTGTGAGGATCCCATAACCTACGTCATCTACTTAGTTTCTATCCATGAATCTGCATTGTTTAATTAATGTGTATCTAATTTAGTTTATATGAATGCTTTAATCCATTGTGTATGATGAAACGCTGAGGGATATATTCAGGGATGCAATCTGGGGGAAAGGACCATTCGGTCGACCGAGTGTCTGTATTCGGTCGACCGAGCCAACCTGTTCATCCGTTAGATAGCAATGTCTTTATGGTTAGGTTAACTTAATAGAATTTATCATCTTGGTAGGTATGGCTACGGCTACGTTGCTCGTCTGTTTTAATTAGCGTATGATTAGAAAATACCAATATAGGACTCCTAGGTCGGCTCACGAATGATCTTTCGGGACTTTCAGCGAGACCTAGATCTGTTTTGTATTAGGGAATTGACGTCATCTAGTTGTACGTAAATCATAGATTAACATGAGACAGTGCAGGTAATTGTTAATGGGACGAAGACTGATGTGATCGTTTAGGAAGTACGCCTAACCATAGGAATGTTGCCTAGACGAGGTGTACGATTAATATCGGCATCCTTAGTGTCGTAAGCGTGCGAGTTATATGAGATGGAAGCCTAAAAAGCTAAGTCACGTAATGTAGCACAGTGATCTAGTGACCTAACTGGTGCTAAGTCAAGTTTAAGAGGATGACTCCCGTAGCCAATCTAAGATAGATACCAACGGATTGATAGTTAATAAGTTTTGTTTATCATATAAATTGTTTAGGTCCAAACGATAAAGACTATAATTGGGGAGGTTAATTACGTTATTTGTCTATGTGTCGTGTCGTGTCAATTTATCTTTTCTTGTCCTTTGTTGTTCGTAGACCGCCTTTGTGTCCTTGGCATGGATGATTAATTGTTTGTATATAAAATGATCCACAATTGGTTCCCTGTGGGATCGACCTTGATTCACTATAGCTATACTATGATGGGCCTAGTCCTCTTGCTAGTATTGGTTTATGGTGGTCAAGTATATTATAACCTGATTGACCCCGATTAAAGGCTTACATATTTGTAGCCATAATAAACTGCTGGACAGTTACATTGTAACGTACCAAAGCTATGAATGTAATTGATAAAAAGGTATAAGGTATTGTATGTATGTCTAAGGTGTCTGTTGGTGTGTTTTTACAAATTTCGTAGCTGCTGCTTATATAGAGGTTTTAACCGACCTAGGGAGGATCTAGAAGATATACACGTGAAAATCCCGTGAGTGACCGAACCGACATACTCGGTCGACCGAATGATAGGGCTCGGTCGACCGAGCCTCCCTCTGCTTGTGTTAAACGCGCTTTTCGTCTATCTTGTTCCCCACTGCACGCTTGCGTGTTGATCTGATTAATCTTTCATTTAATGCTCCGATTTTCTTCCTCTATTATCTTGAGACCATTGATTGAATGACATTAATCCTCTCGATTTGTCGTGATCTGCAAAATCAGCATTTATCGCACAATAATTCGGCCTTTTAATAATAAAAACAGCTAAATACCAAATATCATATTAATAATCACTTAACATTAAATAATAAATATAAACAAGTGATTTAATATGAAATATACATTATTAATCTCGATTTAAGGTCAATGTTGATGACTTTTACGGGTATAATTTGACCGTCATCAATCGCTTCACTTAGACTTTGATCGTCCCGAACAAAGCATCAATAAGTCATTCCCAAGACAACATTTTCCATGGTCGAATCATACTTACGCAAGAAACTCAAGTCAACTCACACTAGTCATGCTCATAAGATATCTGAGGATGCTAAATAACGCACCACCAGTGAACTGAGGCCACGTGCAATCTAAGGATGAGCTGTAAGAGATCGAGATGGCTAGATATGAACAAAAGATGGTGTTTTGGTGTATTACGGCTGAGTCCAAGAATGTATCTTGGATTGCCTACGTATCCTGTGTGAAAGTCCAGGAATCAAGCCTTACGTAGTTCCCGGAGCTATGTATTTATAGGCACATGTCCTTCTTCTGCCCTAGAACTAAGGGCGGCTGGAGTTATTGTCATAAATACCCTTAAATGGGCCTTGCCTCCTTTCCCAAGTAACCTGTGGGATGTGGACCCAGGAGCACTGGCTAACGTATCTGAGATCGACTCGAAGACGGCCGACGTGGGCGCTCGAGTTCAGACACTTGGTGAATCCCACCCGAGCTGTGGTCTTCACTGGTACGTCTAGTATCGACCCGATGCCGATAGCCGGCCCAGACTTATTCAAACGCCAGATGGACCAATCAGATAATTCCACGTGGAGGTGTGTATTCTCGTATCATCATAAGCCCCCCAGATCGGAGTGAAGCTCATCTCGAGTGCTGAGATCGGATCTGAAAATTTAAATAACTCTCTCGACACGTGGTCCTCTTTAGGCGGGACGCAGCTATCCTATCTACCCGATCTAGGCTGTCGTAGGATGACGTCATACTGTACTAGCATTAATGGGTGCAGGAAACGAAGCGTTTTAGGCGGTCCACTACCCTTGATTCTCGCGTTATGTATTCTATAACTACCCACAATCTCCACCCTTTCAAATCATTTGCAAGATTCACACGCATAAAAGGAGTCCAAGACCTTGACGCTTCTCATTCGTCATTATAATCTTCAGCGAGTTTCAGTTTCTTAGCCGAAGGTTCAAGTAAGCCCTAAACTCACTTAAATTCTCCTTCTTATTTTTATTTCTTGCTTCTTCTCCTTAAGCCCATGTCTAGCAGCGATAGTGACTCCCAAAATAGAGAGGAGATTGTTGAAACTGAGGTAGAATCGACGGAGGAAACAATTTCTGAGAATCCAACCGCTTCCGGTGAGAGAGCAGTCGGAGAAGAAGAAGAGGAGGGAGAGCAGGAGACATCTCCTCGACCCGTTGGATCTTCTCGACCTGTTGCCAGGCGCAAAACCAGAATGCAGGGCCAGGGACCGTATGGATGTGTGTCAAATCTGACGCTAGAGAAAGCCAAGGCGATCTGTTCGAGATATGGAATCCCCTACTCGCCTGACCACATTAAAGTGTCACACGATCGATACCGCCGCATGCGACCCTCCCTTGGGTTACGTGCCATACGAGGCGCAATTGAGAGAGGGATTAAGATTCCCCTTCGACCCGTGTCTAATCGCCGTCCTTCAACACTACAAGATCTGCATCACCCAGCTCGCTCCCAATGGGATCAGGAGCGTAATGGGCTTCGCGCTGGCGTGTCGAATCGCCAAGGTTGAATTCTCGGTTCGACTATTCCGTCAGTACTTTGCCTTGGTGAGTTTGCAGGACGCGGGATGGTATACATTTCAGAAGCGTCCTCTGGCATCGGAGTTCGTGAGGAAGGTAATCTCGTCTCATGGCGACTGGAAACCCAACTTTTTCTTTATTCGACATGGTCTGATTGATATCGACATACATACTTGGTTCCAAAGGCCGCAAAAATGGCATGATCGGCTCAAATCGGATGTTCCCAGCGAGTGCGCGACCATCGAGTGCGCTCATCCCGATGTTGCGACTCGGAACCTACATTCTCTATATCCGTTTGCTGACATCGAGACGGCAGGTCCAGGCGCTTATCTGGAACTCGATGAGGACGTTCGAGTTTTGCGTAGGCGACTTATTCGTTCTGTTGAACTGTTGTACTTGTATTTTCTAGATTTTTAATGCTGTTTTAACGTCGACCTATCTCTTGTTCGCAGTGGAACACTTTGCAAGGCTAGAGGCAGTTGGAAAGATGCCCGACCCTAAAAAGGTAGATCCTCGCACAATCCAGAAATGGCGGCATCAAGTCGAAGAAACCTTCCTCGGTACATCCGGCGGACAAAGGGGTACGACTCGTTCTTCTACTCCTGCCCCGGCATCTGAGATCTTAAGGAGTCAGCCTGACGAGGCTAATGTGGTAGAGCTGACCGAAGGTGACTTCGTCTCGAGAGAACGCCATAAAACATCCGAGGCGAGACATGGGGTCGGGAAGGAGACCCGTAACCTTGCTCCACCAAATTCTACTGAGGCGATCCCCGGGATGAACGTAGCAGAGATGGAGGGTATGACTCCAGAGGAGCTACACGACCTTATCGTGAAGAGTCAACGAGTTGTGAGTCTTCTTTTATTTCCTTGTATCTTCAAGGTTTTGTCTGACTTCGAAGTTAACAATGTTTCTCTTTTTGCGAGACTCGCCGGCCGTGAAAGTGGCGTTAAATAGAATCGAGTCTCCTCGGGCGGCTTTAGAGGAGCGAAGGAGACAATTGCTAAGCTGACATCGGATCTCGAGAAGCTGAAAGCTAAAGCCAATAAGTTGGACGATAGACGCCTGAAACTCGAGTCGGATCTGTCTAAGGCACGAAGACCTATCTGCTAGAGATGCCGAGCTGGCGGCGGTAAAGTCGGAGCTGGATCAAACCAGAGCTGAGCTGGCTGCCTCTACCAAGGCTCGAGACGATCTTCAGCTCGAGGTCGATAGCTTCACGACCCGCTTGGAAGCAGCTAAGAAGGATTTCCTGACGTCTGACGAGTTTGATAACGACCTGGCGCTTCTGATGAGTCAGGCCATGAAGGGGGGGTTCTCGAACGCACTGGACGAAGTCAAGATGGTCGTCCCTGACTTCGAGGTCAAGAGCATCGGCAAAGCCTATTTATATGACCCAGAGTCCATTCCCCGATATGGCCGATACATTACCGATTTCAAGGCTGGCGTGTCTCTCTATAACAAGTACGTGGTCCCAGCCCTGGAGGGAGCCGGTGAAGGGAGCGCCGAGTTGGATGAACAGGTCGATCCCAATGCTTCGACTTCAAACCAGCCTTCTGCCTGATGCTCTTCCCTTGTCGCATTTTTATTGAACTTTTCTTATTCGATCTGGTTGTAATAACATTTACGTTTTTATTTGTCTAAACTTGTATTTGGTCATTTCGATCCCATAGACTTGACATTTTAATTTGCATTTTGATCTTTGAATTTGAATCATCACTATGCTTTTCACTGAATGTCTTTTGTTTCTTGTTGATCGTTTGTTTAGGGTGTAGTCCTTTTGAACTTAATTCCCTTGAAAATGTTGCCTTATGGGGTGTAGTCCTTCGGACTTAATTCCCCTGTTGGCCCCTCGAAGTGTAGTAGGAGTTCATGACTCCTGGTACACTTGAGTATGAGTCGACCTAGCATTGTGTTGCCTTGTTGGCTTGACTTGGCTTTTTGGTCGGAGCTCGATTCGACTATTCTGCTTTTGATCGGGCACATCGTGGTGGTTATGATCGAGCCGAGTTAAGGATCCATCGTGGGATCTCGCCGACTGCTTAGCATCGTGGCTTACTGGCATGTCGGAAGTGATATAAGCATTGTCAGTGACTTGGCTTTATTCACTATTTTGTTTTAAATCCGCCGACTGCTTAGCATCGTGGCTTACTGTCATGTCGGGAGAGATATAAGCATTGTCAGTGACTTGGCTTTATTCACTATTTTGTTTTAAATCCGCCGACTGCTTAGCATCGTGGCTTACTGGCATGTCGGGAGCGATATAAGCGTTGTCAGTGACTTGGCTTTATTCACTATTTCCTTCAGCTTAATCGTGTCGAGGTGACTTAAGCATTGTCAATGACTTGGCTTTTTTCACCATACAGTGCCGAGTTGTTCGGGTCGAAGAATTGATGTCTCGGTCGATTGTTGCGCTTTTTCATTTGCCCCCTTTTGCTTTTTTCATACGGTCTTGCACATGTAGCGTAATTAAAAGGGAAAAGAAAGCATGCTTTATAAAAGGAATCGCAATACAATGTCATATCGACCTGTTACAACTGATGAAGGTAGAACTGCAGAAGTCATGAGAATAAGAAATAATTTAAACATAATACTTTCTGAGGTTGGTGGCATGCCAAGTTCGAGGCACTGTGCTTCCATCCGACCTGCCCAACTGATATGACCCCTTAGGATGCACTTTCAAGATTTTATACGGACCTTCCCAATTCGGCTCGAGCTTGCCTATTGGGTCCTGCTTGCTGGCTTCATTTTTTCTCAATACGAGGTCTCCTACTTGGAAGTATTTGTATTTCACCCTTGCGTTGTAATACTGAGCAATCTTTCTTTTATAACTGGCCATCCGATACGCCGCCATTTCCCTCTTCTCTTCGACATTGTCTTTTTCTTCTCTTAGATCGGCAGCATTAGTTTCGACATTATAAGCTAAAACCCGAGGCGATGCTAGTCCGATCTCTGCAGGTATCACGGCTTCACATCCATAGGCCATGGCAAAAGGAGTTTCTTGGGTTGCTGAGTTGGGTGCTGTGCGATATGACCATAATATACTGGGTAACTGAGCTGCCCAATCTCGGCCTTCATCTTCCAATCGCTTCTTCAATCCAAACTTGATCTGCCTGTTTGTCTGCTCGACCTGTCCATTAGACTGAGGTCGGGCCACTGACGTCGTTCTGTGCTCGATCCTGAATTCTTTCAACCAATTCTGCACTCTATCATCAAGAAACTGAGTCCCGTTGTCCGAGACCAGATACTTCGGAATTCCGAACCTACATAAAATATTCTCCCACAGAAATTTTTTGATGGTCTGGGCCCTGATGTCAGTAAGAGCTTTGGCCTCGACCCATTTAGTAAAATAATCAACCGCAACGACGACATATTTGAAATTCCCCGGAGCTCGAGGTAGAGGTCCGACTATATCGACTCCCCATTCATCGAACGGCCATACAGACTCGATGGCATTCATTTCTCGTGCTTGCTGATGAGTTACCACGTCGTGTACTTGGCAGGCTCTGCAACTCATTACCAATCGACTCGATCTTTTTGCATTGACGGCCGAAATATCCCGCCCGCTTTGCACTTCCTTGCCAACATTCGAGCTCCGCAATGATTACCACAGACACTTTCGGTGTATCTCTTCGGCGAGATAAGCCCCTCTTCTTCCGATGCACATCGCATCCAAGGGTTACAAATGATTTTCGATAAAGCACATAATCGAAAAGAGCGTACCTGGAGGCTTGAAGTCGGATTTTCCTGGCCTGAGATTTATCGGTGGGGAGCATTCCATCTTTCAAGAATAGTGCTATAGGGTCCATCCAGGTCGATCCTTGAACCACGGGCTGCACGTCGACCTCGTTATAACTCCGTTCCGCTAGCATCTCAACCAGAACTTTCCTCTTTGATTTGAAATTCGACGCGAGCTTAGACAAACGATCGGCTCGCTTGTTCTCACTCCGAGGTACTGCTCGACTAGGATTGTCTTGAATTTCGTCATTAACCCTTGAACAACCTTTAGATAGCTTTTCATTGATTCTTCCTTAGCTTCATACTCTCCCCGCGACGTGATTTACCACGAGTTGAGAGTCCTTGTATACCGAAGATTCTCGACTCCCAACTTCGATGCTAGCTTTAAACCTGTGATTAAGGCCTCATATTCGGCTTCGTTGTTCGTAGCCTTGAACTCGAACCGAAGTGCATACGGAAATTCTTCCCCTTTCGGACTAACTAGCAGTAAACCAGCTCCAGCCCCCTCTTTACTCGAGGCACCATCGACGTGGAGTGTCCATCGCTCCTCGATGATCAATTTTTCTTGCTCTAATCGAATCGACAACCCTTCGCTAAGAAGTCACCGAGCTTGACCCTTGATGGTCGTTCGAGGTAGAAACTCTATGTCGTATTCCGCTAGCTCGACAACCCACTTGGTTAATCGACCCGATGTCTCGGCTTTGCCAAAATTTGTTTTAACGGTTGGTCAAGAACCCACAAAGAATAGGATGTGCTTGGAAGTATGGCTTCAACTTCCTCGACGCATGAACTAAAACTCGGCGCTAACTTCTCCGCAGAGTATATCTCGACCTCGCACCATGTAGGGCTTTGTCGACAAAATAGTAGGATTTGTCCCCTGGTCTCCTTCTCGAACTAAGACGGCGCACGCTTCCTCATGATCGCTAGATAAACCAAGAGCTCTTCCATCTCGAGGAGGTGAGGACAGCGTTGGCAAATCAGATAAATATTCTTTCAAATCGTCAAACGCCTTCTGACACTCCCCATCCCATCGGAACGGACTAGCTTTTTTCAGAATCTTGAAGAAAGGTAGAGCTCTCTGCGCCGATATCGACAGAAAACGGTTGAGAGCCGCCATCCGACCTGTCAACCTTTGCACCTCTTTGACATTCCGAGGTGTGGGCATGCTTTTGAGAGCCTCGATTTTATCTGGGTTAGCTCTGATCCCATCTCTCGATATCATGTATCCTAGAAATTTCCCTGATCGAACTCCGAATGTGCATTTCTTTGGGTTGAGCTTCATTTTTCTTTGCTCGCAATACTTCAAAACTTCTCTCACATCGACAAAAAACTGTCCCAAGGACTTGCTCTTGATCAATAAATCATCCACATAAACCTCCATATTCTGACCTATCTGCCTCTTGAAAATTTTGTTGACGGCCCGTTGATAAGTAGCCCCTGCATTCTTAAGCCCAAACGGCATCGTAACAAAGCAAAACGTGCCAAACTCTGTGATAAAAGCGGTTTTTTCCGAGTCCTGTGGGTCCATAAAGATCTGATAATAACCCCTGTACGCATCGAGGAACCCGAATACCTCGAAGCCCAGTGTCGAGTCGACTAACTGGTCGATCTTCGGTAGCGGGTAAGAATCCTTGGGACATGCCTTGTTAAGATCTGTAAAGTCGACACACATTCGCCAGCTCTGATCTGGCTTTTTAACTAACACTGGGTTGGCCAACCAATCCGGATAAAATACCTCTTTCACGATCCCCGCAGCGAGCAACTTGTCGACTTCCTTCTTCACTGCCTCTTTTCTATCAGGTGCAAGATTTCTCTTCTTTTGCCGTATTGGCTTCTTTTTGGAATCGACGTTAAGCTGGTGCATAGCTATATCCGCCGATAGGCCAGGCATGTCATCTGCCTTCCACGCAAAAACGTCTCGAAACTCAACCAGGAGGTCGACCAAGGCTCTCATGTCGGGGTGTGGCATCCACTTCCCGATCTGGACCCCTTGACCTTCTTCCTCCTTCCAAACTCGAACTTCCTCGGTTGGGTCGGCAGAAACCCAGCTTCGATCTTCCTCTTCCTCAGGTATCAATTCCTCTACTAGCACTTGCTCAACGTCTCCCTTGACCTCATGGGTACCGTACCAGGTGGGAAACTTCATGCTGTTGTGGAAAGTCGAGATAATAGCTCTGAGATCATATAAAGCCGGTCGACCCAATATCGCGTTGTACCCTGAAGGGGCCTTAACTACGACATAGGTCATTTCCATCGTCCGCCCCTTTTCTCCGTCTCCGACCGTCGTTAACAAATTGATCGACCCGACAGGGTGGATGGCCTGCCCTGTAAATCCAAAAAGAGGGGTAGATAACGGAATGATATCTTCATCTTTCAACCTCATGGCCCTAAACGCTGAATAATAAAGGATATTAACGGCGCTTCCACTGTCGACACAAACTCTTTTTACTCGACCTCTGCTTATTACTGCCTCGGTCACCAATCCCTCGCTATGACTGTGGGAACTCGGAACATCGTCCTTGGGTCCGTAACCTACTTCCGTTGTCAACCTGATCTTTTTCGACTCTCTCGTCCTGTCAGACGAGTGCCGACTTGATCGAGGTCGATCCGACTCATGCTCTGCCACGATTGTGTTAACGTCATATCCGGCATGATTATCTCGATGAGGATCTCGGTTCTGAATTTCTTGACGGTCATCTCGGTGATTGTCTCTGTATGTTGGGTCAGATGACCTTTCTCGCCGATTCTGATTATCTCGACGTGGAGACCGATCTTTCTTTCCGTTGTAGCTCTTTCTCTTGTACTCCCGGCGCCCTTCGGCTCGTTTTTTTCGACCATCAACGACTTCATCCAATCGACCCTCTTGGATACAGGCGTCGATATCCCTCTTCAAATCAAAGCATTCCTCCGTGTCGTGCCCCACATCTCTATGATAGTCACAATATTTGTGAGTATTTTTCCTTTTCTCCGGATCTTTAGACATCGGCTTAGGTGTCCTAGCGATGTTCTTCTTGATCATGATTGCCAATACCTCCCCCCAAGATCGGTTGAGGGGGATAAAGTCTCGGTCTTTTAAATTTCCTTTCTTTCCCAACCGATCCGATATCGGAGTCGTCGATCGATCAAAGACGCGTTGGACTTGCTTTCTTCATTCCGACCCCCAGGTGACCCTTGTTCGGCTTCGAGTCGTTCCTTCTGAGCCGAGGAAATGGTGAAATGGTGTGCACGACCGCCTCTTCACCTTGGCAGAATCTATGGACTATGTTCACACATTCATCCATATCATTCGGCATTTTCTTGGATAGCTTATCATACAGCTTCATATTCCGCAGACCTCCCACAAAGGCATTAACTTGCAGCGCATCACTGGCATTATGCACTTTCATGGCTTCAAGGTTGAAACGTCTCATGAAGTCGATAGTAGATTCCCCTTTTTCCTGCTTGATGTTCATAAGGTGGGTAGCACTAAGATGGAACTTCTTGTTCCCAATGAAAGCGTCTCGGAATTTTTGTCCCAACTGTAGAAAGCTAGAGATCGATCCGGGACGTAGCTTGTGAAACCACTCCCGAGCTCGACCTGTGAGCAACGTATCAAAAGCTCGACACTTCATGGCGTCATTGGCGTTTCTCAACCTCATCAAAGATATGTATCGATATAGATGGTCCTCTGGGTCCGTAGTACCGTCATAGGGCTCCATCTTTGGAGGCTTAAAGGATTCGGGCATCGTATATATTTCGATCTCGGGACTAAATGGCGACTCAAGCCATTCGGTGGGTTGATCTTTCCCCACAATGCGGTCGAACTCGTTTCGAATGCTATCCTCGACCTGCCGCTGAAGCTTTTCTTGCTCAGGACGTTTGCGGGTGTTAGTCACGCTGATTTCGATCGCGCCTTCCTCACACTCCTCTTCAACCCCAACCGGCCTCTTTCCCTTAGCATTATCAATCTCCTTACGACCTGGAGGGTCTAACTGGTGTTCAACAGGGGGATTGCAGATTACCTTACCTATAAATGCCGAGGCTACCACCCTCTTCAAGGCGTCCTCATCCAAAGATGCCAAGTGGTCTGCCATGTCTTGCAGCTGTGGGGGAAGCTGAGGCCTGGGAGGATCTGCAACTGCGGGTCTAGATCCAGTGGGGACTTCTTGAATCTGTGAGGGAACCCCTGCTGGATCTATATCCGTGTGCTCTTCGATCTGCATGTTCTTGCTGTTCGTCGGTTTCTTCCTTGCTGGCGGCACCATTGCAATCTCTTTACCAACTCACCGGTAGAAGCCCCTCCTTCTAGCGCCAAATGAGGATGCTAAATAACGCACCACCAGTGAACTGAGGCCACGTGCAATCTAAGGATGAGCTGTAAGAGATCGAGATGGCTAGATATGAACAAAAGATGGTGTTTTTGGTGTATTACGGCTGAGTCCAAGAATGTATCTTGGATTGCCTACGTATCCTGTGTGAAAGTCCAGGAATCAAGCCTTACGTAGTTCCCGGAGCTATGTATTTATAGGCACATGTCCTTCTTCTGCCCTAGAACTAAGGGCGGCTGGAGTTATTGTCATAAATACCCTTAAATGGGCCTTGCCTCCTTTCCCAAGTAACCTGTGGGATGTGGACCCAGGAGCACTGGCTAACGTATCTGAGATCGACTCGAAGACGGCCGACGTGGGCGCTCGAGTTCAGACACTTGGTGAATCCCACCCGAGCTGTGGTCTTCACTGGTACGTCTAGTATCGACCCGATGCCGATAGCCGGCCCAGACTTATTCAAACGCCAGATGGACCAATCAGATAATTCCACGTGGAGGTGTGTATTCTCGTATCATCAATATCCATTATTCACTACTCGCTATGAATCGAAGTGATGTGTGCATGTGCATTGGTTTTATATAAATGTGGCAAGATTAGAGTTTATGCAGACCTCATATCAAAATTCACCAACATCAGCATTCATACTTCTTAAGCCTCGCAATGGTTAAAGCACTAGAACAATAAGCAAGGGCGTATCTATAGGGTTTTTGGACTTGGAGACCGAGTACTACTCAAAGCCTCTTAAAGAGTTGAATATTCTTTTCATATCTTCATATTTTTCAAATACTATCAATCTCAAGGAAGAAAACTTTTTAGAGTATCCCCCTATCTTAGATCATGCATAGCATTGAATATTACCACAAGCGCGGGGCTACTTTGGTAATGTTACTACAAGCCCAGTGTTTTAACGCATTGTCAAACACAGGTACGTCTCAAGCTTATTACTCCGCTTTTGTTGGCAAGAATATCAGAATACATCGGCAGAGAGATATTGACACTAAGTTTACATAACCAATCATCTATGCAATGTACACAATATTAAATCGATTATTATGATTCGTGCGGTATACTCGATTCACAGATTGAGTAATTGAATAATAAATAACTACTCGCAAAAACGGGCATGATATCCTTAAATTTAGTTAACATAAGTATAAAATGATCACGTACTCATGAAACTTGGTTCCTTTCCTATCAATTCTTATCTAGGAACTCACAATTCTAAGGGTACGAGATACATAATATGGTATTTATTCAATTTTTCAAATTTTCTACCGTTTCATTCAAATTTCAATCATAACATAACATAGCTAAGTCTCCTACCCCCCCACTTAAACATGGCATTGTCCTCAATGACAAAAATAAATGAGAATTTAAGAAAAAGACTTAGCTCTGGAAACGGCTCTCAAGTAAAGGAACAATATCGGAGTAAATGTCAGCACGTTGTGGAGAAGCAAGTGATAACCTGTATAAGCAGACAAACTCCACGAAACCGTTAATAACACCATGTCTATGGAAGTTATAGAATAATGTGGCAGTAATTAGGTATGAATACCGAAAAACATTTTAAGCCACTTTATTTTATACAACCAAAGACAAGAAAAATACTAAATAGAAAGAAAAATAAACAAGCAACTAAAGATGGTGGTCTTTATCTACAACCTCCACCGCCTAAGTATTCTTAAAACCGGGTGGAGAAGACAAAGATCAAAAAGCATGACCCCATGTGGGAAAACACGAGGTTGACTGCTCACTATGTATTCGATCCAAAGATAAAAGAGAAACTTGGTAAGGTATAGCAGATTCAATGCGACCTATAGACTAAAGATAAAATCAAATACTTAGCACAGAAACTTCTCGCTCGCATTGGATACCAACAACTTAGGGAGATGTAGCTACTCCTCGAAATTACTAATAACCCAATGTATCACGTAAAAGTCATAACCGTCATCAACAAGTTCGGATCGGTGTGATAGTTCAGAACAAAACTTATCATCTAGAAATGCCGGAATAGTCGGAAAAGTGTGAAATTTAAAACTTCCAGTAGAAAGATAGGTTGTATTTTGATTGAACCAAAAACTCTTAAAATCTAGCTAGGGTCAGAGCTACACTTACCCCAACTAGGATCATGAAAATCAAAATGATAAAAGATAATCATTAAAGCTTAGCAATATTTCAAATTCCGCAACACAAAGGTATTTTGTGAACAAGATGGAGGTAGAGAGTATAATGGGTTGAGAAAAAGATACACATAAGGAGGGTAAGAAAAGATAAAGGGTGGGTAAGAAATTGTGTTTTTGGGATTGAGAATTGTTTAAAGGAATGGGATTGGGTGGGAGAGTGAAACTGATGGAAAGAAAGAGAGGCGATGAAAGAATGGTTAGAAATGTGAACTGTTGGGGTAGATTGGTGAGAGGATCGAAAAGGTTGAAGGGTGAAAAGGTATAAATGAAATGATAAGGGTAGTTGCAGAATGAATTGCGCACCACTTTGAATTTTCACTTGGATCACCATTCTAAAAGATTTTGGAAGTTGACCAAAATTGTTCTTGTTCGCACCAATCATTCTCTGTTACATTTTCAATAATTCTCAAGTTCTCTTGATGCTTCCATCTTAAGGTGGATTGCTAAATTTCCTTTTCTTTAGCAATTTCTTGACTCTCCTACGGAACTCTATTTCACGTGGCCTATATTGAGTAAAAAAGTTTTGCACATCCTTAGCCCAATGGCCATCGGAACATGGCAAAATAAAAAACCTCAACATATGTCACGTTACTTTTATTTGACTCAAAGAAAACAAAACCTAAAATCCTAAAAAGAAATCCTAAGGGTTTTAAAGAAGTAGTTACGAGTTTAAAGTCCTCATTTCGACTTTCCAAAAAGTATCCTTGTCGTTATCATTCTTGGATCGCTTGAGATATTGACCCCTCGAGCACTATATGAGGTGGGCTCGTTGCTTTTGTGGATTAATACCTTCCCTTGGTTGTGAGACCAAGGAAACGACATTTATCCATACCATTTATCCAAAGCTCTTACCTCGGCTCTCGTTTTAGGAATTAGTGAATTCTAAGAAACTCGGTTAAAATTACGGTTTTGGCCTTGACAATAAGAAACAATGAATCAAAGTTACTCCGAATAAGGTCGGTTATGTAGGCAAGCCTACGCCGTCTTATTCGTTGGAACATATGTGACAGTTCAGGCCAATCCGTCAAGATTAAGCCCCGTTTAGCCCGAAGGCTTATCGGCTATGCTAAGTCTTGTGGAACTGCTGTAACGTACATCACACGTGGAGGGGAGTCGATTGAGCCGAGGCTCGGTTAAACTCGCCCAGCCATGGTTAGACCATTTCCGAACCAATGTACTAACAGTCTCCAATTTCTAAATTGTCACCCAAAGCGTAATCTCGTTTCTGTTTAAGGTGGGTTCACCGAGAAGCCATCACCATAAAACTCAACGAAAGCAGAAGATGGTGTTCTCTCAAAACTCAACGTCTTCTTTAGATTGTGAATGCTTAAACTACACAATTTGTTGCTCCCTGGCCGAGTAGAAGCAATCTCATGCATAGGACAAAGAGATTTTAATGAACTACGAGGAACTCTTTATTCACCTTGCTTCCTTTCAACGACTACATGTTTCCCTACACCTCTAGATGAGACAGATATGGGGCAAAACCTTCCACACTAATAAAATTAATCTTACAAACCAACTCCGGGCTAAGATTCATACCAAGGTTCATGTATAGGCTAACTTATGCTCAAAAAACCAAAAGGTAGTAAAACATAAGCAAAAAGGTAGTACCTTGCCTTCAACATTGTACCACGAAGAATTTAAGCCTTTAAAATTTTTTCGAGCCATCTTTGTGCTTTAAAGGTATTGCTTCCATCGCTTTTCCCATCGTAGAGTAGTAATTCCGCAAGTTGCTGGGTTATTTTCTCAGCGCCCTTGAAAAATTACTGACTCAGATTATTGCTTTCCCTGGTTTCGCGAACGTAAGAAAACAAAAACAAACAGATCAGATCGATTTTAACATGGTTTCCCATGTCGCTATCGACTCTACGGATTAAACATCTGAGGGGATAAACAGACACGCGAAATTCCAGACTCAAAAAACACAAATCAGAAACCGTGTAAACAGAACAGAACAAGAACAAAACAAAAAAACAAAAAACAAAAAAAAAATTATAAATTCTCGGTCGACCGAATAATATTTTTTTCTTTTTTTTTTTAAGAATCTGGAATTTTCAGATGAGAGCAGATAACCGAGAGGACTCAAAGCGTAAAAGCGACTTCTAAAACAGAAAACTTGACATCAATAAGAAAATTATTTATATATAAAATTGACCGTTGGTTCCCCGGCAACGGCGCCAAAAACTTGATTGGGGTCAATCAGGTTATAATATACTTGACCACCATAAACCAACACTAGCAAGAGGACTAGGCCCATCGTAGTATTGCTATAGTGAATCAAGGTCGATCTCACAGGGAACCAATTGTGGATCATCTTATATACAAACAATTAATTAAACATGTCAAGGACATAGAGGCGGTCTACGACCAACATAAGACAAGAAAGGTAAAGACACGACTCAAACACATAGACAAATAACGTAATTAACCTCCCAATTATAGTCTTTATCGTTTGGACCTAGATAATTTATATAATAAACTGAACTTACTAACTGTCAATCCGTTTGTATCTATCTTAGATTGGCTACGGGAGTCATCCTCTTTAACTTGACTTAGCACCGGTTAGGTTGCTTGATCACTGTGATATTGTTACGTGACTTCGCCTTTTAAGTGCCTCCATCTCATATAACTCACACGCTTACGACTCTAAGGATGCCGATATTAATCGTACACCTCGTCTAGGCAACATTCCTATGGTTAGTCGTACTTCCTAAACGATTGTTTAGGGTGATTTTATACGATTTCTAATGTTATATTTTATAACAATTTCCTCCATATTCGTATAATTTGCATAGAAATCAAGGGTTTAATCGAATTATTGAGCAAATGAGTTTTAAAAGTGGTTAAGTGCAAATTTGTGTTAATTATGTGGTTTCATTGATAAAAATCTTTGAATATGAGATGTTACATTTTGCACGATGTTATCATGAATGTAGGTACGCTTGCATGTTAAATGAGGAGCTTAAACGAAGATCAGATGAAGATTAAGAAGAAAGCTCGATTTGAATAAAGAAAGCTCGATTCGATTCGGCCCAAACTTGGTGATCAAGTATTTCAAAATATGCCACGTAACATTATATTTTGAGGCCTAAAAGATGGATTTTGAGGAAAAGAAAAAGATGCCACGAGTTTACGAGATCAACGGATCAATATTTTCCAACGTACTTCTACCGTAACCTGTTTTTCGATGGAAATTTTACCCAACTTAGAGGCATTTTCAGGGGAAGAGTTCTTGACGAAAGTTGTAGATACTAAAATGAGCTTTCCAACGCATTTTGAATCACGTCAATCGGAGGTCTACAACTCAAGTTATGATATTTTTACCGAACTGCTGGAATTACGGACGAACCGGAGATATTTTGGCCAAGTTTGATGCATGTTACTCCATGTGCTCCTTAATGATGATGATGATGAGTCATAACAAACTCCACATGCTATTTTAGTGACTCCTCACCTTCACATGCAAAGTCATTATCACCTCCCACATGCTTATAACAAACTTGAGAATATTCCTTAGCATATTCTCTCCAAAAATATCTCCTCAACTACAACCTCTCCCTTATACACCTCTCCTCAACTCTCCCTATAAGAACTCCCTCATTTCCATCCATAAAGGCGCCTCCTTGGTCACTTTTGGCCAAGCTTTTACTTTTCCCGCCTTTTTTATGTAAATACTCAGTAGGCGTTATGCCGAGAATAAATTAGAATAGTAGTCTTGTTGTAATGCTTTCGAGCTACGCCCCGATTCAAATCATAATCGAGGATGATTGGCTAAGGTCTCTAAGCTAGAACCATCGTTGTGAAGCCACCATCACCGGAATAAACAAGGATTTCGTTTTCATTTGTTCTAGTGAGTTTCTTGTTCTTCCTTCATGTTTGAATTGTTTATGTGCAATTTGTATGATCTATACTTATGTTGCATGCTAATCGAATTTAGATACGATAGTTGATAAATTCGTAGATTACCGTGAAGGAGAATGATAATATTCTTCCAACATACGTAAGTTGAGGGTGAATGTTGTCAGATTAGGATTTATATCCATATCTTTGATCCGTAAATGCTTTAGTTGTACCGAGAGTGGTGAACTAATTAAAAGGCGATGAACCGAAAGGGAAAATGCCTCTTTAGCGTATAATAATCCAAGAACTTACGAATGAATATGTGTCTTTCTTGTTATTTTCGTGGGGTGGTGGATCATCGGTGCGTTCTAGTTGTTTTAAATTATAAATTTTTATTATCGTAGTTTTATTTATTTTCACGCTTGCTACCTTAGTTTGTTAATTGAAAATCCGAGATCATAATCATCAACTTTATAAAAGAAATCGAAGGCAAAAACTCTTTTTCGCACAAGTCCTCGCGGATACGATCCGGTTTCACCACTATAGCCGCGAGCCTTCGTGACTTGGGGTCGACATCGGTTTTATTTTATTACTTGTTATCTTTTGCTTTGTATAAAACCGCGAACAAGTTTTTTGGCGCCGTTGCCGGGACTTGGCACGGAAAATTTTTCGTTTCGGTTTTTTTGTCAACTAAGTTATCTGTTTTCGTCTTAAATAATAAAAAAAAATAAATAAAAATCTTTCGTAATTACCGAGAGAGAGAAAAAATATTTTCTTTTCGCTCGCTTTCGCTCAGTATTAGTTTTATAGTATTTTGTTTCTTTTTTACTGCTTAGACTGTTTTGAGCCTGTTTTAGTATAGTTTTTTTAATTCTAAAAAAAAATTAAAAAAAAATTTAAAAAATTCTCGATAAATACCGAGTGGATTCGTAATTACCGAGAAAGAGAGAAAAGAAACACGGAACACGTTTCAATCATTGAGGTTGGGTGATGGATTCTCGTGAATCCCACTCTGAAGCATAAGGATAAAATCTCAAACCTCGTGATTTAGGTGTTGGTGCCCAAACGTAGTTTATGCAAACTCGAACTCACGGGGACCACTTTTGTATAATCCGGAGATAGAGCGAACCATCGCCGACCAAACAGACGCTTGGCCCGGCTCACCGGACCAACGGACGAGGAACCACGGAAGGAAACAATCTGAAGGATACGCCGGAGGAGAAGCTCAAGTAGAGCCCAGGTTGAAGAAATGGCAGAGCAACGGACATTGGCGCACTTTGCCATGCCATCTATCGTGAAAGTTAATCCTCGCGGTCGTGATTCCCAAATCACGGCCGATAATTTCGAACTCAAAACTTCTTTAATCAATTTGGTAAGAGGTTCCACATTTCATGGATTTTCCACTGAGGACCCGCACGATCACATTCACTCATTTCTAGAATCGTGTGCGGGACTATTTTAATCAAAGGGGTCACTGAGGACGCCCTAAAGATGAAACTTTTTCCCTTCTCACTGAAGGGAGAAGCGAAAGAATGGTATAAATCCTTACCAGTCGAATCCATTACTTCGTGGGAGGAGTTGGAGAAAGAATTTTCGAGCCGCATTTTCCACCGCAAAGACGGCTCATCTCTTCGAATCGATATTCACTTTTGTGCAATCCGAGAAGGAATCTTTTACAATGCGTGGAGACGATTTAAGACTCTCTTGAGAAAGTGCCCCCACCATGGGTTGGATAAGCAAAGATTGGTCAACACTTTCTACAAATGGTTTGACCGAATTGACTAAGGAATGGTGAATAGTTCTCACTGGAGGCATTTTTCGAGAAAGACACCATGATGAGGATGGATGTTGTTTGAAGATATTGCAAAGTATAATTATGCCCCTACTACCTATGCAAAGGCCCAATCGTAAAAGCTCGATCGCAGCAGGAAGTATGAGGTAGATGAGACCACGTCTCTAAAAGCTCAGTTGGCCGCACTACAGAAGCAAGTGACGGCAATGAATGTTCAAAGTCTTGTGTGTGACAATTGCCATGGCCAAGGCCATCGTAGTAATCAATGCCAGCTTGACCCGATCTCACAGTCAAAGTCGTTTCAAAACAATGTCGTTTGCCAAAATTGCGATACCGCTGGGCACGATTCCATCGCTGTCATCTATTGTTGCATTCGTAAGAAGTGAATACATTCACTTCTCAAAATTATCGACCTTCGGTCGTAATCAAAACACTCAAGGATTCAATTATAACCGAACCACCCTGGTTTCCGATGGAGTGACCTTCCGGGCAAAGCAAACCCCCATCATTTTCAGGCCCCTAGGCCTAATCAAAGCAATTTTCAATCCAACTATCGACCAAAGATGGAACACCAATCCACCGCAAAATCAAAATCAATCATTTCGAGATCTTAGAACAAAAGTTGAGCGAGCAAATCACGGCCAACACTCAATTGGCAAATGCTTTAAGTACTCGACCAAGACTGGTGAGAAATTTGGAGGTGCAAATGGGACAAATTTCGGGCAAAGAAGCAAGTCGACCTCAAGGTCACCGCCGAGTTTTATCGAGAAGAACCCCGAGGGGTTAATCTGGTCCAAAATGACCGTAATTCTTGCACCGATCTCGCCGCACCATGGAACTATGGTCAAGATGAGTGAATGCTATAAAACCGAGGAGTGGGAAAGCGGTTGGCGGTCAAAGCCAACCAGTGAAATGAGTAGCCCCTCCCGTGAGCAGAGACGCAGAGGGGAAGATCTTTGTTCTCCTCGAGAAGGATGTTGGGACTACTATTGATCCAAGTGAAAGAGAAAATTTCAAGAAAAGGTGAAAGTTGAGAATTTCGATGATGAAGAGAATACTCACGAGAAGAAGTCGATTCTAAGTTAAGTTCGGGAAGCATGTGAGGTGGAAGGATAGGGAAGACAAAGCAATCAATGATAAGACGGCAAAGAAGCACTTTAATGAGGAAGACTTTTGTCGATCTCCTTACCCACCTAGCAAAAACAAGTTGTCATTAACAAATGATAAAGAGTATAAGAAGATAATCGACTTGCTCAAGAATACTGAGGCAAACATTCCATTAGTTGATCTTTTGGTAGGAATGCCAAAGTATACAAAGTTTATAAAGGACGCAGTAAGTTCGAAAAAGAAGCTCCAAGAGCTCGAGCACATAGTATTGAATGGAGAATGCTCAGCAATCAGCCAGACTAAACTTCCTGTGAAGTGTCCTGACCCTGGTAGATTTACGATTTCATGTACTATCGGGAACAGGGATTTCCACAATGTTTTGTGTGATTCGGGAGCATCAATCAATCTGATGTCTACGTCAATCTTCCAATCTCTTGGATTGGATCAATCTATTACGCTTAAACCTATTTCTCTTCAACTTGCTGATAGAAGTGTGAAATATGCAAGGGGAATTGTAGAAGATGTATTGGTCAAGGTTAAGAACTTCATATACCCAAATTGATTGGGTAATCATGGATATGACCAACGATAAGAAAACCCCTTGATCCTTGAAAGACCTTTTCTTGCAAACCGCCCGTGCCTTACTAGATTCCTACAAAGTGGCGTAAGTAACCTTACATTTGGAGGATGAGAGCATAAAGTTCAATGTGGGCAATGCAGTGAAGCACCCGTCCAGTGACACTTGTTTAGCTATTGAGGACGATTTCACTGATGAGTATGATAAACAAGTGTTCATGGGTAGTTGGGATGAGGAAGAATTCAATAAACTATCTGCAACTTGGACTAATGAGGAGTGGATAGAATTTTTAGAAGAGATTGACAAGGAAAGTTCTGATTACCACAAGGTGGTAGGAATGAAGATGAGGGAGAGGCATGGTGATATGCCCAGATTTGCAAAGGGAGATGAGGCCCTGTCTGTCACTGGGAGGCCATGATGCTCGTGAGCCCTTATAATAAGCTTGGAAATCTAGAGCCACCGGGGAGTTGTTTGTGTACTCCCGATGAATGAACTTTATGGAATGTCAAAGAAGATGGTTCGACAAACTTGATAAAAGAAGACTCTATGGCTGGGAGGAGTTGGCATCGAGGACTAAAAGAGGTAACGCTTTCTAGACAATTTAATTTTCGTGGTTCTCGTGATTGTTAATTTTTCTTAAGCTATTGATCTTCTTGAGTTCGGATTTTGGTTGATGATTTGTAATTAGTCGAGCAAACGACATTAACCTAAAAGCGCTACCGGGAGGCAACCCGCTTAAAAAAAAAAAAAAAAAAAAAAAAAACAAAACAAAAACTCTACATTTTGCATTATACTTTACTCATACTTTGTATAATAGTTTTCCAATACTTGAATTGATTTTCATTTTGTTTCACCAAGTCTCGGGATGAATGTTTGAATGTCATTTAAAGGAACGATTAGAGGTTATCCTAAAATCCCGAGGAAGTACAAAGAAAAATTCAAATGCATCATTTCTTAGATTTGGGTTGTTAGAACAATTTGAAATAACCTTGAGGATTTGGGTATAAAAGACTCATAGTTAATACTTTGTCACATATTTCATATCATGACCTAGTCTGTTTTAAATTTTCAAATAATGTGTGACATGTATTAGTTTAACTACTATGCAACTAAGGGAATAGGAAATTCAAAGTCAACCGAGTTTAAATTTTATTGTCTAGTCGAGCTCCCGACTATAATTAAGCCCTACTAGGACGGTAACCTAGATATCTTTTCCTTTTGTGTCTGTAGTTTATTTCTGTCTTTATTCCATGATATTGCTTTGTCTATCATCTTTTGTGCCCCTATCCCCGAGGTACGCCTTGTTTTCCCATGGTGTGCAGGATTTTTGCGATAGCGATTGTGAGTTTTTAGATAAACCAGTTTACGGTGGATGGTCCACGATCACTGATTTCATCGAGCATTTCGAGTCGATTCTAGGCCACTTCCGAATTGCCACTTTCGAACCACAATCGCCTAAGTGTTCTTTTTCTTTTACATCTCGCACAACCCGAGGACATGTTGTGATTTAAGTGTGGGGAGGGATCGGTTTATGTGTATCTACCATTTGCTTAAATTATTTTGATTCTATGCTAAATGGGCTAAATTTTCAAATTTTTGTTTATTCCCGAGTAAACAATGCATATCTTTGTTCGTTATTTTTATAGTCATTAATGCTATATTCCGTATGTTCGATAAGTTAGTTGTTTCACCCAATATATTTTTCACGAGCCATATTGAATGATGAGCTAAATTATAAAGCTATATCCCTTTTGATTAGTGATTTTTGATTATCTTATAAAGTCATGTGCTTAGTGCTAACGACGCTGTATCGTGAGAATTATGATAGTTTGTGTTTATAGCCGAGTATGATATATTGTGAATATCTCGAACGCTTGAATGTGATAAGTGAAACATAACTAATGTTCTTGCACAATAATTAACAAATAAATCATTGCTTGAGGTGTTATGCTCAAGAGGTTTGAATTGCTTTTAGCATGTTAACCAACCGCCGCGTAAATCTCTCAAAAAGTAATCAATTGTGTGTGTAAAGTCGGGTCGATGATTTGAGTGCGGTAGGCATTATCTCGAAATGTCCTATACCACTATGATGACCAAAGCTCACGATAATGTAAAAGTCGCTTTATGATTTGAGTAGATAGGGATTATCTCAAATTTCCTATTCTAGTATGACGGGCAAAAGCTCATTCGATGTGTGTGTTGAAAAAAAGAAAAAGTGTGAAAAAAAGAAAAAGAAAAAAAAATCGAAAAATTTATTATTATGAATAAGTTAAGGACTTAGTTATCGTATACCTTATCCCCAAAAGATAATGTGACATGTATATGTTGTAGGGATTATCCTCTGAGTATATCGAATGGCCCTAGATATATTCTATCATTCTTTCATGATATGTCACGCTTTTTGTAGGGTACATCTTATAAGTATCATTATTACTAGTTTGAAGGGGGTATTAGCTAGTTTGCTTTGAATTTTCAAGTTTGGACTTAGTGGAAGTTTTCTATGGCTATGCACACACATCGTGGTGAACTCTCGATTTATTGAGTATATGTTGTATTTCTTTGAGGTGTCTATCTTTTTCGAGCCTTGATTCTTGTTTTGTTTTGCTCGACGAGCAAAAGCTAAGTGTGGGGAGTTGTTTAGGGTGATTTTATACGATTTCTAATGTTATATTTTATAACAATTTCCTCCATATTCGTATAATTTGCATAGAAATCAAGGGTTTAATCGAATTATTGAGCAAATGAGTTTTAAAAGTGGTTAAGTGCAAATTTGTGTTAATTATGTGGTTTCATTGATAAAAATCTTTGAATATGAGATGTTACATTTTGCACGATGTTATCATGAATGTAGTACGCTTGCATGTTAAATGAGGAGCTTAAACGAAGATCGATGAAGATTAAGAAGAAAGCTCGATTCGAATAAAGAAAGCTCGATTCGATTCGGCCCAAACTTGGTGATCAAGTATTTCAAAATATGCCACGTAACATTATATTTTGAGGCCTAAAAGATGGATTTTGAGGAAAAGAAGAAGATGCCACGAGTTTACGAGATCAACGGATCAATATTTTCCAACGATTTCTACCGTAGAACCTGTTTTTCGATGGAAATTTTACCCGACTTAGAGGCATTTTCAGGGAAGAGTTCTTGACGAAAGTTGTAGATACTAAAATGAGCTTTCCAACGCATTTTGAATCACGCGTCAATCGGAGGTCTACAACTCAAGTTATGATTTTTTACCGAACTGCTGGAATTACGGACGAACCGGAGATATTTTGGCCAAGTTTGATGCATGTTACTCCATGTGCTCCTTAATGATGATGATGATGAGTCATAACAAACTCCACATGCTATTTTAGTGACTCCTCACCTTCACATGCAAAGTCATTATCACCTCCCACATGCTTATAACAAACTTGAGAATATTCCTTAGCATATTCTCCCAAAAATATCTCCCTCAACTACAACCTCTCCCTTATACACCTCTCCTCAACTCTCCCTATAAGAACTCCCTCATTTCCATCCATAAAGGCGCCCCTCCTTGGTCACTTTTGGCCAAGCTTTTACTTTTCCGCCTTTTATGTAAATACTCAGAGAGGCGTTATGCCGAGAATAAATTAGAATAGTAAGTATGTTGTAATCTTCTGAGCTACGGCCCTGATTCTGAAATCATAATCGAGGATGATTGGCTAAGGTCTCTAAGCTAGAACCATCGTTGTGAAGCCACCATCACCGGAATAAACAAGGATTTCGTTTTCATTTGTTCTAGTGAGTTTCTTGTTCTTCCTTCATGTTTGAATTGTTTATGTGCAATTTGTATGATCTATACTTATGTTGCATGCTAATCGAATTTAGATACGATAGTTGATAAATTCGTAGATTACCGTGAAGGAGAATGATAATATTCTTCCAACATACGTAAGTTGAGGGTGAATGTTGTCGATTAGGATTTATATCCATATCTTTGATCCGTAAATGCTTTTTAGTTGTACCGAGAGTGGTGAACTAATTAAAAGGCGATGAACCGAAAAAGGAAAATGCCTCTTTAGCGTATAATAATCCAAGAACTTACGAATGAATATGTGTCTTTCTTGTTATTTTCGTGGGGTGGTGGATCATCGGTGCGTTCTAGTTGTTTTAAATTATAAATTTTTATTATCGTAGTTTTATTTATTTTAACGCTTGCTACCTTAGTTTGTTAATTGAAAATCCGAGATCATAATCATCAACTTTATAAAAGAAATCGAAGGCAAAAACTCTTTTTCGTACAAGTCCTGCTGGATACGATCCGGTTTCACCACTATAGCTGCGAGCCTTCGCACTTGGGGCTGACATCGGTTTTATTTTATTACTTGTTATCTTTTGCTTTGTATAAAACCGCGAACAACGATCACTCAAGCTCTCGTCCAACTAGCAATTACCAAGTTATAGTCTCATGCTAATCTACGACGTACGTATAAGCAGGTGCATGCAATTCCCGAATATAAACCTACCTAGATAACGCTGAAAGTCCGGGAAGAGCAATTCATAAGCCTACCTAAGAGTTTTATATTGGTATTTCCTTTTTACACGTTTTAATTAAACTAAGCGAGTAACGTAGCCATAGCCATACCTACTGAGATAATAAATTCAACTAGGTTAACCTAACCATAAAGACGTGGCGTAATTAACAGATGACAGGGGCTCGGTCGACCGAGTGAATAGGCTCGGTCGACCGAATGAACTTATTCGGTCACCCGAATCGATTTCGTCCCCATATTACATCTTAGAATATATCTCTCAGCGTTTCATCATACAGAACAGATTAAACAGTTTTTCGCACAGTATTCATATAAGCTAACATAGATACGCATTAATTAAATCAAGTAGATTCATGAATAAATACTAAGTGTATGACGTTGGTTATGGGATCCCCATAGACAAGGAGTCGCCACATCCCTAACGTCATAGCCTAGATCTACATCATCTAGCTATGATTAACTAATTCAAACGATAAAGCATAATTGGGAGGGATTAATTACTTAAAAGAAAGAAACAGTAAAATAAAGGCTTACATATTTGCATTCTTAAATTGCTTGAAACCCTCAAATTATTCTACATTGTATCAAAGTTATATTATGAATTGTAAGATTGAAGAAAGAATGAAGGGATATTATGTATGTCTAAGGTGTCTGTTGGTACAAATTTCGTAGCTGCTGCTAATATAGAGGTTGTAACCGACCTAGGGAGGATCTAGAAGATATACACGCGAAAATCCCGTGAGTGACCGAACCGACATACTCGGTCGACCGAAGCTATAGGCTCGGTCGACCGAACCTATTTTTGGCATATTTTAAATATTTTCTTCGTCTGTCTTGCTCCCCACTGCACGCTTCGTGTTGATCTGATTAATCTTTCATTTAATGCTCCGATTTTCTTCCTCTATTATCTTGAGATTTCTTGATTGAATGACATTTATCCTCTCGATTTGTCGTGATCTCGCAAAATCGCATTTATCGCACAATAAATCGGTCTTTTAATAATAAAACACTAAATACCAAATATCATATTAATAATCACTTAACATTAAATAATAAATATAAACGAGTGATTTAATACGAAATATATATTATTTGGCTCGATTTAAGGATAATGTTGATGACATTTACGGGTATAATTTGACCGTCATCAGTTACACCTACAAAAAGGGAACAATTTATCATGAACATTATTTCTTAACCATAGTAGATGATTACACAAGGTATACTTGGGTGTTCCTCCTTAAGACCAAATCACAGGCCAGTGCCACAATCAAATATTTCTGTAATTTTGTTAACACTCAGTTTGAAAAACAAGTTAAAATCATTAGATCAGATAATGGCCTGGAATTCAAGCTAACGGAATTCTATAACACACATGGCATCACTCACCAGACTTCATGTGTCCACACCCCTGAACAAAACGGAATCGTTGAAAGAAAACATCAACACATACTCAATGTGGCTAAAGCTCTAAAAATTCAATCTAACATACCTTTACACGACTGGGGGTTCTGTGTACAACATGCAGTGCATCTTATTAATCTTACAACATCACCTAAATTGAAGCATCAAACTCCTTTCCAGAGGTTATACTTAAAACCCCCAGTGTACTCAAACCTTAGAGTTTTTGGTTGTCTCACTTTTGCTACAAACCCTAGTGTACACAGAACCAAATTTGATAACATGGGCATGCCTTGTGTTTTCTTAGGCTATCCACCCAATGTCAAAGGTTACTTGCTTCTAAATTTAGACAATCAAACCATCTTCATTTCCAGAAATGTTATATTCCATGAGACTATCTTCCTATTCACTCTCAAAGCTGCCAAAAATTCTCATGACCTTTCTTACTCTTTCCTTTTACCTGCTAGTAATAATCATCTTCCTTTTAACCTCCAAAGCACTTCTCCAACAGATCCTACATCATCTACATCACATCAAAACTCATCACCTAGTCCCACTACATCTAACTACCAACCTGTTACTGATTCATCTCCCACTACATCAGTTTCTACTGATCCTAGTACCCATGATTCTATCCCTTTGTCTCCAAGCTCTACACCCACACAGACTTCTGCCTCTACACATGATTCCCCCAACCAAGATGCAGGACCTCCTAATGTGCCTGTCAGACAATCTGTCAGACCCAAACAAATGCCAAAATACCTTTAAGACTATGTTTGTCATCATCTATCTACCCACACAACCACAAAATACCCAATTCAAGAGTATGTATCTTATGATTCACTTGCACCTGACACTAAAAAACTTGCTTTGAGTGTGAATGTCACAGGTGAACCAGTTAGCTATCAACAAGCCATCAAAGATGACAGGTGGAGAGATGCAATGACTGTAGAGATTGATGCTCTCCAACACAACAATACATGGGATGTTGTCCCTCTTCCCAAGGGCAAAAGACCTATTGGGTGCAGGTGGGTCTATAAGGTCAAATACTTAGCAGATGGCACTGTAGAGAGGTTTAAGGCTCGTCTGGTAGCCAAGGGGTATACCCAACAGTTAGGCATTGACTACCATGACACTTATGTTCCAGTTGCAAAGCTTACAACAGTCAAAGTTATCATTGTTGTGGCAGCAGCAGCACACTGGCACTTGGAACAATTAGACATTAATAATGCCTATCTCCATGGGGATTTACCAGAAGAGGTCTATATGAGACTCCCTCCTGGGTATGATGCTCATATTCCTAATGCAGTTTGCAAGATAAAAAAATCTTTATACGGGCTTAAACAGGGTGGACGACAGTGGAATGCTAGACTTACCTCCTATCTTATCTCCTTAAACTTTAAACAATCCAAAAGTGACTACAGTCTGTTCACTAAAGGTTCACATACGAACTTTGTTGAATTATTAGTCTACGTGGATGACATCATCCTAACTGGCCCTAATTTGGAAGTTATACAAGACATCAAAGTCTGTCTAGACAACGAATTCAAAATCAAAGACTTGGGACGCCTACACTATTTTCTTGGGGTAGAAGTGGCAAGAGGTAATAAAGGAATTACCTTGTCTCAACGCAAGTATACTCTTGATCTTCTATCGGAATACGGTCTTCTGGCTTGCAAGCCTGCATCTACACCCATGGTTTCCAGCGCCAAATTAGCCAAATCGGATTCCCCATCTTTACCCGACAATAGCAAATATCGGAGTCTGATTGGAAAGCTAATTTATTTGACATTCACCCGGCCGGATATAAGTTTTGTCGTACAACAGCTCTCTCAATTTCTTGATTGCCCTACTGAAAAGCATCAACAAGCGGCAATTCGATTACTCCACTTCCTCAAAGCTGATCCCGGTCAAGGGCTCTTGTACTCAGCCGAACCCATTACTCATCACTCAGCCGTTGCTCATATATCTTCTGATTCCCTCCGATTGCAAGCATTTTCGGATTTTGACTGGGCCGGCTGCCCTGATACTCGTCGTTCGATCACCGGCTGGTGCATCTTTCTGGGCCGATCATTAATCTCCTGGAAAGCAAAAAAGTAGAGTACGGTCTCTCGGAGTTTGGCGGAGGCGGAATACCGAGCCCTCGCCGCCACATCATGTGAGTTACAGTGGCTGGTGTATTTGTTATCAGATATCGGCATTAAACCCCATCTACCAATTCCATTATTTTGTGACAACACCAGTGCGTGTTACATTGTGGAAAATCCCGTGTTCCATGAGCGCACAAAGCACATCGAACTCGACTGTCATTACATCCGAGACAAGTTTCAAGCTGGTCTGCTCGTTCCAAAATCAATTCCCACTGAACAACAATTAGCAGATATTTTTACTAAACCGCTTGATGCACCTCGATTCACTCGGCTGGCTAGTCAACTTGGCATCTATTCTATCTACTCCCAGTCCAGCTTGTGGGGGGGGTGATACAGCTTCATCGTCTACATCATCATAAATGGGGATCAAGTTTGGACTTTACATTGCAACGGAATATTCCAAGAATATTCCCTGAATATTCCGCAGAATATTCCTTTATCACAGAATATTCCACTGAATATTCTCTAGTTGACAAATCTCTAAGACAAACATGTTAAGTGTATAAATAAAGGCAATGTACATACAAAATAACACTTTTGAATCAAATAAAAAGATACTTTCCATTTTATCTTATTTTCCACAGATTCTGCATTGGTTCTGATGATTACTAAAGCTTGGTCAGCTGCCAAAGAGTCAAACATGACAAAGGACGAGGTTGGATGATTGCTGTAACGCCCCGTTCCCGGATACCGAGCCCTTGTCCGGAAATACGACGTTCGGCACATATATAAATAAAATTTAATTCATTTATATATGTAAGCCTACAATCAATACAATCAAAGTGCGCGGAATTTAATGCTCGGGTAATGAATATCCATAAAGATACTAGAATACGAAAAGGTACTAGAAGTCGAAAGTGTATCAAAACAATACAACTGAAGTCCCTCGAAAGTCCAAACGAAATACTATGAAATAAGAAATAAAGATGAACACCCGTCATCCCAAAGTGCCATGAACAAAGTATATAAAACAGTGCAACATTTCAAATGTAAAAGAAAGTGCATGGAATGAAACATCAAGCTCAGAGATCCTCCTCAGGGACATACTCCTCGTAATACTCGTAATCATGTCCGCCTTCTCACCCCCAAGCACATATAACAGAAATGCACAAAGTGTAAGTATGTAATACTCAGTAAGGAAGAGAAGTACGTTTAAGCTTAGAATATACAAAGTTTATTATTAGATTTCAATTGAAAAGACAAGACAAACTCGATTCTACGCATAAAGGTTACATCTCCCAATATGCCTAAACTGTAGCTACTTAGCTTATCTTTGTTACAACATGCTATCAAGGTGGGAACGTGACATATTGAAATCTTCAGATACAATAACCCGGAACGTATTGAAATCTTCAGGATACAATCACCGGTTCCGATAGTATGAACATACGGCGATGCCTATAGGCCTGCAGGCCGATAGGACACTCACTTTGACTGTCTGTTCACACATCACGCTATAGATCTTCAGGATCTACCCAAGACCACATGGTGTTTAATCTTTTATCTAGTAAGTTGTGTAGTAATAGGTGATTAACTAACCGTCCTAGTTCATTTAGATAACACTCCCTTACCGACACCACTCATCATGATCAAGAGACCAATTCCATCCTAAGTAAGGTTTAAAGGTGTTATCATAAGATGGTAATACACTTAAAAGGGTTTAAGGTTGATTAAACAACCCTAAACGATAGTTGAAAGCCAAATTAAACAAAGTGGAAGACCGGCTCCAGGTGGGACGCCCGTGCGAGGACCAGACGCCCGTCGAAGTCCCTGGGCGCTCGTCCAAAAATAGTGGGCGCCCCGCCGGACATTCCCCTTTCAATCTGTATCAAAATTTCACCTCGAAGCCCGTCCGAGGTATCAGGCCTTCGTCCAAGGTTGGACGCCCGTCCAGAAACCGGACGCCCGTCCGACTGGCGATTTTTCCGTAAACCGATTTTGCACATCATCGTATTCATCCGTTTTCAAACAAAAACCCAAACTTTCCGACCAAAAACACTCGAATTAAACTACCACCCATACCGAACATCACCCATCATTTAGGCATCAAATTAACACAATTTAGATCACCAAAGCAACAAGAATTCAACACAACCAATGTATAATCAAAAGCGCAAACGTAAAGGGTTCTCCTTACCTTTTTCTGCCTAAAACTCAGAACTAGCTGCTGATCCTGGTACCGATGCGAAGCTCTCGTCACGAGGATTCCAACGGTATGCTATGATATGAAAACGGAAGAGGAACGAATGAGATATTAAGGATCGAGAATTGACGGTTTCAATGCCCAAAACAGCGGTTTCTCTTTTCTGAGGGGGAGAAGTGCGGCTGCTCCAAAATTCCGGGTTTTAGGAAAAAAAATGATTAGGTTTTAGTATATTTCCGTTTATATACGACAACCTAATTATCATTTAAACCCGAATTTACTCAAATACCCTCGAACAACCCGTGAGACCGAAACCGTTACAATTCAAAGGATTTTAACTCCAACGAAGCGGAAAAAGAATATTAATTACGCCGCAAAATGACACGCCCGCCTCTTTTACGAAAGTCGGAATATTACATTCTCCCCTTAAGTGGAGTTTCGTCCTCGAAACTAGAACGCACTGGTAAATCCAAAATTCCGGGAATTCGTTGGTCATATCACCTTCAACTTCCCAAGTTGCTTCCTCAGGTGTATGATTGCTCCACTGAACAAGAACCAACTGAACCATCTTCCTCTTAACCATCTTTTCTTTCCTGTTCAGAATCTTAATCGGCTTTTCATCATAAGCGAGGTTGTCCTGAAGTATCTCTGGATCCACTGTAGATTCAACCTCTGTCATCGTCAAACACTTCTTCAACATCGAAACATGGAAGACGTTGTGAACCCTGGACATTGACTCTGGCAACTGGAGTCTATAGGCTAACGGTCCAATCCTCTCCAGGATCACAAAAGGTCCAACATACCTCGGGCTCAACTTTCCTTTCTGACCAAAACGCTTTACTCCTCTCATTGGTGATGCCTTCAAGTAAACACGATCACCAACCTCAAACTCAAGCGGTCTCCGTCTGACATCTGCCCAACTTTTCTGCCTGTCCTGGGCTATCTGCAGATTCTTCTTTACTAACTGAACCCTCTCTTTGGCTTGCTCAACTAACTCTGGCCCAGTGAGCTGTTTCTCCCCAACGTCGTCCCAAAACAAAGGCGTCCTACATCTTCTACCATACAAAGCTTCAAACGGTGGCATGCCTATGCTCGCGTGATAACTGTTGTTGTAAGCAAACTCGTGAATCGGTAGATAATCTACCCAAGATCCGCCTACCTCCAAGACACATGCTCTAAGCATATCCTCAAGTGTCTGGATAGTCCTCTCAGATCGACCATCATGTCGAGGATGAATTTGTACTCAAATCCAACCGGGTACCAAATGCCTCCTGTAAGCTCTGCCAAAACCGACTGACGAACCTCGAATCCCGATCAGAAACAATGGAGACTGGAACTCCATGAAGCTTCACTATATTGTCCATATATAGTTCCGTCATCCTTGCCAAGGGCATATTCATCTTGAAAGGCAAGAAATGAGCCGACTTGGTTAATCTATCAACGATCACCCAAATAGAGTCATGTCCACCCTTCGTCTTAGGCAAACCCGAAATAAAGTCCATGGTGATCTTTTCCCATTTCCATTCTGGGATATCCAATGACTTAAGCATCCCGCCTGGCTTCCTATGTTCAGCTTTCACTCTCTGACAGACGTCACACTCAGAAACAAACTTAGCAATCTCTAGCTTCATTGAGGGCCACCAAAATCTTTCTTTCAAATCCCTGTACATCTTGGTAGAACCCGGATGCACTGCAAAAGCAATCTTGTGTGCCTCTTCCATAACTCTCTGTCTCAAATCTCCAACATTAGGCACACAGAGGCGATCCTGGTACCTGATTTCCACTCTGATCCAACACGTAGCCAAGCAGAGGCTTCTCTCTTGCAACTCTCTTCAAGTCAACCCAAAGCGCATCTTCGTCTTGCTTTGCTCTCGATCTCATCCATCAACTCGATCTAGCCAACAACGGTCTTTAAACCGGCGATCCTCAATCTGATCAAATCACGCTAAAGCGCAAATCATCAACCCCCCTGTTTGTGATAGCCTCAATACTGGGCTCTAAAGCCATTGGTTTCCTACTCAAGGCATCTCGCTACTACATTTGCCTTTCCCGGTGTGGCTTGAATGTCCAAGTCATAGTCCTTCACGAACTCTAGCCATCTCCGCCGCCTCATATTCAAATTCTCTGAGTGAAGAAATACCTTAAACTCTTGTGGTCGGTGAAGATTCTAGCCTTGACCCCATCTGAGATAGTGCCTCCAAGTCTTTAATGCGAAAACCACTCGCTTTGCCAACTCTAAGTCGTGTGTGGGATAGTTCTTCTCATGTACTTTCAATTGCCTGGATGCATAGGCAATGACCTTTCCTCCTCTGCATCAACACACAACCTAGACCACCCGCCTCAGGCGTCGGTGTAGACATCATAGTCATCGAACACCTCGGGTACTGCCAATACTGGTGATGTAGTTAACCTGTCCTTTAACAACTCAAATGCTAACTCACACTCGGGTGTCCAGTCAAACTTGGTGTTCTTCTGTGTAAGTCTAGTGAGTGGAGTGGCTATCCTTGCGAAATTCTTCACAAACTTTCTGTAGTAACCACCAAACCGTAAAGCTCCTAACCTCAAATCAGTAGTCGGTGTAGGCCAACTCTTAATCGCCTCAATCTTGGCCGGATCAACCTGAATGCCATCACACGAAATGACATGACCCAAGAAGCTCACTTGGTCCAACCAAAAGTCACACTTGGAAAACTTTGCATACAATCGCTACTTCTTCAACATTTCCAAAACAATCCGCAGATATTCCTCATGCTCCGCCTCGTCCCTAGAGTATACCAGAATATCATCAATGAAGACAATTACAAACTTATCTAGGTAAGGCATGAAGACCCGCTGCATCAAATCCATAAATGCAGATGGGGCATTAGTGAGTCCAAAAGGCATAACAAGGAACTCATAATGTCCATATCTAGTCTTTGAATCTTTGTCTTCGGAATATCTCGCCACTTTAACTTTTAGCGATGGTAGTAGCGACCGCCAAATCAATCTTTGAAAACACTTTCCGACCTCGCAGAATCGATTGAAGCGGATCATCTATCCTCGGTAGTGGATACTTATTCTTGATAGTCGAGTTGTTCAAGGCCCCGTAGTCAATACACATCCGCATGCCGCCATCCTTCTTCTTCACAAACAAAGCTGGTGCTCCCAAGGTGAAATCTTGGGGTGAATGATGTTCCTTTCTAACATCTCCTTGAGTTGAGCCTTCAACTCCTTCAATTCAGCCGGTGCCATCCTGTATGGTGCCTTGGCAAGCGGTGCCGCCCACAGGACTAATCAGTATCTCAAACTCAATGGCCTGTGCCTGCATGTTCCCTAGCAACTCATCTGGAAAAACCTCTGGATAATCTCTGACCACTCTAGTATCTTCCAACTTGGGCTTTACTTGTTCCACATCCACTGCGTACAACAAGTAGCCCTCACATCCTTTCTTCGACATGCCCCGATGGGCCTTGACTCACGAAATGATAGGATGTCTCTTCTTGCCTGGCACTGTAAAGCGTTCACGACAAGTCTTATCTGCTTTCCCGGGACTCAAAGTAACTCTCTTGGCCCTGCAATCCAAGTGAACATAATTCTTGGATAGCCGTCTATCCCAAGAATCACATCAAAGTCGAGAAATCCATAACCGTGAAGTCGCTCTTTACACCGATAAGGTCCAACTGAACATCCACTTGTGGTATCATCTTAACCACCTTATTTACCTTGCCTAGGGTGTAACAATCTCCATAGTATCTCTCAAAGGCTCCATAGGTAAATCTAGTTTCTTAGCAATCCTAGAGGACACAAAGGTGATTGAAGCTCTGTATCAAATAAGGCCACGACTACTAGATTGCCTACTCTTATCATACCTATCATGCATTTGTCCAATTAACTAAAGTTACAACATGTTCCAAGCATGCTATAAATAACTCAGAAGAACAAAAATCAAACATAAAAGGTACCTGAGATCACATCATCCTCTGGCTCAAACTCTCGGGCATCAACAGCAAACATCTACACCTGCTTACTCGGACCTGCTCTATTAGGGTGACTCGCTCGAGCACTGGCTGCCTTGCGTGGACAATTCTGGAGAAATGACCTGCCGCCACAAAAGAAACAACTGAGGTAGCTGGTGGCCTATTTGCCGTGGAGCGCCAATCGGTGGTCTAGCCGCCGGTGGCTGGCTTCTGCCGATGGGGCACCAACCGGTGGTCTAAGCTGGCATGCTGTGAGGAAACCTCTGAGCTCGCTGCTGCGCGCGCCGCCGCCATCGCTCGACTTGTCTCAAAGCTTCTCTTATTACCAACAACTACTGTAGCTCTCTTCCTGAAAGTCTCGACTTCCAAGGCTTTATTCAGTAGCTCCGCCATATTCCTTGCGGTAAAGCCTAGCATGCCCGACTGAATCCCATATGCCAAACCGTCCTTGTAACGGGCCATCTTTCGTTCTTCCACTTGCATCAACTCCGGATAAAATCTTCCTAACTCATTGAACCGATTTGTATATTGGGACACTGTCATTTGATCGCCTTGCTGAAGTTTCAGAAATTGGCTAGCCTTTTCTGCTTGTACCGTTGCCGGAAAGTACTCGTCGTAGAACATGGCTTTAAAAGCCGCCCAATCATTACCTTGCCATTTGCTACTCGAATCGCATCTATCCAAGACTCATTTGAACCTAAAAGAAAACCGACCGCTAATCGGGCCATCTCCGTCTCGAGGACACCTATATTCTACACGATTTCTCAAAACTTCGATCCATTCCTCGGCCTTTGCATGTTCCACATTCCCATAAAAATCTTGCATACGGTTTCTTCTCACCTAGTGTGCCAATCATCGATGGTCTTGACTCAACAACCGGTCTAAGCGGTGGGTAACCCGGAGGGTAACCATAGGGGTATCTCTTCTGCTTCTCTTTGAACCGGTGGCCTGAAGGTGATAGACGAGGGAATGACCAAGGGGTACTGCGGTACATTCTGTTGATAGTAATCTGAGCTGATGCTCGGCTGATAAGGAGGATACACCTGGTATGCTGCGGAGGATACGGCGGAGGGTACTGTGGTCGCTGAAAACCATCTTGAGGATAGCTGATATGGTGCCTGTATCCTTTGGTGGTGGATAAACAACCGTCCTCTCTTTGAAAGCGCCCCGACCTAGGTTGATACGAAGAAGGCCAAAGTGACGCTGCATGGTTAACCCCAGGTGGAGGAGGTGGTGGTGGAGTCGATGTTGATCCTGCTCCGGCTCGAGGTGAAGGTGTAGTTTGTGCGAGGCGGTGGTGACAAAGCTGCGAAGACCCACAGAGGTTTCACCCCTCTCGGATGGTGATTACAAGAGTCAAAGTCTTCGATCTTGTGTTTCTACTCATCCACGACAACCAAGAGAACCAGAGTGTTACTAAGGATCTAAAGATAAGATTGAGTTAAACTCAAGGAATAGAAGCCTAAGGAACACGTATCTCTCGATACCAAAGCATAACGCCCGTTCCCGGATAACGAGCCCTTGTCCGGAAATCGACGTTCGGCACATATATAAATAAAATTTAATTCATTTATATATGTAAGCCTACAATCAATACAATCAAAGTCAAAGTGCGATGAATTTAATGCTCGGGTAATGAATATCCATAAAGATACTAGAATACGAAAAGGTACTAGAAGTCGAAAGTGTATCAAAACAATACAACTGAAGTCCCTCGAAAGTCCAAACGAAATACTATGAAATAAGAAATAAAGATGAACACCCGTCATCCCAAAGTGCCATGAACAAAGTATATAAAACAGTGCAACATTTCAAATGTAAAAGAAAGTGCATGGAATGAAACATCAAGCTCAGAGATCCTCCTCAGGGACATACTCCTCGTAATACTCGTAATCATGTCCGCCTTCTCACCCCAAAGCACATATAATGTAAATGCACAAAGGGTAAGTATGTAATACTCGAAAGGAAGAGAAATACGTTTAAGCTTAGAATATACAAAGTTTATTATTAGATTTCAATTGAAAAGACAAGACAAACTCGATTCTACGCATAAAGGTTACATCTCCCAATATGCCTAAAGCTGTAGCTACTTAGCTTATCTTTGTTACAACATGCTATCAAGGTTAACGTGACATATTGAAATCTTGAGGATACAATAACCCGGAGCGTATTGAAATCTTCGAGGATACAATCACCGGTTACGATAGTATGAACATACGGCGATGCCTATAGGCTGCAGGCCGATAGGACACTCACTTTGATTTGTCTGTTCACACATCACGCTATAGATCTTGAGGATCTACCCAAGACCACATGGTGTTTAATCTTTTATCTAGTAAGTTGTGTAGTAATAGGTGATTAACTAACCGTCCTAGTTCATTTAGATAACACTCCCTTACCGACACCACTCATCATGATCAAGAGACCAATTCCATCCTAAGTAAGGTTTAAAGGTGTTATCATAAGATGGTAATACACTTAAAAGGGTTTAAGGTTGATTAAACAACCCTAAACGATAGTTGAAAGCCAAATTAAACAAAGCTGGAAGACCGGCTCCAGGTGGGCGCCCGTCGAAGGACCAGGCGCCCGTCTCGAAGTCCCTGGGCGCTTTCGTCCAAAAATAGTGGGCGCCCGTCCGGACATTCCCCTTTCAATCACTGTATCAAGAATTTCACCTCAGGCGCCCGTCCGAGGTATCAGCGCCTTCGTCCAAGGTTGGGCGCCCGTCCGAGAAACCGGACGCCCGTCCGACCTGGCGATTTTTCGAAGCGATTTTGCACATCATCGTATTCATCCGTTTTCAAACAAAAACCCAAACTTTCGACCAAAAACACTCGAATTAAACTACCACCCATACCGAACATCACCCATCATTTAGGCATCAAATTAACACAATTTAGATCACCAAAGAAACAAGAATTCAACACAACCAATGTATAATAAAAAAGCGCAAGCGTAAGGGTTCTCCTTACCTTTTTACGCCTAAAACTCAGAACTAGCTGCTGATCCTGGTACCGATGCGAAGCTCGTCACGAGGATTCCAACGGTATGCTATGATCTGAAAGCGGAAGAGGAACGAATGAGATATTAAGGATCGAGAATTGACGGTTTCAATGCCCAAAGCAAGCGGTTTCTCTTTTACGAGGGGAGAAGTGCGCGGTTGCTCCAAAATTCAGGGTTTTAGGAAAAAAATGATTAGGTTTTAGTACATTTCCGTTTATATACGACAACCTAGTTATCATTTAAACCCGAATTTACTCAAATACCCTCGAACAACCCGTAGACCGAAACCGTTACAATTCAAAGGATTTTAACTCCAACGAAACGGAAAAAGAATATTAATTACGTTTTCGCAAAATGACACGTCTGCCCTTTTTACGAAAGTCGGAATATTACAATTGCTTCGTCTATTCTTTAACTTTATATCCGCTAAGATATTAAACATTTCTTAATTGAATTCAGGTTTTGGTTTTCATTTGTTCAGGTGAAAGATGTGTTATATCATTTGTATACCACTGCAAGGGGTAATCTACAAAGGCTCATGCCAAAAGAAATTAGAATACTAAAGTATCTTCTCACAATTGAAGACCCTGAGGAACGTATGGACGCTTTAAATGATTCTTTCACTCCCGGGGATGAACTTGAAGGAACGGATATGGACAGCGTTTACACGTATGTATTCTGAACCTTGACACGTGTGTGAACAATGCAAAAAAGCTCTTTAGGTTTCCGGTAGAATTTTTAGGGTACAGTTAGTTTCTTTGTTTTTGAGTGTACTCACTAAATAATGATGCAAAACCACCCTTTGGCTTTAGCTATTCGTGTCTTTTGTTCATGCAAATTAAGCCTTGTGAATTGGCGCCACATTTGCACCGCCGCAAATTCTCTCCATAACCCTTTTGAGGTAAACGATAATGATGATGTGCGATGGAAACTAACCTCATCTGGAAAATTTTCAGTAAGCTCGGCATACCACGCAATCCGAGAACCGTTGGCCACATCACTGCCGCAAGGCAACTGTGTTTGGAAATTAATTTGGTCCATTAAGGGACCACTTCGGGATAACTTACTACTTTGGCAGAGCTGCTGGGATGCCCTCCCAACTGCGGCTTTTCTATACGATCATCACATTGCGGAGGACGACACATGCTTTATTTGCGATACTCATGCCGAATCCACCCTTCACGCATTCAGAGATTGCCCTTGGGCTACTGATAAATGGAGAGGAGTTATTCATCGACATTATTGGTTCCTTTTTTGCTCAATTCAGGAGATCCCTGTGTGGCTAGAGAATTGCCTCAAGGTGAACATGCACAAACATGATAACATTATATACTGTTGTTTCCTATTTCGAGAAATCCTGATGGGTCTTTGGTACTGGCACAACCAGGAGGTTCACTACATGGAGCACAGGCGCTCCCCTAAGGCAGTTTTGATCTCTGAAGCTGTTCGTCGAGCTAAGAAGCTTAGGCTCGCTTGGATGTAATTTTTTGAGTTTTTTTTCTACTATATGGACTAGAAAGATTGTATATTCTGCAAAGTATTACCTCTTGTACAATTTTTGATTATTAATAAAAATATCCGGTTTCAACCAAAAACACCCTTGTGAATTGACAAAAAAAGGTTCCTTGCTCTCATCATCGCTGATCAGGTCTCTCTTTTTTTACTTTCAATTGACTTGATTCAGGTTTTTTTTAAACAAAAAATTGACAGAAAAATATAAAAAATGCTTCGAGCTTATCTAGTGATGACCAAAATAGTAACGACCAACCTTAACCGGCAGAGTACCGGGTCGGAAGCACTATAGTGGAGGGTAAGGTTGTATCCCTCGATGAATCAATCGAGTACCAAAGTCATTATCAAACTTAGTTTAGGTCAATAATAGGTTGTTCGCGTTATCAGTTATACTACGACGACAATTAAACGAAGGGTACTTATAAGAGTGAAGCATAGCCAGGACATGATCCAATTGAATACTTTCACCCCTCTAATCCACTATCTCGGGAACGAGCTTAACCTAGCAACCAACCTAATGATCATATCGACTCATTCACGGGTGCAAACTCTTAAGTTAGTGTAAGACGCCATGCAACAATCAAACTCCCTTTGTCCGGTTCAACAGTCCACCTTTAAGGATTTAACTGACCGAAAGAAGATTAACGCGCTAGAGTTGCTCGATTTCACAACTGAATGAACCTCACTCCCTAATCAATATAAACAACTCAGTTGATTATAAGAAATGATCTTAAAACCCCTTTTCCCACACCCCTTCGCAACATACATTTATTAAAGTGGTGTGTGTGTGTGTGTTCATTAACTAGGTGTATAGCCTAATTCAAGCATTAAGAACAAGTTTTAAGGCATGAATTCGTCGATATAACATCAATTAAGCACTACCCATTCCCAATTTCATCAATTAAAGGGTGATTTCTACAATCTTCACACGACTTGACTATGAAATGTTTAGCTACTCATAAATAAACAAGAAATAATGATCAAAGAGAGGATGAAAGCCATAAAAAAAGAATACAAATGAAATTAATTATCAAAATCGTAGAAATTCGTCTTTACATCAAGTAACTTCAACACCCATGTCCAAAGATGATGAAGAGAAGCCAAAATGTAAAATCTAACTTGATTGAGCTAAAATCTAAGGTTGATTTAGCTCAATCTAAGAAACGGAGGAGTAGAAATTAATCTAGGGATTAAAGAGGAAGATTTTGACCTAAAAGGGTAGAGAATTATCTAAGAGTATGTGTGTAAAAGTGTGGAGAAGTGTCTTAAAAATCTATGCCAAAAGTATTTATCGGTTCCCAAAAATATGTAGAAAAATAGTCTAGTACGCACGCACTGGCTCTTGTTGGCTAGAGAAATGTGGATCTACCTCGTGTAGTGCGCCTGCACTGGCTCTAGTGCGCTCACACTAGCTCTCTGTATCAAAATTGGACTTTCTGCTTTCCTGGTGAGCCCGCACTGGATCTAGTGTGCTTGCACTGGCAGCTCTGTATCAAAACAGGACCTTCTGTCTCTCTGGTGCGCACGCACTGGATCTGGTGCTCCCGCACTAGATGCCAGACCTTCAAATCTTCATATTTTCTTCAATTCTTCCATTCCCGAGCCTTGGTTTCATCTTTCTAAGCCTAATGCCTCAACTTCCGGGCTCTCAAGTCACATGTATCTTGCATCACAACATCCACACATATACCAAGCGTAACTCCGCAAGACAACTAAGGATCGAAAAGGGCTAAAACAACGTAAAATGGTGAGCTTTTTCCTCACAGTGGATGTGCAGTGTAGTTTTTGCCATATATATGGTCTAAAACTACCCGGAATGAACCAAAAGTGCCGTAAACGGGGGTTGAAACATGTACCGGAGCATAATAAAGTTGACTCTCATCAACCAACCCCCACTTAGCCTTTGCTCGCCCTCGAGCAAAAATGAGTGTTTTAAAAGAATCCAAAGAGTCAACGTTACAAGAGTAGGTCAAGTCAATCACATATCAAAGATAACCGACAAGTAAATGAGTAAATTCATGCAACTTAACCATACCTTATCAATCAAACGGGATGTGAGTGTGTGAATAGCTTCTCCTACATTTACCACGGTGCACCGGTTCGGATTAATGTTGCTAGGCAATCACGACTACAATATGGCTCATACTTCATAGGCCTCTCCACTAATCGAGACCAAACCTAGGCTAAGCAAGGTCGAGTAGGACTTGCACGGTTGTAACGTTAGGCTAGGGACGGGGCTAACCAAAGGGAATTTCTGGGGAATAAACAACAAAGAGATAAGCACGAGCAAGATTAATCATGGGGTGTATCAAAAAAATTTGTATAAGAATCATGTTTCTATACTAAGGACACACCCCAACACCAACATCACATGACAAGTTAAAACATGAGTCCTAGACACTTGGCTTTCTTTGACTCAACCTTTATTACTTTTAACACTTTATTTGCAAGCTTTCTTTGATTGATTTCATTTTCTTTTGATTTTTGACTTCTCTTTTCTTTTCGTTTTCTTTCTTTTTTTTAACTTGACTTTTGAATTTAGAAATCTGCACTATACAATGCTTTTATTAGGTTTGAGTCAAAGGACAACACATACATATAATATGAAAAACGAGCTCCTACCCTCCAAATCGTGAAATAGCTCGTAAAAACACCAAATCCTCTCAACGTATACACCACTCTACCACCCCACACTTGCCTAAGAAAGTGTGAGAAAAGAAAATGATTAATCTCAACTCGTAGGGTGTTCAATGGAATGTATACCACAAATAAGGCTCAGGGTTGGGGAATTACGGGATAAAAACGAACAGCTAAGTGTGGGATGGGGGTCTAACCATCCTACCAAGGCTTAGAGGGGTTACTGTTGATGTTAGGTAATCAATCGAGTAGTGCAGCGGAATTTCTAAAATTGATTTCCCAATCCAGGATCGACTTCGTTTAAACAATAAACATATAAGATAGGGGACGGTAATACAACATTGGTTCATCGAAAAGACCGACACTTTGACTGTCCGGTAGGAGTAGATGTGCGCGAGCAGTCCACGTGTCCGGCCTCTACCAGTAATCCGCCGGAATCCTGCCAAGGATCGCTACTAGAAAAACTCGACTGCTAGGTCGACCTTTTCTCTCTCTAAGAAGCTCTCTTATTTTTAACAAGAACAATTAGCTCTTGGAATTATAGTGTACAAAAGAGCTAGTCAATCCCTCATTTATATAGACAGATATGTGATGGGAGTCAACTTTACTGTACTTTGATGTGCAGTTTAACCCCCGTTTATCACTTTATTGGTATGTTTTGGGTAGCTCTAGGCTCAATTAAGAGTAATATCAAGAGTTATACGCACGGGGAGTTAAACTGTCACATCGATAGTAAACTCTACCTTTTTAACGATATTTGATTCTTTTCCGAGCACTTTTGTCTTGCGGAATTACGCGTGGTGTTTGTTTGTACATGTATTGCAGGACTTAGGTGGCTCAAGGACCCGGAAGGCGATGTTTTGGAATGAGAAACATGTTCGTGGCACGAAAGTAGAATGCAAGTGGAGGAAAATCAAGTTTGGAGTGAAATCAAGGCAAAATAGCATTTGCTCTACCCCAAACTAGCATTTGTGGCAAGCCCTACCCAAACTGGCGTTTGGCCAGTACAAACGGGCGTTTAACAGAATTGGCATTCATACTGAAAGTTGGATTTTTAGACAACCGAGCGTCCAAATTACCCCCAAACTGGCATTTGGGTGGGTTCAGCCCGAATCAAGAAAGCTCGTATAATCCAAACGGGCGTTCAGGCAATCGGATGGGCGTTTCTCCCTCAAGGCATGATCCATGAACTGGCATTTAGGAGGAGCCAAATGCTGGTTCACTGAAGACGAAACCCTAATAACATCAAGATTTCCAGGCTAGACGAGCGTTCACTAAGACTCAACCGCTCGTCCGGCCCTGACAGCATCAGATTTTAGCCTAGCACTATAAATACGCAGCTCATTCAGCCCCTACATATATCTTTCCGAATTTAGACAGACTTAGGGCGATTTTGGAGCGGTTTTAGTGTAGGTTCATCATACTTTCATCCTTTGATTCCTTAGATAACATCCTTTGATTCTACATACTTTTTATAGCTTAGATCTACGTTTCAAGTTTCAAAGATTCGAATTTTGGTGGATTATTTCTTCATACTTTTTCAGATCAGATTTTCTGCACATTATATGGTAATGAATTATTCTTCGTTTATTATTTCAAGCATGATTTCCGTTCTTACTGTGTTTATTAGCATAATCATGAGTAGCTAATTTCATGTGTAGTCGAATTATATGAAAGCGAGTGAAAACCCTAACGGGGATGAGATTGCGAGTTGTGTAGTGCGTAATTTAATGTTTAAACGATCAGTCCATGTCCTAAAACTTATTTTAAGATATTTGAATTAGATTGATCACATAGTTCACTGTCACACACATCGAACTTATAGATGCATTTTGTGGTGAGATGTGGGATAAGGGGTTTTAGGATCGTTGCGTGGATTCGGCCTAGTTGTTAGGCCTATTTCCAATACAGAGGTTTGTCATCATTGTTCGAGCAACTCTAGAACTTAATCATGTTAGGATAATCGGTTTTCTAAAGGGAGAGTCGGTTAGCTTCACATAGGGTGGTTGGATCGAGTTGTTCAGTCAAATCGCTAGAATTAGGAGTTGGCACCCGTGGATGTCGTTAAAATACATTAGATAGGTAGGTCGGTTAAGACACGCTCCTATTAAGTCTTTCCTAATGGGTAAAAGTAGCTCGTGGGATCATAGTTCGGATATACCTTTTAATATCTAGAAGTACAACCATCAGTATAATCTTTATTTCTGCATTAGTATAATATCTTTCCACCATTATTTTGACCTGAACTAAGTTTTACGTCAGCTTTGGTACTTAGACATTACTCCATGTGGATTCGACCTTGTGACCACTATACTCCTGTTGACCCGATACTCTGTTGGTGAAAGTTAGCGGTTAAGTATTTTGCTATCAAGAATTTTGGCGTCGTTGCCGGGGAGTAATGTTTAATATCTTTTAAGTTGACCAAAAGCTTGGGCTTAGGTCGTTTTTATTTTGTTTTCTTGCTGTTTCTTGTTTTACAGTGAATGACCCAAAGTTCAAAAGAACCTCTTATCGAAACGATTGAAAAAATCGAAGCATTTGCACGTCACAGAAACAGTCGACGCTGAGGAGAAATCCTAATTGCTAGTCCGAACCCTTTGTTTGAAGAAGAAGGGGCAGTAGAAAGCCCTCTCTCAGATTCCTCTGAAAAAATGGACGATATAACGACTCGTAGAGAGGGCAAAGATCCTTTCGATGAACATAATGCACAAGGGCAAACCTCGAACACTACTGGTGGTAATGCGACACTGCAGTTGCACACTTCACCGAGGAACCCTTGTGATGAAGAGTTAAGGAGGGACTATACGGTGTTACAGCAGTTGGTTACCCCACAGTTTAATCAAAGAACAGTGATTGGACAGAATAGGGAAGGACAGAACTTCGGACCAGAACTCGACCAAGATACTGTAAACCGATTACTGCAGATGCTAAGGGATCAAAGAAACCAACAGGGGTTCCGAAACCCATATAATTAGCAACCACCTATGCAGCAGTTTTATCAGCCACAGAGGGCTCAGCAGGCATAAGGTCCGAGAGTCTGTCGAGATTATGTGACTACCCCACAGGAAGTCACAGGGCACAACCCAATCAGAGTGCCCCCTATCAATGCCAACAACATGGACATAAAGAAAAATATCTTAAACATGTTCGGGGAACATGCCTTATTCCACGGGAAGTCAACTGAGAACCCAAACAGCTTTCTGGATCATTTTCTTCAAATTTGTGGGACGATGAAGTATAATGGGGTTAGCGATGAGGCGATAAAGCTGATAGTTTTCCCGATTGCACTGAGGGGGGCTGCTAAGGATTGGTATGATTCGCTACCCAATGATTCGTTGCATACATGGGCGGATGTAGTGCGAGTGTTTCTGAGAAAGTACTGCCCTCCGGCGAAGATTTTAGATTTGAAAGAAGAAATCTCTTCGTTTGACGGTCTCGATGGAGAGACACTGAATGAGACATATGAGAGATTTAGGGGTCTACTGAAGAGATGCCCTTCACACGGGTTTTCCACTGTTGAGCAAGTTATTATACTATTTAGGGCCTTAGAGCCAGTGGAGCAAAACAAGCTGAACGCCGCTAGTGGCAGAGATATTATGAATCTGCCACCAGAAAAATCTATGAGACAGATTGAGAATATGGCAGATGGAGAAAGACAATGGGGGTCTAGTAGGAAAAAGAAGAAAGCCCCGATGGAAAGTGTAAAGTCTCTGAAATAAGAGCTTGATAGAGAGTCCTCCATGCATGACAAGATGCAAGAAATGGTACTGAAGATGGAACAAATGGAATTGGAGAGAAAGAAGGCACAGCAATGCCAACTTTGTGGGGGTGGACACTCAGCATTTGAGTGTACATCATCAAAAAGGTTCATGTACCCACAGCAGTAGGTACCTAACCAAGCACAACAATAGTCTGGGAATCCGAATGATCAGCAGAAGATGAATGTGTATGCGATGGGGCAGATGAATATGAATCAGCAAGAGTTAGGTCAACAACAGCAGTATCAGAATTTTGAGAATCGGCAAGGGCCGCCAATGGATTATGGTATGGGTGATGATTTACAGCAATACGATGTGAGCTATGTTGGACAAGGGAATTAGGGACAGTGGAATCAGAGTCAGCAAGGTCAAGGTTGGAATCAGGGGCAGAATCAAAACTGGAATCGTAACAATAATCAGAACCAAGGTTTTAGGAAAAACCAAAGCTCATACAACCAACCTTGGAACCAGAATCCACAGAATCAGAGTTCATACCAGAATCAGAGCCATGGCAACTATCAGAATCAGCAATCTCAGTCACAAGGCCAACAACAACAGCAAAGTCAGAATTGGGGTCAGAATCAAGGATGGAATCAAAATCAGGGCCAGTAAAACAATCAGAATTCCAATCAGAATCAGCAAGCAAGCCAGCTGCCGAGAAATAATAATTCTGGCACCTATTGATGGGAGTCAACTTTACGTGACTCCGGTGCATTGTTTATCCCCGTTTACCACACTTTCAACATATTTTTGGGTGATTTAGACCGTTTTCGGGGTGTTATCATGAGCTTATGGCACGGGGAATGATCCGTTACTTTGATGGATTATTACCCCTTTTTGCTGATATTAACCCTATTCCCGAGCACTTTTACCCTCCGGAATTGTTTGGATGTTTTTCGTTGTTTATGATGTTGAAGGGTATTGGTGTCTTGATGACCTGGAAGGTGATGATTTATGGTGAAAAACATGATCGAGGCAAGAGAAGAGATCAAAGGAAGAAAAGTTGAAGTTTTGGGGCAACAGGGGTTCAAACGCGCGTTTGAACCCCCAATCGCGCGTTTCAGCAGCTACAATCTTGATCAGAGTTCAACCTCTCTAAACGTGCATTTCAAACTGCCCAAAACGCGCGTTCCAAGTCCTCTAAATGCACGTTTGAACATTCCAAACGCGCGTTCCAGATGAAGATCAGCCAAGAACCTGCCCAGAAATGATGCGAAACACGCTTTTCAACTATGCGAAATGCGCTTTTGAAGATGTGAAACGCCAGGTTCAGCCTTTCAAACGCACGTTTGAGGCCAGATTTTTGCAGATTTTCCCCCAACTATAAATACCCCCCTTAGACTATTTCTTGAAAAATAACCATTCTCTTAGCAAAACCCTGCCCATTTCTTAGCTCGAATTTTGTAATAGCTTAGAATACACTCTTTTAGCTTAAATCAACACTATCTTAGCTTAATCTTTCCATTTCTTAGCTCAGATTTCTACTTCAAACACTAATAGACCATCTTTTAATTAGTTTTCTATTTTGTACTTTTGGATCTAAATTTCGAATTTCTACAAATTAATGGTATATTTCTTCCATCTTTCACTCGTTATGTCTTTAATTTACCGATTCTTTTATGTTTTAACTAGTATGATGAGTAGCTAATCCCTTTTCATAGTCGAATCATGTGAAATTTGGTGAAATCACCCTTTGGGTGATGAAATTGGGAGTGGGTAGTGCTTTTTATTGTTGTATCTTGCATGTTTCACGTCTTAGAACTTGTTATACCAGATTTGGGCTAGTTTGATCACCTAGGTCAAAATCACACACATTAATCTAAAGAGTTGTTCAGATAGAGAGATGTGGGAAAAGGAGTTCTAAGATCGCAGCGTAGACTCGGTTTAGTTGTTAAGCTTGGGCCCAATGCGAGGTTACTCGTTTTTAACGTTTAAGCGGCTCTAGTGCTTGACATGTATTGTCAGTGAATCTTCTTAAGGGAAGGGTAGTTAACATGGCATAAGGTGTTAGGAGAGAGTTGTTCAGACCTTAGCACCAGAATTAGGAGTACGCACCCGTGAAATTTGAATGTAAGAGTTCATTTGTTTATTGCACACTCCCGGTTTTTTCTATCCTTGGGGTTGAAATTAGCTATTTTGATCATGGTTCGGCTATGTCCCTTAATCTATCTTCAAAACCTAGTAGTTTAATCTTCTTTCTTTCTTTCCGTATTTAGATTTGTTAGTAAGAATTACTTTAGTGTCGTGGTAGTATACAAACAATTTAAAAAGATTATTCACCTAGACTAAGTAACACGTTCGCTTTGGTTCTCACAAACACTTTTCCCTTGGGTTCGACCTCGTACTCCTGTAGCTATTCTACAATCGACTCGGTACACTGCCGGTTAGAGAGTTAGTTTGCCCACGGTTTCGAGTCTTTATAAATTGTTTTTTGAAGGGTGAATTTTAGCTCCAATCACCTATCAGCATCTGAAAGCTCATCTCCACCACAGTAATCAAAATAACCAGCAATCGAATAATTCTGGTGTTCAGAAGACGCCCGTTGAGATACTCCTGGAAAGACTGGATAGGACTGTATCTGAATTGAACAAAAATGCTGCGGAGCAAAAAGTGGCCACCCATTCTGCCATTCAGAACTTGGAGACCCAAGTAGGGCAAATAACTGACACTCTAAAGACAAATCGGAGTGGTGGGCTCCCGAGTAATACTGAGAGAAACCCGAGGGGTATGAATGCCGTGTTCACACAAAGTGGCAAAGAGGTTGGGTTGAGTGATAAGAAGAAAGTACTGTGGGCGGAGAAAGCGGAAACTGAGAAAGCCGAAAAAGAAAAGATAGTTGACCGTGAAGGGGCCATGTATGGTGAAGTAGAGATTGAAGATTTGGAAATTGGCAGTGTCGAGAAAGAAATGGCTGCTATGAGAAAAGAGTTGGAGGCCACAAAGAAATCCATGGCGGAGGCAAACAAGAAAGCATTGGAAGGGGCAGCACCAAAGAAAGACTATGTAATCTTGGATATCAAAGAAGAAGAGCCCTCATCTCCGAAGACAAAAGGTAAGAAAAACATAATTCCTCCTCCTCCCCCTGATTTTGATGTTAGCACTTTACCCTACCCTCCTAAGGGACCTAGAAAGGACATACTGACCCAAGGTCAGGCAAAATTTCTGAATCTCTTATGGAAGGTAAAGGTAAATATTCCCCTGTTAGAGGCTATTTCGAGCATCCCCCCATATTTCAAATTTTTAAAAGGGATGTTGTTGAGTAAGGAGAATATGCAGCAGATGGTACATTTGAGTGAGGAATGTTCTGCAATTTTTGAAAATAGGATACCCCCTAAGATGCAAGATAGAGGTAGTTTTACCATCCCAATCACAATTGGAGGGACAGTGTTCAAAAATGTGTTATGTGATCTAGGGGCTTCTGTGAGCCTGATGCCTAGAGGAATTTATGAGAAGTTGGGATTGGGTAAATTAGAACCAACAGGGATGACCCTACAGATGGCAGATAGGTCTGTTAGGACACCTTTGGGGGTAGCTGAGAATGTGCTAGTGCAGGTTGACAAGTTTGTTTTCCCCGTTGATTTCGTATTTTTAGATATGGACATGGATGCAAAAACTCCACTTTTGTTAGGTTGGCCTTTCTTGAACACAGGAGAGAACTTGATAGACGTTAAGAGGGGGGAAATTATACTGTGAGTCGGGAAAGAGAGTGTATCCATTAAAGTTTATAATGCAATGAAGCATCCTAAGGATGAAAAGAGTGATTGTTTTTCTGTTGATGCTATATATCCTTGTATTTTGGAGCACACTAACCTACAAGGATACTAAGAACCAATGGAGGAATGCTTGATGAAGTCAAGCACCGCGGAAGATGATGATCCGAGAATGAGAATTCAGGTATACCATTTGGAGGTAACTCCTTATGTCCATGCAGAATGGAACAAGAAGCTAGAGCTCGGTTTGACTGGCAAGCTGCCAAAGCCATCAATCAAGGAACAACTGACTGATCTGGAGCTGAAGCCACTTCATGAGCATTTAAAGTACGTATTCTTAGAACCTGATAAACTACTTCCTCTTATTATTTCGTCTGAACTAACCGTTTTGCAGGAAGCTAAGTTGATTCATGTTCTGAAGAAACATAAAAAAAGCCTTCGGATGGAAGATGGTCGACATAAAGGGGATTAGTGCTGACATCTGCAAGCACAAAATCATCCTTGAAGAGGGTGCAAAGCCAGTCAGGAAATTTCAGAAATGGCTGAACCCATATTTGCAAGAAGTGGTGAGGAAAGACGTGGTGAAGATGCTGGAGCTAGGGATAATCTATGCGATATCCGATAGTGAGTAGGTGAGCCCCACGCAAGTTGTGCCCAAGAAAAGAGGCATCACTGTTGAGCTGATTGATAAAGGTGAGCCCATTCCTACTCGCTTAGTTACTGGCCCTAGGGTGTGTATTGATTTTCGTATGCTTAATGATAAAACTAGAAAGGATCATTTCCCCCTCCCGTTTATTGATCAAATGCTAGAGCGTCTAAGTGGTCTTGCGTTTTATTGCTTTTTAGATGGTTTTAGTGCTTACTATCAGATCCACATTGATATACATGACCAAGATAAGACTACCTTCACGTGTCCTTATGGCACCTTCTCATTCAAAAAAATGTCGTTCGGGTTGTGTAATGCACCCGCGACATTCCAGCGATGCATGGTGGCCATTTTTGCTGATATGATAGAACGATTTATAGAAGTCTTTATGGATGCCTTTAGCGTTTTTTGTGACACTTTTGATGAGTGTTTGTCTAATATTGATAAGGTACTTGAGCGTTGTGAAGAGACAAACCTAGTTTTAAATTGGGAGAAGTGTCATTTCATGGTCACTGAGGGAATTGTGTTAGGCCACAAAGTGTCGGGGAAGGGAATAGAGGTCGATGGAGCTAAAATAGAGGCAATAGCTAAGCTGCCTATGCCCACAAATCTGAAGACCCTAAGATCATTCTTGGGTCATGCAGGTTTTTATCGTAGGTTCATCCCGGGTTTTTCCCAAATTGCTAGACCTCTCACCCTTCAGTTGATGAAGGGTGCCCCTGGCGTTTTTGATGCGGCATGTCTAGATGCCTTTAGAACTCTTAAGAAACTTCTTACTTCGGCTCCTATCTTAGTGGCACCTGATTGGTCCAAGGAGTTTGAAGTCATGTGCGATGCGAGTGATTATGATGTAGGAGATGTCCTAGGTCAAAAGGTCGACAAGCTGTTTCGACCTATCTACTATGCGAGTCATACCCTGAACCCGGCTCAACAAAAGTACGCCACTACTGAGAAGGAATTTCTAGCCATTGTCTTTGATTTCGATAAGTTCCGGTCGTACTTAGTAGGGTCGAAAGTCATAGTTCACACAGACCATGCTGCGTTGCAATATCTGTTTGCTAAGAAGGACGCAAAACCACGCTTGTTGAGGTGGATTTTTCTCCTTCAGGAGTTCGACGTAGAGATCAAGAATAGGAAGGGGTGTGAGAATGTGGTAGCTGACCACCTGAGTAGGATGGAACTGGGTGAACAAAGATGCTTTACAAAGGTTGAGATAGATGACCGCTTTCGGGATGAGCAGTTGTTCGTAGTGGATACGATGCACCCGGTTAAGCGAGGGAATTTCATGCAAAGAGGGAAGAAAGGGAACACATGGTATGCACCATTTGTTAATTATCATGAGTGTGGTTTCGTAGACCCCGAGTTTGATGAGAACCAGAAGAAGTATAGTGAGGTGAACCGTTATGTATGGGAGGATCCCCTACTTTTCAGGTTATTTGCGGATGAGATCCTAAGGAGATGTGTTGATGACAGTGAGATAGTGAGTATTCTCTCATTCTGCCATGATAAAGAGGCCGGTGGCCACTTCTCGGGTGAGAGAATAGCGTTGAAGGTGTAACAAAGTGGTTTCTATTGGCCCACTATCTTCAAAGATGCACATGTGTATGTAAAGACGTGTGATGCCTGTCAACGCTCAGGACGGATCTCAAAGAGGAATGAGATGCCCTAAAAACCGATAATAGTTTGTGAAGTTTTTGATATTTGGGGAATAGACTTCATGGGACCGTATCCGCCTTCTTTCGGGAATAAATACATTCTTGTTGCCTGTGATTACGTTTCGAAGTGGGTAGAGGCAATCGCTTCGCCTACTAATGACAAACATGTAGTCATTAGGTTCCTTAAGAAACACATTATGTCCCGGTTTGGAGTACCTCGAGCGATAATTAGTGACAACGGAAGTCACTTTGCGAATAGAGAATTCGATAAGCTGCTAATGAAATATGGGGTAACTCACAAGTTAGACACCGCCTATCACCCCCAGACTAGTGGAGAAGTCTAGGTAACCAATCGAGGGATTAAGAGAATCCTAGAGAAGACTGTCAATTCAAATCTCAAGGATTGGTCAAAGAAGTTAGATGATGCGCTTTGGGCACACCGAACTGTGTTCAAGACACCCATAGGTATGTCACCTTACATGCTTGTCTTTGGCAAGGCTTGCCATCTCCCGGTAGAGGTAGAACAGAAGGCATATTGGGCGATTAAAAATCTGAATATGGACGACGCGTTAATCGGTGTGAGAAGAATGGCCAAGTTAAACGAGCTAGATGAGTTTCGCCTGCAAGCTTATGATTGTTCGGCGAAGTATAAGGAGAAAACCAAGATTCTTCACGACAAGTTGATTAAACCTCGTGTTTTCAACGTTGGTGATGAGGTGCTTCTCTATAACACTCGCCTTCACTTATTTAAAGGCAAACTTAAGTCGAGGTGGTCGGGACCATATAAGGTATTGAGAATTTTTTATTCGAGGGCCATCGAGGTGACTCATCCAAAGCACGGGACGTTCATCACGAATGGCCTTCGTCTGAAGAAGTATGATAAGTTACCTTTTGATGAGGCTCTCGAAGTTGTGCATTTAACCGATCCCGAACCTTAATCGATCTTTTCTGAGTCTCGTCATGGACTTAAAATCTTGACATGTTATGATCCTATCAATCCACCATCCTATCTTTCTATCCTCGTTTCCTCGTTCGTACCGGTAGTATAACTTTGAAACAACCGGTACAGTATAAGTCATCTGTCGAGCCAACAACGTAAAACAAAGGCGCTTGGTGGGAGGCAACCCACCATTTTCTGAGTTTTTCTGAGTATTTTGATAATGAAAGTGTTAGAACGGAGGTTAGAATCAAATCGGGATCCAAAATCTGGGCTTTGTCCAAATCTGTCCTCAAATGGACGTTTGCTCTCCCAAAACGCGTGTCCGTCCAAGTCTGTCCATGAACGGGCATTTGATCATTTCAAATGCACGTTCGTCCAAAATTGCCATTCTCTGTACGTGTTTTGTGATTCTCCAAACGAGCGTTTGGTCCAATGAAAACGCTCATCCAGTTCATCCAATCCCAGGTGAACGAGCATTCACCTCATGGCAAACGAGTGTTTGCCTTTCTTCTATAAATACCCCCAGGCTGTTCATCATTATTCAAATCTAAAACTTTTTGATAAAAACCGACTCCTCACGCCTCTTTTCACCTATTTTCTTTGTTTTTAACCTGATCGGAGCGATTTCAAGTCCCCCAAACACCTATTGATCACCTCTTTTCATTTCCATAACCCAAATCCATCAACAACATAGTTTTGGCCGGATTCGAGACACTATCTAGGGATTTTTTCAAAGTTAAAAAAATCCAATTTTGGTCAGTTTGTGCGTCTTCTGGATGCTTCGTCAATGCTATCGCCATCCTAGCATCCATCTTGGTAAGAATCACTAAGCTTTTCATGCTTTAATTCACGTTTTTTTAGGTTCGATTTTCGACTCGAACCTTAAACGAACTGTCATTGATTAGGCTTATTTTTCTTTGTTTTGCTTTGTTTTTGCTTTGGTGGTGATCTGTGGATGGTGTTGAGGGGTTTTGGACGTCTGCATTACGGTTTTGGTTGATTTTGGTTTGGTTTTTGTTGGGAAATCCCGTTTGGACGATAATTGGGTTGCTTTTTGCTTGTTGTTGTTTTGGGTTGTTTTGGTAATCAGTGTGTGATAGTATGGTGCGTACTGGTGGTAAAGAGGGGGCTTCGGGGAAAAAACGTTATGGTAAGGAGATTGCTAGAGAGGGGTGTAAGAAGAAGAAGGTAGTGGAACCTAGGTCGGTCAATCCTAACCGGGGGATCAAGATCAGAGAACGACATAACCCTCATAGGGCAACCCAGAGTCAGGCTAGGGCGTCATTGAGAGATGAATCGGACTCTGACACCGATGATGTACCTTTGGTGAGAAAGCGGACAGTTGAGACGGGGCCTAGGGTTGAGCAAACAGTGAGGGAACCTAGGGCTGCACCTGAGTTTAGAGGTGAGGAGGGTGAGCCGGTTGAGGAGCCCGTTAGGCCCCCGCGGAGAGAGACTATATGCCCTCTGATCCCGTTGGATAAGAGTTTCATAACCCTAAGGCCTTAGAAATGTACAACAAGCACTCTTCTCACTGCTCGATGCTAATAGAGAGAGCCTTCCATGACTACGACATTGACAAGAATTTTAGGAAGAATCTAAAGGATCGGAAGTGGGGGGCGTTGATGACTATCCCAGAGTTGAAGGTTAATGCCACCATGGTGCGTGAATTTTATGCAAATTTTTCTGTGTCGAGCCTAGAATCGGGGATGGTGAAGGTTCGGGGTGTGAAGGTGCCATTTTCTACTAAGGCGATTAACGAGAAGTACGGTTTGGCACCTTTTGAGGGTTTGGACTACAAAGAGGAAATTAAGGCTCGGAAGGATGCCGGTGGGGATCCATTGGAGGACGTCCGGTTATTGGTGTGTCCGGATGTTCAGTGGACAGTTGGTGATGGCGGGGTGAGGAAACAGTTGGTCACCTCGTCTTGGGGTGAGGATTGGAAAGTTCAATGCCGGTTCATCCAAAACCGGCTTTTACCTAAGAACAACTTGACTCATTTCCACATTGCCGATCTCGGGATGTTGTATGCCCTAAACTTTCAACTCAATGTGGACGTAGGTCAAGCGATTTATGATGAGTTTGCAGCCAATCAGAAGGTCTACTCTCGCAGTTCGATTTTTCCCCACATCATCTCCAGTTTGTGTCGGGATGCCAAGGTTCAGGAGTACACAGAGGATCACAAACCCCAACCCCCCCCTCCCGTCTTTGAAAAGAAAAGGGTAAGACTCCGGCTCAGTTAGCTCGTATGGCCTCGCAGCAACCTAGTTCGTCTTCGGCCCCGGTTCAGGCACCACCAGTTATTTCTTTTTCTCCCTCAATTAGGATGAGTTTGAGTATGGCCAACAGTTTCCGGAACAGGATGGAGGAGCAGAAGCAGACTCAGGATAATATCCTGACTATCCTTCTTCTAATGAGTCAGGGTAGGCCACCGGCGGATCCCAAAGCGTTCGCCCCGAGTACCACGGATTACCGTTTCTCAGACGATATTGAGCGAGCTATCACACAGATTGTAGCTGGGGACGCGTCTTCGTCTGAAGCGGAGACTGCGGAGCCAGAGACCGGAGCTACCACTGATGCTCCCACTGCTGTTGATGATGATGCACCCGGCCAGACATGATTTGATTTGTTATATATGTTGTTCCTTTTGTAGTATGTGTCAGGTGTTCGGGTTGGTTAGGAGCTGTCTATCCTATTTGATACATTTGTCCTACTTTTCATGCTGCTATCAGTTTTGAGATGCTACAATTTAATTTTGATGGGTTTTGTAAGCCTTAACGCATGCTACTACTTTCATTCGTGTCTTGGTTTTTACTTGTACGCACTTTGGATGTTTTCTCGATTATGTGCCTCTGAGGCTTTCCTTTATGCTTAGATGTTCTGTACTTTACCCGTAGGGGTTATTTTTCCATCTATAGCAATCGAGTTTGTGCGTTAGACATTGCGTATCGAGTTTTCTGACGTGCCAGGCCTTATTACTGTTATCCCCATATCCCTATTCGATGTTTTGGCACGAGGACCAAGTCCCGTGCATGCTTTGCATTGTTTCTGTCTACTTTGATATAGGGATTCGGGTCGTGCTTACACGAGGCTGTCACAGGATTCGACAGCACCATTCTGCCGGGTTCAGACGCTAAGTCTTCTTTTCTATCTCATTCACGCACTGAGGACATTGCTTCATTCGAAGTGGGGGTGGATACGACTTAGCTTTATATTCTTTCGATTGATAAATGTGCCATTAATTGTGATATGCTTAGTTAATGTCCATTTTCGAGTCAGTTTGTGGCTTAAAATTTTAAAACTTTTCACGGTTTTAATACCGCGTTATATGCATGTTTCTCCCGATGGAGTTGGTAAATGTCTTAGTAGTCGAGTAATGTGTGCAGGGCAACTTTACTTTATCATGATACGAACCCTTTTTGTGCACATAGAACCATGGTTATACTTAGCTTGGTTGCTATACACACTTATACCACTAGTTTCGAGGCGAAATAGAGAGGTTTACATAGGCCGGATACAGAATGAGAGTCCTGACGCTTCTTTGACCCGACCAGAGCCAAATAAGCCAAAATCCCAACATTTTACCCTCGTACCCCCTTTAAGCCTTGATAGGACGGTCTGACCACCTCCCGAAAATGAGCCGTTTTGGTTACTTATCCTGTATTACCCTAATCCTGAGCTGTATTATTGGTCACGTTCCTTTTGATCACCCTACGAGTGGACTTAGTTGTTACTTTAGACACACTTGCTAAATCAAGTGTGGGGTGGGAGATGGTGCGTGTTTTGAGAGGAGTTGGTTAGTATGAGCTAGTATATGAAGGGGAGGAGCTTGAGAAATGTATTGTGAGGCTTGTGGTTCGGAAAAGAAAATTGAAAAAGAAGAGGAAAGAAAAAATTGAAAAGAAACAAAATGAAAAAAAAAAGTTGAATAAAGTTTGAAGTCAAAGAAGGATGTTTTGGGTGAATAAAAGTATGATGTTGAGATGGGAATTGTTTATCAGTGGATATAGGAAGATCGGAGGAATTGGTGTGGTTTTGAATGTCTTGAAGAGGAAGTCAATGAGATGATTAGGGGTTCACTCGTATTTTCTTTTCTCCAGTCCTAAATTTCCTTTCGATTAACCCCATCCTGAGCTTAACATTATAACCTTTCAAGTCCTACTTGACCGTATTTAGCCGGTTGCCTCGATTAGTGGAGATTCTAGCCCGACATGAGCTGTGTGTAGTCATTTGGCCGGTATTCAAAGCCGGTAATCATTTTGAGTGAATCCCTTGGTTTTTATCACACACACTTCGTTTTCGTGGTAAGATAGAGTCAAGTTGTTTACATTCAGTGTCTGCTTTACGTTCACCTTGATGTCTTGAGTACTATGCATGTTTCATAAAGTTGATCCCTTGGTTTGTTTTAAAGCGCCTAATTTACTCGAGGACGAAGGCTAAGTGTGGGGTGGTTGTTGGGAGTCAACTTTACTGTACTTTGGTGTGCAGTTTAACCCCCCGTTTATCACTTTATGGGTATGTTTTGGGTAATTCTAGGCTTAATTAAGAGTAATATCGAGAGTTATACGCACGGGGAGTTAAACTGTCACATCGATAGTAAACTCTGCCTTTTTAACGATATTTGACTCTTTTCCGAGCACTTTTGTCTTGCGGAATTACGCGTGGTGTTTGTTCGTTCATGTATTGCAGGACTTAGGTGGCTCGAGGACCCGGAAGGCGATGTTTTGGAATGAGAAGAATGTTCGTGGCACGAAAGTAGCATGCAAGTGGAGGAAAATCAAGTTTGGAGTGAAATCAAGGCAAACTGGCGTTTGCTCTACCCCTAAAGCCCGGCGTTTGGCTGCATGTACAAGCGGGCATTTGCGAAGTGGCATTGATACTGAAAGTTGGATTTTTAGACAACCGAGCGTCCAAAATACCCCCAAACTGGCGTTTGGGTGGGTTCAGCCCGAATCAAGAAAGCTCATGTAATCCAAACGGGCGTTCAGGCAATCAGATGGGCGTTTGTCCCTCAAGGCATGATCCAAGAACTGGCGTCTAGGAGAAGCCAAACGCTGGTTCACTGAAGACGAAACCCTAATATCATCAAGATTTCCAGGCCAGACGAGCGTTCACTATGACTCAAATGCTCGTCCGGCCCCGACAGCATCAGATTTTAACCTAGCACTATAAATACGCAGCTCATTCAGACCCTACATATATCCTTCCGACTTTAGACTTACTTAGGGCGGTTTTAGTGTAGGTTCATCATACTTTGATCCTTTGATTCCCTAGATAACATCCTTCGATTCTAAGTACTTTTTATAGCTTAGATCTATGTTTCAAGTTTCAAAGATTCGACTTTTGGTGGATTATTTCTTCATACTTTTTCTAATCAGATTTTCTGTACATTATATGGTAATGAATTATTTTTCGTTTATTATTTCTAGCATGATTTCCATTATTACTGCGTTTATTAGCATAATCATGAGTAGATAATTGCATGTGTAGTCGAATTGTGTGAAAGCGAGCGAAAACCCTAAGGGGGATGAGATTAGGAGTTGTGTAGTGTGTAATTTAATGTTTAAACGATTAATCCACGTCCTAAAACTTATTTTAACATATTTGAATTAGATTGATCACCTAGTTCACTGTCACACACATCGAACTCATAGATGCATTTTGCGGTGAGATTTGGGATAAGGGGTTTTAGGATCGTTGTGTGGATTCGGCCTAGTTGTTAGGTCCATTTCCAATACAGAGGTTTGTCATCGTTGTTCAAGCAACTCTAGAACTTAATCATGTTAGGATAATCGGTTTTCTACAGAGAGAGTCGGTTAGCTTCGCATAGGGTGGTTGGATCGAGTTGTTCAGTCTAATCGCTAGAATTAGGAGTTGGCACCCGTGGATGTCGTTAAACTACATTGGATAGGTAGGTCGGTTAAGACACGCTCCCTGTTAAGTCCGTCCTAAGGGGTAAAAGTAGCTCGTGGGATCATAGTTCGGCTATTCCTTTTAATATCTAGAAGTACAACCATTAGTATAATCTTTATTTCTGCATTAGTATAATATCTTTCCATCATTATTTTGACCTGAACTAAGTTTTACGTCAGCTTTGGTACTTAGACATTACTCCCTGTGGATTCGACCTGGTGACCATTATATCCCGTTGACCCGATACTTTGTCGGTGAAAGTTAGCGGTTAGGTATTTTTCTATCAATATGGCACCCCTATGGTCTCCCCAACTGATTGAGATTAGCTTCTAGTAAATTGATGAAAAGAAAACATTTTCCTAAAAAAATAAGGAAAATACATTTGATTGATTTATCTTATTTATTTTAGGAAAAATTAGGTAAAAGTCCACATTTTTCTCCTTATTTAATTTTTAATCCAGCTTCAATTTTTTAGTTGCATTAAGGAAAAATAAATTCTACCGGACGAATATACCCCTATATTACACACAAAGTGAATCGAGAACACACTTTTTTTTTCTGACTCTTTCTTCCCCTGTTTAAAAATCGTTGTAATTCCTTGAAGTGCTCTTAGCTCTTTAAACTAAGAAATCATTCATGCCAAGATTTTAATTCTCGAACAAAGAGTGTTTATGGATTTTGGTCATTGGTTACAGTTTTCGATTATATATGTAGTCGAGTGTTCATTGAATATCGCCCATGATGATCAATTTATTGGGATTCTTTGTACATAGAGGAGCTTGACTTTTTTTCGTCCGATTTGTAGGATCTGGGTGGATGTTTTACTTTGTAATAGTCATCCAAAACGGCAATAAATACCGGCATTTGCATAGGAACATTTTTCTTTGGAGTATATATCATTGGATATTTATTTCTTTGTGGTGTGTTTAATTTGGCCTCATTGTAAGTTCTTAGAACTTTGCCTTTCACGATGCTTGAAGTGTTTCTACTCCTTAACTTTTCAATTTCTTCTTCATTGTCCAACATTATATACAATATGTAACCGATCGATGTTACACCGGAGACGGAGAGGTTTAAGGAATCAAGGGATAGTTTTTGAAGAGATGGAACAGAATGTAAAGTTAAAATAGAGAGATCACTTTCAGGGCTGGAATTTGTAAGATTGGAGTCGAGAGATATTGAAGATGAACTCATTTGACTGTCGAAGAATATGCTTGTATCAGAAAGTAGGAGTTTTCTTACGTTTGGCCGCCGGCGGCAACATTGTTTTGGGTTTTGTGGCCTAAGAGGCGGTGGAGGTGCAAGTTGAGGAGGAGCATGTTGATAGCCAAGAAGGATGAGTTACTATTTGGATGAATGTCTTTGAAAAAGCGAATCGGATACGTCTTTCGAAGGATTTTTCAAGAATGCAGCTGTTTATGAAGCCAAGAACAAGAATAGGGCTAAAAGAAATGATCCTAAAGAAAAAGTAGTATCGAAACATGCTCCGAAAAGAAGTAAATATGAGTGCTTGAACTGTAAGAAGACATTCAGTTCATATCAAGGACTTGGGGACATAGACCTTGGAACAAAAATTGAAAGGAGAGTCATTTTGAGCACGACATCGATACTAACGATCATCGATAATTTCGACATCGATCATCGATCATCGATATCGATCATCAATCTGCGATCATCGATACTACCGATAATTCATTGTTGATTGTGGTTGGTGTACTAATTTATAATTAGACATTGAGCTAATTTGTTTGAGAATAGAAAGAAATTTCTATGTTCTTTTACGCTAATCATGAATTAGCAGGGTTTTGAATTTGATCATAGGCTGTGTGCCTGTGTTCATTTCGATTGTTCATGTGACTTTAGGTTGAAACAGAGCTCTTTATTGATTGAAAGATCCTGTTTTTTTGTTCAATGTGATCTTACTGAAAAATTGTTTAGTTGATACTCTGATATCATCAAATTTCTTCATGTTTCAGGTCTGAATGAAGGCTTGCTTTAGTGTTCTTGCTTTTAGTTTTGATCATCTACATGGCCATGGTTGATTGGAATACTGGGATATTCATTAGTAAAATAGAGTAGAATTAGGAGAGTGTTTATACATGGGAAAAGTCCATCCAAAAGACCGGGATACTCGGAATGCGAAACAAACGATGTGTTTAAAGAGTACAATTAATAGATATCCTAGGTCTGGTTCATTAGCACATGTCAAACACAATAAGGCATGTGTTGCTAAATCGATATCTGAGATCTGAAATACGACAAAATTTGTGGTTGATTTTAAAAATCCAATAGACGAAGCAAAGCGAGAGGATAAGTTAATTGATCAAAGCCGAGGAAAAGTAAATATGAGTGCTTGAGCGTAAGAAGACATTCAATTCATATCAAGGACTTGGGGACATAGACCTTGCAACAAAAAACCGAAAGGAGAGTCCTTTTGAGCCGGGCACGATCACGATCACGCATCATCTGCGATCATCGTCATCTGCGATCTTGTGTGCCTTAATACAATAGATAGGCCTAATTCAAGTGATTAAGCTTTGAACATGCATGTTATAAACACCACACCTTAATCAAGTTAATCTATGATATTCCTTTTATCAATCAAAACCACATAAACTTGACATAGGCTTAATAGTTAATCACTTGAATTAAGCCTTAAATGAGTCTTATATGAGCCGACTATGTGTGCCTTGATGTAGTCACTTGAATTAAGCTTTAAATTAGCGACGATCACATCGATCATCGTCATCGATCACGTCGTGTTAGTGTAAATCTTTGCAATTAAATTCGGCTTTCAAATACTACGTCGAAAAGGTATCAAATGCGGTCTCAAAATGAAGATAAAAAAATATGAACTTTGGTGAAACAATTTTGATGATCGGTATTCTAAATCAAAAATTACGATCGTTTATAAGAAAAAGCGCTCGGTTAATACAAATATTTTTCGTCTTTCAAAATATACGTCGGAAGGAGTATCGTATTTGGGCTCAAATTGAAGAGCAAAAAAACATGAATTTTGGTGAAAAATTTTGATCATCGGAGTTGTAAATCAAAAGTTACGGTTGTTTGAAAAAAAAACAAACAAACTCAAGCTGAAAGCGGCGGAAGATTTAATACACAAGCGTCCTCTTTAATAAAAGGGTAATTTTGTCCGTCTGAAATTGTTTGTTCTTTTTGCAACTAAAAAAATGAGTATGTCTATTTATTTATTTTGTGTCAAAAAAAGGACTTTTGGCTTTTTATCTCTTTATTTTAATATCTTATATTAAATATTTTCAAGATATTGTCAATATCTAATATTGACTATCTTTATCTTATTACCATAAATCAATTTACACAAGTGTGTAAATCTATATTCATTAATATCTAATATTAATATTAGATAATACTATTTATATTATTAATTGATGTACACAATCCAAATATATCTCATATACTTGGAAAGTGGCGGCACATATATATATATATATATATATATATATATATATATATATATATATATATATATATATATATATTCGACCTACACTTATTGAGGCAAAGAGAGAAAAGTCAAATTTTGGCCAAAATAAATAAATAGAACACTGCTCTTTTTTGATTGCGAAAAGACAAAACAATTTTAGGCAGAATAAAAATACAGCTTACTCTACCATTATAGTAGCAGGCGCTTATATTCTTTTTTTCCTTTTCTCTTGCGCGCACCCTAGCTGCTTCTTTCCTCTTTTTTTTTTCAAACAATCGTAACTTTTGAATTAGAACTCCGATCATCAAAAAAATTTCATCAAAATTCATATTTTTTTCTCTTCATTTTGAGATCTCATACAATACCCTTCCGACGTAAATTTTGGAAGACGAAAAAATATTTGCATTAATTTGAGCGTTTTATTTATAAACGACCGTAACTTTTGATTGGAACACCGATCATCAAAATTCTTTCGCCAAAGTTTATATTCTTTTTTCTCTTCATTTTGAGATCTCATTCGATACCCTTTCGACATAGTTTTTGAAAGTTGAATTTAATCGCATCGTTTACACTAACACAATATCATGCTCGATGATCGATGATCACAATAATGATGATCACATTAATACATTTTATTAACAAACACAATAACATCATTACCATTATCATTGCCATTAATAGTATATGATTAGCCAAAAATCATGGACTCGGCAAGTTTTACAACAACACCGACAACCTATATTCCTTTATGGATTAAAACGGAAACAAACCGTAAAATAAAAATCATTTGGACAATAATGTAATCACATTAACACCCAAAAGACTTGTGTATTTTGAAACAACACATTCAATCACAATTAACACATTCAATCACATTGGAAATTTTTTTTTACAACATATATGATAAAAACCTTTAACATCAACATATATGATAACTAAGTTACATCAAGGAAAGAATTATCTAAACACCTAAAAATCTCAAAAATGTCGATTGGTACCGTCATCTTATTCTCCAACTCTACACCAAATGGTTTAACATTTTCTCAAAAAAGTTGACATCTACATCAAATGGTTCAACATTAATTTGTACAACTATCTTAATTCACAAATCATTACCAAGGAGCATTAGTCTCTTCTTGAAACATTAGCTCGTAGATCTCCGCATTCGGTTTCAATACGTCGACCTCAGCACCATAACACTATCACAGTATCACAGTATCACAGTAACACGTTTTACTAACAAACACAATTAGGATGTCTTTTGACCATTGAAGTGTCCTTCTTCAAGCTGTAAGAGCTCCACCATATACCCTTCATATCATGCTTGAATTTCCCTTGAAACGCAGCCCTCAAACTGTCATAAAACAACTCCAAAATAGCTATACCCATTCAGCTCCAAAGCTGTCAAAACAAAGCTGGAAATCTGTTCTGTTGTCATCAACTATGCAGCCTTCAACAACAGCCTTCGGGCCTACTTGTTTGAACAAAAATGAAAGCCGAAAACGATACAAAAACAAAGTTACATAATACAGTTGCCTTCTCTCCACCGAAAATTGTTCCCAGCTGAAACAGAGCTTTCACTTCTGATTATTTAGAGCAAAAAAATCGAGCCATCGTTGAGCTAAAATGACAGCTTAATGAAGTTGAATTTGAAGCTACTCTTTGACGTTTGATTTGAGATGAGATTAAGCTTCTATTTTGATGGATTAATGAGCTAAAAATAAGCTGAAAGGTTGAGCATAAATTGGGCTGAAAATTTATGAAATAAAATTATTGTTGTTCTTGAATGCTAGTTAGGCTGCCTTTGGAGGCACTTATGGATGAAGAGGAGGCTGGCCTTACAACCTGATGATGTTCCAATATGGGTGGATGCTACAACTGTTACTTGGGTCTGCATTGAAGCTAACTTACAGCCATGCTTCAATTCTGAGTAAACAAACACATATTATCAAAACCAATTCTTCAACCAAATCATATTTCCTTAACTAAATAAATGTTAAAATTCTTGAACTTAAAACACTTCGCAGACAATCAACAGTGATCGATTCTCAATACCCACCAGAAAGAACATAAAGGAATTCCAAATCTAACCACTAAGCTTAAACATAAAAAAAAGCCATCAAGAAAAGCGTAGATCTGCCGAAGAAGAGAGAGGCAGGTCCGACTGTTTAGATTATCAATACTCCTCTACAGCGGATCTTCTTCTTCAACAGATGAGTCAATTGCCATGCCTTCCGTGGATTTGGATTTGATGGGAGAGGGGTAAATATCATGGAAAGGCCAGAGGTGCGTCGGAAATTGCCTATCGGAAATCCCCTGTCGAGCAGAGTGTGTTCGTTCTAAAGAAATGTAATCGTGTACGGATAGAATATAAGGGCAATTAGTCCAGTTCAATTATTTTTGTCCTTATACTAACTTTTTTTGAGCGAGGATTAAAACCTAATAACTGAGGGTTTAGTGGATTTAAAACTAATTTTTCCTATCTTATATTATATTATTCATAATAAATAACTATCACCATATTAATTTACTACTATAACTTTTATAGTATGAGATAAATTCTTTCCTTATTTGGTTATCAACTATAACCATATTTTAATCGAAACGATGTTCATATGTGTGTGTAGATGAGAAGCAGAATATGTTGGCCGTTGACATAAAGCGCAATTATGAAAATTCCCTTCACATCTAACGATCACGGATAGCGTCTAGCAATACGTCCATGACCCTCAATCATCGGAAGAGTCAATACGCAATGACTACTACCTTTCATATGCTCGGTTAGCGTGTAAATAGAATCATATCGCTGTATAATATCCATACGGTCGTACGTCGAGTGTCAAGCATTAACGACCGTATCTTATAATATAGATATCATGATCTCTCGAAGTAACTCATTTACTTCCACTTTGCAAAGATTCAACAGAGTAAGACATTCCTTATAAGAAGGCCCTTTCGGATATTCACCCCTACTATTAAGGTACGCGATTTTCGGACAACCAAACATGTATACTCCGCATGCTTCTGTATCACACCCAATCACTACCGTATGATCATCCCGTGGCTAGGGGAAACCTCAATAGTGTCAAAGCATGACAATCCACACCGTGATTCCATGTAGACTCCGGTCCTAAGGATAATTACACAACCGTCACATAGTGTGACACTTAATAGTGTAAGTGGGTCAGTCATACGTACACATTCTCTAATACACGTCCACGTACAGCCCAAGTGTCTCTACACTTCGATAGACGAGATCTATCACTACCTTTAAAGACAGAAGTCATCTAATACGTGCTAGCATGTTTATACTATCAGTGCCCTGTTTAATAGTACATAAGCCTAGAGTCTTTTAAGTATCAAACTTATTAAAGTGATTAGAGATCTCATCAACCATAATCGCCTATCATGGTTTATCTATCACAGTTTAATATGAAGGACGTTATCATATAACAATTCATAATTAGTTCTTTAAAAGAGCAAATATATGACAACAGAAAATCCATTTATTATATATGTATAATCATAAAATCAAATAGTAGAGATGATCCAACCCGGTCAGATCCAGTCCAACCCGATTGGGTTTATGACACTTTTTCAACAGTGGAATATGTCACGGGATGGCTATTTGGCTCTGGTCGGGTCAAAGAAGTGCCACACTGTCATCCCAAACTCTACTTAGGTCGGCCTTTCTATTTCGTCTCAAGGTTATTGATATAAGTTCTAGCTAGCCGAAATGTGCCTAAGTCAACCATAAACGTTCACCGGTCACTATGGCTCATGAAATTAAAGCTATACGTGCATGAAAATCCCATTCACAAGACGAGGTAGTAAGCGAAGTAACATGCATTTAAACGTTTACTAAACCGTTAATCTTATCAACGTGATGGCTCAACATACAAGTGCTACCTCAAAACTTCAGAAAATTTTAAAAATAGCTCAGATGTTACTAAAGTAGTGACCAAACTCTAAGTATACAACACAACGGCTAAAAAATGAACAATGAAGCGCATAACAATAGCTAAGCCTACCACCCCCCTCCCCCCCACTTTAAAATGCAACATTGTCCTCAGTGTGTGAATGGGAAAAGGAGAGAAAGGCTTAGCTGAACCCGGCAGAAAGGTGCAAATCATGTATATGACATATCCATGATACACATGCACGGGGAACAACCACCGTGCCAAAAATAGGCGATAGATAACTAGAGATAATTAAAAAGTAATGCCGCGTACACTAAGATATGAAACCGAGGGGGGGTACCGACTTGGACTACATGTGACGAAAAGATAGTACATAACAAACTAACACCATCCATGGATAAAGATAAGGCCAAAACACGGGACAAACTGAATGCATCCAAGTGTCGTACAAAATAAAGAAGAAATAAACAAGTGTATGCCCCTCGGGCTTACATTAAATCCAGCAGTCATCAAACCAAAAGTGCAAAAGATAACAAACTAGTATAGTCTATACATCGTGAAAGAGAAATGAAAGAAAAACTCAAAGAGTAGCCCTCATGTGGAGGAGTATCTATGTAGAGGTCTGCAGGGTCGGCATCAGCAACATCAGAAGCTGTAGAAGTGGAGACCGGAGCAGCTGCACTAGTGGATGGACCTCCCTCTATCACCATCGAACCACCTTGAACACTGACCATAACATCGGGCTGAGTATCATGTCCTGCTCCTGTAGTAGCCATGGAAGATATGCACGTACTCGGTTGTGCCTCTGTATCCTAGATTGTGGTGGTCGCAGCACCCTCATCCCCATCAGAAGAATCCTCAACATCAGACTCTATGGCCTCATCATCATCCTCATCTGAACTTCCCTTCTCATCACCTGAAACGCCACCCTCTTCATCACCATCGCCTACTCTAGCACCAAAGCCCTCACCAACGTCAACTTGAGAGGCTACCTACGTGATAAAACCATCTAATGCTCCAGGGTAGACACAGGAAGTAACGGCTGGGGTGCGCATCTTGGAAAGTGCGGAATCACAGGCTGGAGACAACAGGGCCTCAACAATACTCTTCAAGACCAACCTTTGCTCCTCCACCCACGCCCTCTGCGTGGCAGCGATGGTATATACACTCCTCTCAAAAGGTGTAAGGGATGAGAGAGGTGGATGGATGAAGGAAGAAAGAGAGGAAGGTGCGGTAGAAGACGAATGAGCATCGATGTGTGGATAGGCTAGAGAACTAAGACGCACAATAGGCTCGAGGTTCTTGGCCTCCTTATGATCGTCATTGAGAGTGGGTACACGAAGTGCGGTGGCCTACTCACAAGTGAGGTATGGAAAGAGCAAGCTACGTTTACCCATGGCCTTGACATGCAGGATTTGATCAAAGATGAACTGCCCAACATTGATCGGGATCTTAAAGTGAAAGGCATATACGAGGTCAAAGTCGGACATGGAAAGCTTTGTGAGATTCAAGCTAGGGCGGAGGTGTTAAGGAGGAACTTGAGTAAAAACTTTGTGTCATCAGGCATGTTTTTGACCATGAGGTTGAGAGGCTTGTAGTTTTTGAGAACGAAGGGGACTTTTGGACAAAATACTTTATGGCACTTCTAATAATAGGTAGGCTTAGATTGCTTCAAAGCCTCAAGGACTGTCTTATGATCCTTGTCCAAAGGCAACTCGGGAATCTGATAATGTTTGTTAATAAGCTCAAGGGAGAGAGGAATAGTGATGCCCCAAACTTTGACTACACTAATGAGCATAGGTGTGGCCAAGAGGTTTGCATAAAACTCAAGGAAAATGGTAAGATTTGGTGGAGTGGATGGAATGGTCAAGAGGACATCCCAATGACGGTCTTTGATGTTTTTCTCAAAAACCTAGTGCAACGTCTGTTGGGTCAAAGGCCCTCTCGATAATGGCGGTTCTAGACCGAAAGCAATCGGTGTAGTAGGTTTGGGCCATGGTATTGATGAAACGGTCGGCTTGAATGGTTAGGGGTGTATCGCCTCCCTTCTTAGGATTTTTTGAGGGCTTCTTGACAATTGCCTTTCCCTTTCTTTTGGCCACAGAAGGAGAGGGACTGGGGTTCGACTTGGGGGTGCCATTAACCTAAAGTTTGATAAGAGGGACAACACCACTGCCATGTTCCAATCAGCAATAAGGAACCTTGAGACTCAAGTGGGTCAATTGACCGAAAAAGCTAATACCGCACCGGTTGGAGACTTGCCAAGTAACACCGTGAGGAATCCCAATGGTGTGAATGCTATCTCTACAAGAAGTGGCAAGATGGTTGGTAGTGACATTGAGTTTAACAAGAGAGTTGAAGATCATGGTAAGAGCAAAGAGGATGATGTGGTAGAGAATGAGAGTGAAGAGCAAGTTGTTGAGGAGCAAGATGTCGAAGCTAATAAGCAAGTTGAGGAGGCACCTAAAGCGGCTAGGAAAGGGAACACAACCATCTCCAATCCACAAGGGATAGGTACAAGTAGAAATGGTATGAATACTTCTTCTACACCTTTTTATGTAAGCACTTTACCTTTTCCCCCTAGAGGTCCAAAGAAGAATGTGTTAACCAAGAGTCAAAACAAGTTCCTTGCAATCTTGCGCAAAGTTGAGGTAAATATCCCTTTGGTTGATGCTATAGCTAACATGCTTCGTATGTTAAGTTTTTGAAAGGGATATTGTCCAACAAGGCCAAGATGGATGAGGTTGTGTGCCTAAATGAAGAATGATCCGCGGTCTTTCAAAACAAGCTTCCGCCTAAAAAGAATGACCCCGGATGTTTTTCTATCCCTTGCACCATTGGCCTTATCACTTTCCCAAAATCTTTATGTGACCTTGGTGCTAGTGTGAATCTTATGCCTAGGAGTATTTATAAGAGGTTGGGCCTAGGTAGGTTGACTGATACTAATATGACTTTACAAATGGCCGACCGAACCCTTAGAAGACCTATGGGAATACTGGAGGATGTGTTAGTTCAAGTTGATAAGTTTGTGTTCCCGGCCGACTTAGTCGTGCTAGACGTTGTGGAAGAACCTAGAAATTCACTTTTGCTAGGTAGACCTTTCTTAGTATTGGGGGGAGGGGCAATGTGGATGTAGCCAAAGGTGATATCACTATGAGAGTGGGAGACGAGAGTGTGACCATGAATGTGTTCGATGCCATTAAGTACCCTCATGATGATATTGAGGAATGTGATGAAGTTGAGTCCATATATTCTTGCATTTCTGAAGTCACTAACACGCAGGGTTATCAAGAGCTGATGGAGGAGTGTTTAATGATTTCTAGCACAATTCATGATGAGAATGAAGAGTTGCGGGAAGCGGCTTATGAGTTGGAGGCAACGCCTTTTTCTTGAGACGTCATAGCACAAGTACTTGGAGCTTGGCCTAAACAGTGAGAAAATGAAGCCGTCTATTGAGGAGCCACCAAAGGATTCGGACCTAAAGCCACTCCCGGAGCACCTTAAGTATGCTTTTCTTGAGTCCGATAATTTATTGCCTTTGATTATTTATGCGGCACTAACCTCTTTGAAGGAAGAAAATCTCATGAGAGTGCTAAGAGTCACAAAATGGCTTTTGGATGGAAGATGGTTGATATCTGGGGTATTAGCCCCGAGATTTGCAAGCACACAAAATCATATTGGAAGAAGATGTGAAACCGGTGAGGCAATGTCAAAGAAGGCTTAATCCACACCTTCAAGAGGTGGTGCGTAAGGACGTGGTAAAGATGCTTGAGCAAGGAATCATCTACGCCATCTCGGATAGTGGGTGGTTGAGCCCTACTCAAGTGGTTCCTAAAAAGGGAGGTATGACCGTTCAACCTAATGAAAACAATGAAATGATCCTTACCTATTTAGTTACCGGTTATCGTGTTTACATAGATTATAGAAAATTGAATGATGCCACTAGAAAAGATCACTTCCCTTTGCCTTTTATTGCTTTCTATTGCTTTCTTGATGGTTTTAGTGGCTATTACCAAATTTTCATTGACCCTAAAGACCAAGAGAAGACTACCTTTACATGTCCCTATGGTACCTTTGCATTTAGACGGATGCCTTTCGGGTTGTGTAATGCACCCGCGACATTTCAAAGATGCATGACGGCTATCTTTGCGGACATGATTGAGAAATTCTTTGAAGTCTTTATGGATGATTTTAGTGTGTTTGGAGATTCATTTGATGACTGCTTGAATAATCTTGATAAAGTTTTGCAAAGGTGTGAAGACATCAATCTTGTGCTTAATTGAGAAAAGTGTCATTTCATGGTAGAATAAGGCATAGTGTTAGGCCATAAGATTTCACATAGGGGGGTTGAAGTTGATAGAACCAAGGTTGTGGCAATTGAAAATTTGCCCGTCCCCACAAACTTGAAGACCATTCGGGCTTTTCTTGGTCATGGGGTTTTTACCGGTGTTTTATCAAGGATTTCTCCAATATTACTAGGCCACTCACACTTTTTCTCACTAAAGACACTCCGTTTGTTTTCACTCAAGAGTGCATCGATGCCTTTCACATGCTTAAGAAGTCCTTAGTGTCCGCACCTATTCTAGTTGCACCCGATTGGTCACAAGAGTTTGAGGTTATGTGTGATGCTAGTGATACTGCCGTAGGGGCTGTTTTAGGGCAGAAAATTGATAAGATATTTATGCCTATCTACTACTCTAGTCACACACTCAACCCGGCACAATCTAAGTATGCCACGACCGAGAAAGAACTACTTGCCGTTTGTTGGTCCCAGAGAAGGGTGAAACTATAGACCGAGGAGAGGGGGGGGGGGTGAATGACTATAGTGGAGTTTCAAAAACTTTTCTTCTTCTAGTTAAAAGCTTTTGGGCAAATGGATAAGTCCCTTCTTACTATATTGTTTTCAAATCGGTTTAGACAGTCCACAGATGCAAATTATGATGTATGCAAATTAAATGAATGTTGTAAAGTAAATTGCGAAATTAAATTGACACAAGGCTTATAGTGGTTCAGGGTGGTGTAATCCCTTAATCCACTCTTCTCTATGATGATTGGAGGAATTCACTATTGTTTTCACAGATACAATAGTATGATTGTCCTTGGCTTCCCAAGCTTCACAATCTACAAGACTATCACTCCTTGACTGCAGCACTTCGGTGATTGATCTTCCTCCTTCATTGTTCCTTAAGATCAAGATCCTTCAACGGCTATCACAGATTCAACTCCTTCTCGATTGCCTCGATTCGCTTGCTTGATTTGATGTGAATGTGATTCACACACTTGCTTGATCAATCCTCGATTCCGAGTATGACTTTGTAGCTTTGAAGTCCGAGTTGATTACTAGATGTATCCTTGTAATTTTGAGAGAAGGCTTTTCAAATTGTGAGTTTCGCTAGATTTTTCTTTCTTGATTGTTGTTTTCTTTTTTCACAATGCCTTCTATTTATAGCCTTGAATACCTTCATTTTTAAATTCCATCCGTTGGCTATATTAATGAGGAATAATCCTTGATTTTATTCTTGATTCCCCTTAATTGTATTCTCCTTAATTTCGTTGATCGGATTCTTTCTTCAAACGTATAGCGAGATAATCCGCCCTTGATTGATCCTTTAATGATTTGAGCATTTAATGCATGATCTTCTGAATCTTCATCGTATATCAATTCTGGCCTTGTAGGTGTCTCTTCGCCATTTCTAGAACGGTCGAGTGAGCCTACTGACTTAGCCGTCACTCTTCTTCTTCATTGCTTTTTTTCTCTTTGCGAAAGTTAGTTTACTCACCGATTCATTGTTTCCTTCTTTGTTCTAGTATTTGGAGAGTCTTTGAACTTCACTGATCCTTGATTTGGGTGAGACCAGTGTACACCATATTTGAACATTTGAGTTTTATCATTTAAAACATAACTTAGACTTATCCAAGGTCATCATGCAGACTTCTTGGTTATAAGTAAGTCGAGACCATAAAGTCTTCATTACTTCTCTCTTTGGTGCTTGGTCGGCTTCACTCTGCTGAATATCTCGTTTTTGCTTTGCCATCCTACCAACTAGTACAATACTTTGTCTGACTTAACTTATACAACTTGTCGGACCTAAGTAAAGACTTATACAGAGAATTCTAACTTATTTCAGCTTGCTATAACAATTTAGTATGGCCATCATCAAAACATAATAACATGTTCCTAACAATTTCCCCCTTTTTGATGATGCCAAAACCCTCATAAGCCTTGAACATAAGTAATCAAGATTTTCATAATACACATGAGATATAAAGTTCAACAATTTTATTCATCCATCGAAGGGTAATAATTTCTAAGACTTTATTCAAGTGTTACAAACTACATTTTGCTCAATTCAGCCTTGTACCTCTTGAATTTCGTAGTTTGAACCTCTTCCATGTCTTTCAGTCAATTTCTGAAACTTCCACTTCAAGAAGCCAAAGTGTGTATTCAGATACACCTGAAAAACTCTTTTGGCAAAGAGTCTCATTGAAATCAGTGCATGGTCTCATTTGCCTTAGGTTCTCCAAAATATTTTTCAAGTCTTTCCCTAGCCTCAAAGAATATGTGAATCTGCAAACTTGAGGCTTTTGTAGAGACTCCACTTGCTCCTGTTTTCCATTCTCCCCATAGGGTTGAAAATTTTGCCATATATTTGAATTCCTCTTGCTTTTCAAATTGGCAAGTCTTCCGGTCCTTTTGTAGATAGTGGTATGGTTTGAGCTTGGTTTATTGTTGGCTTGTTTGAGAAGTGCAAATTCTCTTTGACTTCATTGTAAAGTTTGGCCATATCGGTTCTCATCCTTTCATCCTCGATAGCTTAGCCAATCAGCCTGGGCTTCATCTTGTGAGGAGTGAGGATAGAGTCCTTCTTGTACTCTGAAAAATTCTCTTACATGGTCCAAGACATCCGCATCATATATTCGCTTTGCTTTGGTGACCAGTGTAAGTCATGTGCTCTCAAGATATCCGAGTCGCCGCTACCTCGGGTTTTTCCTCCTGGTCTTTGAGTCTGTGTTGACTGGCTGATCCTCTTTGCTGGCTGGATCCAGGCCTTTGCTTCTGCCGGACCTATCTCTATCATCATCTCTTCTTTGCATAGGGTGAGGAAATCCAATGCGAGGGGTTCCTTTGTGGCCTTTTTCTTTCTTCTCGACCCCTTCTTTGTTTGTTCTTCCGCTTCATTTCGATTCTTATTTCTCTCGCCCCTTGCCTCGTTGTTCTTCAAATGAAGTTTGGGGTCCGATTGTTGATCCTTCAGCTTATCCTGGTTTTCCCCTTTTGGCAAAGATCATCCCTTTAGGATGCTATTGGACTCGCTGCTCCAATCAGAGAGTCAAGTTTTGATTCAATGGAAGTGAATCTTTGTTGTGATCATTCAATTTCTCATTGACACTCCGAAGTCTAGTCCCAAAAGCTACTGCCAGTGATTCGTTTTCTTGGGAGATGTGTTGCCTGAGGCCTGCAAGACTGTTGGTAATATTGATGTTGAGTTGCTTCATCAGATCTCCTTGTTGTTGAACAACAATATTTTGTGCATCAATGTATTCTGCAATGGCCTGAAACTTGTTTTCAATGGAGGAGCTTTTGTCATTAAAAGCTGAAGTCATAGATCTGAGATACATTGCTTGCTGTTCCAATTCTTCAGCTAGCAAGTCTGCCGCTTTCTCAAAAGTTTCATTTGTAATGCCCGGTGTTCACCGAGAGATTTTTCGTCTTGTTTCAAATTGGTTTCGATCTGTCTCTGTCATCCTTGTCTCGATATTGAGTGACATCCGCATGTACATCTTGATCTTCAAGTATTTGGGTAGATGTGTATGCCGTGTGGCTTGAGTGATGTTTCCTTATTTCTATTCCGGGGTTGTCTTGATCGAGTGGCAAAGAAATGAGCAGTTGTCCACAATGTGTTTGTTGTTATCGGAACGATGATGCATACAGCCGTTGAGTGGATGTCTTTCTTTGGAGATGTAGACTTGCCGGAGGCTTGTGTTTTCATAAATGTACGGAGAAGAGTGGTGTCATCAATTGCATCCGTGTGTGAGAGTTCTCTTCTCTGCCTTGATCAAGATCATCATTATCATCCCGATCATGATCATTATCATCATTGTCATCATGATCATCACCATCATCTTGATTATGATCATCCCCATCATCTTCTCGAGTCATCACTTTGTCTCCCAGAGATCAGGGGCGCTTTTGCCTTGGTCGCATCAAACCATTTCCATGTAGAGGTGATTCATCAAGTACACCTACCGAGTTGTGATTCCTAAAAGTCAAATAGCCATGCTTCTTCAGCAAGCATGTGATCTGAGTCTTGAAGCTATTGTTTGGAATCACCTTCCTTCCACTCAAGATATTCTGCAATTCGATCATCTATATCGGTTGCAGTCAATTGTACAGCTTCTTCTGGAGATGATTCCTCATCCTCTCCAGTGTTTTCTTTATTAGGATGTCGTGATCCCCACCGATTTCTTCTTCTTGTCGCTCGCCGCTCAATTGTCGTAACCTTCTTCCTCTTCTCCTTCATCAATCAATTGTGCAAAGTCGGTCTTTTCAAGACTTCACTGAATCTTTTGTTTCTTTCTTTGACCGGTGGTGCTGCGTGTAGGTTTCTTTCTCTTCCCTTCTCCTTCCTTCTGTTGTTGTTTAAGATAAGTAAACATGACTTTGGATTCATGCCAGTTTGTGGAGTTGTACTGTGGGGACTTTGAGACATTGCAACAAATAGTGTAACTGAATACCATATGACTTTTTCACCCAGAATTGTCCTTTCGTTGTCTTTCCTTCTTTTGTCCCCTTGTTTGCTGATTTTTCTTCACCTTGGATTTGCTCTTTGAGTCTTAGAAAGAAGTATTTTGCCCAGTGGAATTGCAGATTATTGTAGATGATTCCCATCACCTTCATTCGATTTCTGTCATTGCATTATTTGCTCCCAATTTTCCTTCAATGGTCTTGCCAATTAGTAATCGAACTCATTGAATGGTTTCTTTAAAGGAGATCTCAAACAGCTTGACCTTTGTGGATCTGGGTTTGCCGCTTTGGCAATTGTTGCCCGTAAATCATCCAAGTTTTGTGATACAAGTGTCACTTTTGCTTGACCTTTATTGGAAAGTATGAGATGTTTGTGAATTACCTTTTCGTAATCGCTACTTCCTTTCCGTTGACAGATGCTACAATCTTGTCTTCTTCCCACTCGCCACCTTCTTCAAAGCAGGAGCCCAAGCACGATTGTGCAGATTTCCGAAGGAAATCAGACTTTCATAGCAAACCTCGTGATAGGAGGATTGAGGAAGGTTGATAGCTTTAGGATTTTGCAACTCGTCGCTAATCGCTTGGCATCTTCGTCATTTCCACACGATTTCAAGTAGTGTTCTTCTTGAAAGAAGGATCCCGTGGTAATCGATTTTTCATATCCAAACTGGGTGTTTGTGGAGGATGATGCCATTTTTGAAGAGAGAGAAGTTTTGGAAATGAATTTCAGCTTTGCAATAGAAAGAATCAAGAGTAGAGTTTGTAATTGACAAGAAAGCGTAAAGATTTCAAAATCTCTAAGTCTTGTTTTTATAGTGTGATTTGGGTAGTGTGAACGTGGTTTTGAATATGGAAGGATTTGTGGCATAATGGCGTGATTTTGCGTATAAAAATCGCGATATTCGAGTGGAGTGGGGGTGTGGTTTGAGGCAAGTAATGATAGAGCCGGGAATCGAGGGGTTTATAATTCAAAATAATATAATTACCTCCATGATCATAAGTTGATCGCCACGTGTGTATAGAATAATCCTCCATAATTTCCTTATTCTCCACGTAATCGTAATTGATTTTGTTCACACTCTTAATTTGTCCAAGGCTTTATTTCGTGAAGTGCCTTCGCCGCCACTTAGCCGTTTCTATAGGTTCTTTACTTAGTCGCTCCATTTCACTGCTTCTAACAATCGCTTAAGTTACCTTCATTTGGATGCCGCTGCCTTACTTGTCGATCTCCTGTGAACGGCAAAGGTCGCACAGCTTAATGAAGTCACTTAGCCGATTACTCCGCTTAGCCGCTTTTTGATACTTATTCAATTTCAATCATTCCTAACTCGGTTCTTAGCTTGTTGAATCTTTCATAATCGAGTGGTTTAGTGAAGATGTCACCAATTGATCTTCGAGTGGGTATGTGTTTTAGGATGACATCCCCTTTTCAACATGGTCTCTCGATAAAATGATGTCTTACATCAATGTGCTTTGTTCTTGAGTGCAACATCGATTTTCTCGTAATAGATATTGCACTTGTGTTATCACACATGATTGAAATTGTTTTCTTCTACTCCATAGTCCCTTAGTCGTTGTCTTATCCACAAGATTTTGTGCACACAAACTACCGCCGCTATGTATTCTCGCTTCATTGCTGATGTAGATATGGAGTTTTGCTTTTATCGAACCAAGAGACTAGTCTGGTTCCTAGCATTTGGCAAGTTCCAGAGGTGCTTTTTCTATCTATTTTGCATCCAAAGATAGTCGAGTCCGAATATGATATCAATGTAAATCCTCCATCTTTTGAATACCAAATACCAACATTTAAAGTGTTTTTCAAGTATTTGATTATCCTTTAGTCGCTGTAAGATGTGATTCTTTTGGTTGAGCTTGAAATCTTGCACATACTCCTACCGCAAATGCTATGTCAGTCTCGCTATGATTATATATAATAATGATCCAATAATTCCTCTATACAATTTTTGATCAACATCTTTTCCTCCTTCATCTTTTCCAAGTATGACTCGCACACATTGGTGTGTCTCATTGTGCCACTTGTATCCATCCCATACTTGTGTATCAAATCTCTTGTATACTTTGCTTGACTAATGAAAATGCCATCCTTCATTTGCTTTACTTGAAGGCCAAGGAAGTAGTTTAATTCTCCCATCATGCTCATCTCAAATTTGCTCTTCATCAGTTTGCAAAAATCTCACACAACTTTTTCATCCTCTCGATCCAAAGATTATATCATCAACATAGATTTGCACTAGCAATGTGCTTGCTCCTTCCTCCAGCTTTAAATAGAGTCTTGTCAATAGTTCCTTTGTTGAATCCATTCTTGATCGTAAATCAGGATAAGAGTTTCATACCTGTGCTCTAGTGCCTGTTTGAGTCCATGAGGCCTTCTTGAGTTTGTATACTTTGTCTTCTTTTCCTTTAATTTGAAATCCAGGAGGTTGTTCTACATAAACTTCTTCTTCCAAGAGTCCATTTAGAATGCACTCTTTACATCCATTTGATAGACTTTGAAGTCTTTGTGTGCAAAGAAATGCTAGAAAAAGTCCGATTGCTTCCAATCTTGCTACTGGAGCAAAAGTTTCATCATAATCTATTCCTTCACTTGGGAATAGCCTTTGCAACTAGCCTTGCTTTGTTTTCGACAAACAGCCTTGCTCATCCATCTTGTTCCCGAATACCCATTTTGCACCAATGATGTTGGTTATTTCGTGTGTCTCACAACAAGTTCCTGCACTTCATTTCTTTCAAATTCATTTAGTTCTTCTTGCATGGTCGTGATCCAATCAGATCTTGGATTGCATCATCTATGGTCTTGGGTTCCACTTGTGATAGAAAGCAGTTAGCATGTGCTCCAGCTTGTCTTCCGGTTCGACTCGTGTGTGAATGTCTCCAATGACTTGTTCTTCGTGATGGTCTCTTAGCCAATTTAGATCTGGTTGAAGTTGATCTTCACTTGGTGCTTCCATACCTTCATGCCGAGCATGAACTTCAACTTGAGGAGCTTCATCCGTGTATTGGTATGTGGCTCCTCTTGATCTTCGTAATGATGATTCGTGATAGTAGTTGGTATGGTTGCATTTGTATAGATTTCTCTTTGTGGTGCTTTCTTCTTGATCTTGAAGATCTTCACCATTTGTGTTTGGTTCATCAAAACCACATGTATTGATTCTTCAATCACCAAAGTTCTTTTATTTAGTACTCAATGCTTTGTTGGTGTCTCGAGTATCCCATGAAGATTGCTTCATCACCTTTCTCATCAAAGGTATGCGTTGATTCTGCTTAAGACAAAACATTTTGATCCAAACATATGAAAATATGAGATATTGGGTTTTCTACCATTCCATATTTCATATGGAGTTTTTCCATGATGTTTGTTGATGATTGATCTGCTTTTGTGTATGGCATGTCGTGGTTTGTCGCTTCAAACCCAAAATCTCTTTGGTAAACATGCTTCGCTATCATTGTCCCGATCGCTTCCTTGATGGTTCTGCTTTTTCTTTCGCTACACCATTTTGTTGTGGAGTTCCCGCCGCAGATAGTTGATGTAATACTCCATTTTCTTCACAATAGGTTCTAATAATTTCATTTAGAAATTCAAAGGCTCTATCTCGATCCGATCTTGATAATCTTTAGTTCTTTCTCATTCTCGAGTCTTTCAACAAACCGCAACTTCTTGAGTGTTTCTTTCTTCTTATTCATGAAGATGGTCCAGTGTACTTTGAGAAGTCATCCACCACTACAAGAGTGTATTTCTTACCACTCACACTCATCGTGTGACTGGTCCAAACAGGTCCATGTGTAGCAGATGTAGAACTCTTGTTGTAGATTGATGAGGCTTTGACTTGAATGAGCTTTTTATTTGTTTTCCTTTCGACAAGCATCACATAGACTTTCCTTTTGAATGTGATCTCTGGCAGTGCCTTCAACTAACTTGCTCCTTGATAGTTTGTTGATGGTCTTGAAATTCGTGTGATTTAATCTTTTGTGCCAAATCCAAATTTTGTTGATTGTTTATTCTTGACAAGTAGACATGTTTTCGCTTTGGTCGTTTCTCCAATCCACCACATACATGTTGTCTTGTCTTCTTCCTGCAAGAACTATTGTGTTGGTTTGACTGTGAATCACTTTGCATCCTTCTTTGTTGAAGTGCACATTGTAGCCTTTGTCACAAAATTGACTGATGCTCATCAGATTGAAGTTAAGTCCCTTGACATATGCCACATTCTGAATCTTTAGATTGTTCTTGATTATTGTGCCTTCCCCCTTAATTTTGCCAGGGTTTTCTTTACCTCCAAATGTGACTTTGGGTCCATCAAAAGCTTTGAAGTCAGTGAGCCATCTCTTGTTTCCTGTCATGTGTCTGGAACATCCACTGTCTATGTACCAGACATCCTACAAAACAGATTAATTAAGTTTAGGTACCCAACACTGTTTGGGTCCATACCTGTTAGCAATCATGCCTCCCATACCAAGGGTGTATCCAAAAGGTCTTCTTTTTGGATAATTGAAGTCATCAACTTCATATGTATAAGGCATGGCGTAATAGCTTCTAGTATTTTTATTAAGATATTCTTGATACTTTTCTCCACCTTTTGGTGCATTTGCATCCTTCTTTACTTTCCAAAATGCAGTAGGAAACCTTTCTTGCTTCATGTGTCTAGGAACATATTGGTTTTTCTTAAACACATGATGCATTTTGTGGAATGGTTTCTTCTTGTATTTTGCAGGAGCAACATTCCAATCATCCTCTCAAGGTAAAGTCTTCCTTTCCTTTTTCGATGGTTTTTGTTCTTGATTGATGGAATGAGGATTTAGTTTGTCGTTTCACTACATCGGTTTTGACTTCACCGAACAGATGATTCGCTGGAGACATGGTTCGCTCTCTTTCTAAATTTTGGTCCACTAGTGGTCCTCAATTTAGAATTGTGTTGACCATTATTCCTACGCTCATCCCGATCGCTGTAAGCCAAGACCAGATCCGATCCAAACTTTTTGGGGTTTGTAAGTCGGTGCCTTTAGTGGTGCAAAGTGGATACCTTCACCGTGAGAGAGATTTTCTTAATCGATCTGTTAATAATGTATGTATGATCATCTCGCTTTTGTTGATCATTTAAGTAGGTCTCCTTACTAGTTAATTCAGCTTTTGCTTTATCCAGCTTCTTTCTTTAACCTCTTATTCTCTTTCCTTAGATCCTTGCATTCCTTTTCCGTAATTTCATGATTCTTTTCAATTTCATCAAATTTAGTCATGAGATTTTGACTAGGTCTCAGATCTAATGGAAGACTAGAGGATTGTGCAGTTGTTAGATGTGGATGCATTAGATGAAGAACAGAACTAGATGTTACCTCGATTTCATCTCGATTCTTTAGCCATTAAACATAGGCTTGTTTCCTCAAAGTTGTCTCGAGCTATCACTTTTATCTTCATCCAATTCTTTGGTCATGAGACATAGGCATGCTTTTTCATTTTTCGAATCTGCCTTCTTCATCACTATCATCCGATTCATTGTCGATGATTCTTCATGCTTTTCACCACCGGATTCTCGCCTTAAGTGCCTTCTTGCTCCTTTTCTTTCGGGATGCTTTGTATTTCTTCTTTTCATCATCTTTGTCATTTTCTTCAGACAATCAGCCTTGAAGTGACCTTTCTTGTTGCAATTGAAGCATCCGTATTCATCATCTTTCTTCTTCATGTCTCTGGTTGAGCTTGACTTTTGTTTGATGATGAATTTCCTTTGAATGGCTTTTTTAAACTCACAAAACGTTTAACTAATAAAGCTACTGTTCTTTTAGTTCTTGTGTCTCTTTGTCGATGCATTCAAAGAAAGTTACTTTGCTTGGGTGCAATTAATGCGTTGATTTTGTGTGTCTCGCCGGAGCACCATCTTCGCCGCTCAATTCGAATTCATGAGCTTTTAATTGGGACATCGGTGTCGAGTGTCGTTGCTTGCAAGATTTGTTGTTCCTCCGACATCGATGTTATGATCTTCCATCTTTCGTAGTCCTCTCAAGATCTTCAAGCATACTTTTTTGGGGATATGTGTGACCAAGTCATTGTAGTTCATCGATGATGCTTGAGAATCGTTGTCCATCCGATCAATGGATTCACCGCTTCATCTTGAAATTTTCAAACTTCGCTTTTGCAACAGATAGTTTATTTTCTTTGATCGCTTCAGATCCTTCATTGATTAGTGCCACTTGTCCCACATCTCCTTTGTTGCTTTTGCAATCCTTTATTCTCATGAACATGTTGTCGTTTCAGAGTCTTTAAGATCATATCTTTTGCTACAAAGTCTAGGTTTGCTCTTCTCCCGTCATCTTTGGTCCAATCTTTCTTGGGTTTGTTTATCTCCTTTTCTTGATCTCGCCTCCTCGTGCTCTACCACAAGAGTGATCATGATTGGGCCGTCGTTGATTACATCCAAAGATCTCCTCATGAGTTGTCGCAAGATGAGATAACATTCTTATTTTATATTCATCAAAATTATTAACATTGAAAATGTGTACTTTTGACAAGAAGTTTGAGGAATCCATCAAAGGCAATTGAAGATATAAATGACAAAGTGAATGAAAACTCAGATTTGAAAACTACTTTGAAAATATGTGATCTCCTTGTTACCGTAAATTAGATCTCGAACAAAGTTCGATACTAGGAACACCGCTCCGATACCAATTGTTGGTCCCAGAGAAAGGTGAAACTATAGTCGAGGGGGATGAATGACTATAGTGGAGTTTCAAAACTTTTCTTCTTCTAGTTAAAAGCTTTTGGGCAATGGATAAGTCCCTTCTTACTATATTATTTTCAAATCGGTTTAGACAATCCACAGATGCAAATTATGATGTATGCAAATTAAATGAATGTCAGAAAGTAAATTGCAGAAATTAAATTGACACAAGGCTTATAGTGGTTCAGGGTGGTGTAATCCCTTAATCCACTCTTCTCCTGTGATGATTGGAGGAATTCACTATTGTTTTCACAGATACAATAGTATGATTGTCCTTGGCTTCCCAAGCTTCACAATCTACAAGACTATCACTCCTTGACTGCAGCAGCTTCAGTGATTCAGTCTTCCTTCTGCTGTTCCTTAAGATCAAGATCCTTCAACAGCTATCACAGATTCAACTCCTTCTCGATTGCCTCGATCTGGGCTTGTTTGGCTTGATGTGAATGTGATTCACACACTTGCTTGATCAATCCTCGCCTCCGAGTATGACTTTGTAGCTTTGAAGTCCGAGTTGATCACTAGATGTATCCTTGTAATTTCAGAGAGAAGGCTTTTCAAATTGATGAGTTTCGCTAGATTTTTCTTTCTTGATTGTTGTTTTCTTTTTCTCACAATGCCTTCTATTTATAGCCTTGAATACCTTCGCTTTTGAAATTCCGTCCGTTGGCTATATTAATGAGGAATAATCCTTGATTTTATTCTTGATTCCCCTTAATTGTATTCTTCTTAATTTCGTTGATCGGATTCTTTCTTCAAACGTATAGCAGATAATCCGCCCTGATTGATCCTTTAATGATTTGAGCATTTAATGCATGATCTTCTCGAATCTTCATCGATATCAATTCTCGCCTTGTAGGTGTCTCTTCGCCGCTTTAGAACGGTCGAGTGAGCCTCACGACTTAGCCGCCACTTCTTCTTCATTGTTTTGTTTTCTTTGCCGAAAGTCGGTTTTTACTCACCGATTCATTGTTTCCTTCTTTGTTCTAGTATTTGGAGAGTCTTTGAACTTCACTCGATCCTTGATTTGGGTGAGACCAAAGGTACACCATATTTGAACATTTGAGTTTTATCATTTAAAACATAACTTAGACTTATCCAAGGTCATCATCAGCACTTCCTTGGTTATAAGTCGACTCATAAAGTCTTCATTACTTCTCTGCTGGTGCTTATCGGCTTCACTCGCCGAATATCTCTGTCTTTGCTTTGCCATCCTACCAACTAGTACAATACTTGTCCTGACTTAACTTATACAACTTGTCAGACCCTAAGTAAAGACTTATACAGAGAATTCTAACTTATTTCAGGCTTGCTATAACAGCTAGTATGGCCATCATCAAAACATAATAACATGTTCCTAACACCGTTGTGTTTTCTTTTGATAAGTTCCGGTCATATCTTGTGGGGTCTAAAGTATATTGTTCATACCGATCATGCTGCATTGGGTTACTTGTTTGCAAAGCAAGAGGTAAAACCCTTCTTGTTGCGGTGGATTTTTCTTCTTCAAGAGTTTGATGTGCAGATTAAGGATCTCAAGGGATGCGAGAATATGGTGGTGGATCACTTGAGTCAGATGACATTGGACAAGGAGCTGCAAAGATTTGAGCAGGAAATCGGTGAGCCATTCCCGGATGAACAGTTGATGGTGGTTGATGCGATGTTACCGGCTAAGAGGAGTGCTCACGAGCAACGAAGTACGTATGGCAACCCTTGGTATGCTCCTTACGTGAAATTTCTTGCATGTGGTTATGTAGATCCTAGTTTAAAAGATTATCAACGCAAGAAGTTTCATAGTTACATTCGTTATTACTTGTGGGATGATCCATATTTGTTTAGACGTTTCTCGGATGGTATTATTGGGAGATGTGTCCATGATGGTGAGATAATGAATATCCTTTCCTTTTGTCATGACCGGGAAGCTGGTGGTCATCATGCCGGAGATAAACCGCACTTAAAGTGCTTTAAAGCGGTTTTTATTGGCCAACTATCTTTAGGGACTCGTATGCCTATGTTAAAGCTTGTGACGCTTGTCAAAGATCAGGTCGTATTTCTAGGCATAATGAGATGCCCTAAAAGCCGATTTTAGAATGGGAGGTGTTTGATGTGTGGGGGCTTGATTTTATGGGACCGTATCCTTCATCGTATAACAATAAGTATATCCTTGTGGCTTGTGACTATGTGTCAAAGTGGGTAGAACCTATCGCTTCTCCTATGAATGATAGGTAATATCTTTGCGTGTAGAGCTCCGATTAGAGTGATTCAAGTTGCAGTGGAAAGAACATTCAAATATCTACAACTCTCATGAAGACAAAAAATCGGAAAATGCCTCCAACATTTCTCAAAGTGTAGATAAAGTTAATGTAAGGCGAAAACATCAAATATTTTTTATCCGTTTCCACTCTCGGGCTTCGGTTATGCCACTCTAAGACTCATGCCTTGTCTTCCGGGATCATAAGTCACCTATATCTTGCATCACAACATCCAAACACATACCGAGCATAACTCCGCAAGAAAGATAGGGCTCGAATAGGGTCTAAAACACCGTAAAATGCCTAAGTTTCCCATCTTTGTGATGGTTCACCTCTAAGGGAGTGTGCAATGTGATTTTACCCTATAAATGGTTTAAAGGTACCAAAAATGAGCCAAAAGTGTCGTAATTGGGGGTTAAAACATGCACCGGAGCATAGTAAAGTTGACTCTCATCAACCACCCCCCACTTAGCGTTTGCTCGCCCTCGAGCAAAATGAGTGTTTTAAAAGAATCCAAAGAGTCAACATTACACGCGTAGGTCAAGCCAATCACATATCAATTATAACTGACACGTAAAAGATTAAATGCATGCCACTTAACCCTACCTTATCGAGCATATGGGATGTGTGTGTCAATAGCTTCTACTACATTTGCCACGGTTCACCGGTTTGGATTATGGACGCTTGCTTGGTAAGACTACACCATAGGCTCACACTTCATAAGAATCTCCACTAATCGGGGCCAACCGAGGCTAAGCAAGGTCGAGTTGGACTTGCAAGTTTGTAATGTTAGGCCAGGCGGGGCTAACCGAAGGGAATTTCTGGGGAATAAATAACAAAGAGATAAACATGAGCAAGCTTAATCATGAGGTGTACCAATACAAAACATAGCTAGCTCCACCCTTCTCTAGCTCAAAACAACTATAGAAACATGATTTATAAAGTAAAGTGCCATATGATACCATGTTTCATGTACCATTAGGCAAAAATGAAGAACTGTCATGTTTCTATATCACAAGGACTCATCCCAAACACCAACATCACATAATATATCAAAACATGAGTCCTAAACTTTTGGCTTTCTTTGACTCAACATTTATTCACATATCACAATATTTATTTATTTTTTGCACGCTTTCTTTGATATTATTTTTTGATTTTTTTTCTTTTCCTTTTTTTGAATTTAAACTTGAATTTTTATTAGGTTTGAGTCAAAGGCCGTCACATACACAATAAATTAATCGAGCTCCTACCCTCCAAATCGTGACACAGCTCGTAAAACACACCAACTCCTATCAAGAATACAAACCACTCTACCACCTCTCACTTGCCTAAACAAGTGTGATAGAAATAAATGATTAGGCTCAACTCGTAGGGTGTTCAAGGGAATGTAGACTACGAAAAAGGCTTTGGGGTTGGGAAATTACGGGCTAATTACAAACGGCTAAGTGTCGGATGGAGGTTTTACCATCCTACCAAGGCTTAGAGGGGTTACTGTGGAATGTGTCACGGGATGGCTATTTGGCTCTGGTCGGGTCAAAGAAACGCCATAACTGTCATCCCAAACACTACCAAGGCCGGCCTTTCTATTTCGTCTCGAAGTTAATGATATGAGTTCTAGGTAGCCGAATTGTGCCTAAGTCTACCATAATCGGTCACTAATTACCCCGGTTCATGAAATCAAAGCTATACGTGCATGAAAATTCCGTCTGCAAGATAAGGTAGTAAGCCAAGTAACATGCATTTAAACATTCACTACACCATTTCTCATATCAACATGAAGGCTCAATAGACGAATGCAACATCAAAACCTTGGAAAATTTTAAAAATAGCTCGAATGTTACTAAAGCAGTGACCAAACGCTAAGCATACAACACTTTGGCAAATGTCAACAACGAAGCATATCAAATAACAAAGCTAAGCCTACCACCCCTCACTCTAAATGAAACACTGTCCTCAGTGTGTGAATGAGAAAGAGAAAGAAGACTTAGCTTAACCCGGAAAAGGTGCGAAAGAATGCATGTGACATATTCACGAAGCTCCATCTCGAATATCTAAAGCCATGAAACCAAGAAACACGAAAACTCATGCACGGAGTACAACCCTCGTGCTCCAAAGCAAGCAATAGATATCGAGAAATAATAAAAAGAATCATTGTCACATACATTATCATTGTATAGCCGAAGGTACCGAACTCGAATCACATGAGATGAAAAGATAATAAAAAGAGAAACAATCATCCATGCATAAAATAAGGGCCAAAATGGGCCAAAGTGATACCAATCCAAGTTCGGTCAATGGATCAAACGGGATTTTTCAATCGAGAGCTCTTTTCCTAGGCCAAAATTCTCCACTCTTTTACCTAAGACTCACTCCTACTACTGCCAAACAAAGAAAAAAAAAGTGGGTTGCCTCTCACAAGCGCCTTTGTTTTATGTCGTTGGCTCGACGTATTAAGAAACTAAAAGAAAAACAACGAAGGACGAGTGGAATAAAAGAAAAAAGTGCTCATCTTTTGCTCAGTAGCATCAAGAACATGGGAATTAAAAAAAAACTTTCATCCACTTTAATTTTTTAACAAAAATAAAAACATCTATCTAATACATTCTATGTTTAAAGTCCTTAGTTCGACGTTCTACCCAACAATGCTAAGGATAGTTATACCAAAGGAGAGAAAACCGTTGCATTTCCTTACACAAATCAAAAGAATTGAGCACACCCTTAAAATGGGGCAAGACAAACAAGGGGCTCAATCCCCACCACCAAAATTGGTTCAAGAAATTCATCGTGCAACACAATGAATTCAACTTTCCTGAATGAGAGCATATTCCAAGTAACAAAGATTCAAACACCAAGAAATAACATGGCTCAACCACAACATCAACATATTCTATATGATCCACCACCACAATTTTTTCAATAAGGTTCAAATGAGAAGGAATAAATGATTCACTAGTAGCATGTTTCATACCTTCTTCATAACATTCGTGATAGGTGATTACCTCAAGAGTCGACGGTGGAGAAAATGAAATTTCATCATTTTTAGCACTCCTCTCAACCTTCCCTTTCTCAATCAATTGCTCTACCCTGTTCTCCAAACTCTTTATTGCCGATTGAAGCATGGTGGTAGTGTTGTTGGCATTTGTTCTAATGTCTCTCAAGTCCCGACTATGCTCTTGCAAAGTTTTATTGATTTGCTCCTAGAGGATGTCGGTTGAGCTCTTTTATGGTATATAAGGAGGTATTTGTGGAGGTTGAGCATATTGCAAGTAGGCATTGGGGTGTTGAAACTGAGAACTTGGAGGTTTCTCCTACCCATTCTTGTATAATGATGTGTATGAGTTGAGCTGATAATATGGTTGGAATCCAAAACACATACCATCAAAATTAAAGCCTCCAAATGAGTAGGAAGAAGAGCCATCATGGCCATTCGGATCCATGCCCTGCGATTCAAGGGAAAAATAAGAACACAATCACGGTATCTAGTCACCACCACTACCGCAGTAGGTGGTGTGACTCTTCAACAAAAACCCAACTTCAAGTAAAACAAGAAAAAACAAAACAAAAACAAAAACGACCTAAGCTTAAGTCTTCAAACGACTTATGAGATCGATTTGATTCTCCGGCAACGGCGCCAGAAAAGTTGATAACCAAAATAGTAACGACCAACCTTAACCGGCAGAGCACCGGGTCGGAAGCACTATAGTGGAGAGCAATGTTGTACCCATCGAGGATCAATCGAGTACCAAGCCATTATCAAACTTAGTTTAGGTCAATAATAAGTTGTTCGCATTATCAATTATACTACGACGGCAATTAAACGAAGGGTACTTATAAGAGAGAAGCATAGCCAAGACATGATCCAGTTGAATACTTTCACCACTCTAATCGACTATCTCGGGAACGAGCTTAACCAACCAACCAACCCACCTAATGATCATATCGACTCATTCACGGGTGCAAACTCCTAAGCTAGTGTAAGACGTCATGCAACAATCAAACACCCTTTGCCCGGTTCAACAGTCCGTCTTTAAGGATTTAACTGAACGAAACAAGATTAACGCACTAGAGTTGCTCGATTTCACAACCGAATGAACCTCACTCCCTAATCAATTTAAACAACTCAGTTGATTATAAGAAATGATCTTAAAACCCCTTTTCCCACACCCCTTCGCAACATACATTTATAAAAGTGGTGTGTGTGTTCAAGAACTAGGTGTACAGTCTAATTCAAGCATTAAGAACAAGTTTTAAGGCGTGAATTCGTCGATATAACATCAATTAAGCACTACTCATTCCCAATTTCATCAATTAGAGGGTGATTTCTTCAATCTTCACATGACTTAGCTATGAAATGTTTAGCTACTCATAATTAAACAAGAAATAACGATCAAAGAGAGGATTAAAGCCATAAAACAAGAATAGAAATGAAATTAATTACCAAAATCGTAGAAATTTGTTTTTACATCAAGTATCTTCAACACCCATGTCCAAAGATGAAAAAGAGAAGCCAAAATGTAAAATCTATCTTGATTGAGCTAAAATCTAAGGTTGATTTAGCTCAATCTAAGGAAAGGAGGAGTAGAAATTAATCTAGGGATTAAATGGGAAGATTTCGACCTAAAAGGGTGGAGAAGTATCTAAGAGTGTATGTGTAAAAGTGTGGAGAAGTTTGTTAAAAATCTGTGTAAAAAGTATTTATAGGTTCCCAAAAATATGCAGAAAAAAAAAATCTAGTTCGCACGCACTGGCTATGGTGTGCATGCACTGGCTATGGTAGGCATGCACTGGCTCTTGTTGGCTGGAAAAATTTGGATCTGCCTCGTGTAGTTCGCTTCAAGACTGGCTCTAGTGCGCGCCAGACTAGCTCAGTATCAAAATTGGACTTTCGCTTTCTTCAGTGCGCCAAGACTGGATTTGGTGCGCTTACCTTTGGTGGCTCAGATCAAAAGCTGGACCTTCTGTCTCTCTAGTGCACCTGCACTGGATTCCAAACCTCCAAATCTTCACATTTTCTTCAATTCTTAGCAACAAGAGCTGGCCTGGACATAAAGGACAAGAAACAAGACGCAATACCTGAGCTTGAGACTTATGCAAGGTGCAACTAGGACAGATCCATAAAAGTGCAGAGACAGATCCTAACGCAATGACAAATAGGCGTGCAAGACCAAGGCATAAAACTAGAACATATTGCAAAACAAACTAACAAATTGTAGGTTGCAAAGCAAGCAAGTCCAACAAAATAAGTTCTAGTTAGAAACAACCAACAAAACAGACATATCAAGATTCCAAAACCACTTTCATATCCTGATCAGACAAGCATATTGACTTCAACTCAACATGTTTCGAATTGCATGTGACAAGTATTGGTAAAGAGTTTGCTATTTCTCTTATCAAAAGGCAGGGGTGTTGTTGTGGTGTTTGTGAGCGACTTTCAGCACAATAAAAGTGGGATATGATGCTCTATTAAACTTTTAAAGGTAATGACAATGTATTACCTCTTGGCATTGGTGGGCTATTGTCTCCCCATCATTGCAAATGGTACTACATGTTTAGCTTTTCGCCCTCGATTACTTTTGTTAGCCTTCTTTGAGTCAATATCATGCAGGCAATTCTCATAGTTTTCGTCTTTGACTTTGATCTTATCGGTCAAGTGACTAGGAGGAGCAAGATCTTCATCGCCTTTTGTTGCAATGCCAAAGATCCTACTTTTCGATTCTCTTTTAATTTCCTTAAACCAATCGATATACTGTAAAATTAGCAAGCTTAAAATCAAAGTTATCCAAGAAAAAACTAAGGTAAGAATATGGAGGAAACAATCCATTAAAAGTACCTGTTCCCATTTTATGCAAGGCTTTTCACTAAAGAAAAACAAGCAGACCGTAATCAACTGTCAAGCTTAAAAATACAATCACATATATGAGTTTACATTCAACATCTGGGCCGAAATTGCTTACCTAAATTTCGTTGCAAGCTCCTCACACAACTGCTGGCTAACTGACCCCGTTCCTGTTTGCTTATAATGGTTCCTGTTTTTTAAAATGCAATATTCATAAAAAAAAAAATAATAACAACAAATTGCACAACACATTTTAAAGTTTAACAGTAATTAATGGTTTCTAAAAAAGAACATTAATTAATGAGTGGTGATAGATACGGAACAAATTAAATTACCACAACATTGTACACAATATACTTTTGGACCATTGATTATGATGTGGACCTATTGAATCATATGGTCCTATAAAAATCATTGACTTAAAAATGTGTTGTGGTATTTGTTATACAAATTTTGTTGTGCCACAAAATATTTCTCTTACCCACCAGACATTTCACGAAACACATCATTTCGAATAAATAAGAAATAAAATTTTTTGGGCTTTTATGGCACACATTGTCGATCCGTAACAAAAACTACACCTAAAGCAGCAGTTTTAGTTTGCGTGGCAAAAAGACCGACACAATAACCTACTTTTTTTTGTAGCTCTGATACAATGACAAATAACATAAATAATTGTTGTGTCTTTTTCATCGTTACAATGTCACGGTATAAATATACATAATCCAGAAACCTAAGGGCATGTTTGGTACAGAGAAATACTAAGAAAAGAAAAGTGTTGAGAATAAAACTGAGAAAAGAAAAGACTGGATTCTCACAATGTGTTTGGTTGCGCAGAGAAAAGATGTTGAGAATCTACTTAATTCTCAACTATGTTGTTTGGTTTGGAGAATTGAACCAAGAAAAGAAAAGATGAAAATGATATATATATATATATATATATATATATATATATATATATATATATATATATATATATGTGTGTGTGTGTGTGTGTGTGTGTGTGTGTGTGTGTGTGTGTGTGTGTGTGTATTGGCGAGATCCAGAGAAAGTTTGCTCGATTGGGGTCCATAATTCTTTTTGAAGTAAATATTTTTTCACGGGTCCGTAAATAATTTTTAAAGTATATATCTTTTTTTCACGGTCTGAAATAATTTTTATACGTAAAATATGTAGTTTTCTTATTTTTAAGTATCATGCCTTTCATTAAGTTAAGGTGCATCCACTTATATATATATATATATATATATATATATATATATATATATATATATATATATATATATATATATATATGTGTGTGTGTGTGTGTGTGTGTGTGTGTGTGTGTATATATATATATATACACATATGTAAATATTGATAAAATTAGAATTTGCCTGGTCATGAAATAGTAGGAAAATTGGAAAAAAAAATATTGACTTAATCAAAATAAAATAGTAATAACTAATAGACATCAATAAAAACTAGCAATATTCCACGGCAAAAAAATAAATAAACAAATAATAAATAAAAAGCAAATTGAGAAATGGGAAACTTTTCTTTCTCATAAAACATTTCTTTGGGTAGAGATGAGAATCAGCGAGGAAAGAATCATTTTTGAGAAAAGATAGCGAAGTTGAGAAAAGTGTATTTTCTATTCTATAAGAACTAAAATGTCAAAATTGAGAAAAGAAAAGAAATATTTTCTTTCTCACATTATTTCTCCGTACCAAACATGCCCTAAAGGTTAATAGATTTCTCCGATCCCCCTTATACTAATTAATCTCTATATAGCTCTATTTAATTACAAATAATGTAAATACAATCGTAATAGTATATTCAATTGAATTGTGTGTATATGTGCAGTAATTTCAGGCCTCATACTATTTTCCCTATTATATTCTAACGAGTTCACGCTTGAAAGATATTAACATTTGATGGATCAAAGTATACTTGTGTAAAGATAAAGATTAAAGATGCCAGCCGATCAATTAACATCTCTGAGTCACTAGATCACGTGAGACAAGAAAGTGGGGCCTCTTTTGATTAGGGTTTAACCGTTTATTAAAGCTTTGAATCGCCTAGCTATTAATTCTTGTTTTTAGTAGCTCCCTTAATTTGTTCTCAAGGATTCGCCGCCGACATTTTACGCGCGATAAGAGCTACCATGGCTGCAGGGGTTTTGTCTTCCATCTCGTATGTAATGTTATGTAAATTTATAATAATATAACACAAGTAAACAAAAAGAGTAAAGATGACAATTAAAGGAGAATAGAGAAAAAGAATATTTGCTTATATATTATTATTCCAATAATGTATTTGCAGTATATATATAACTTGAGATTAGCGAGTGAATTCAATCAAGTCTTTGAATCACAAAATCAATATACAGTAAATCAATTTAAATAATTGATATATCATTTTATCTTTTACATAACACGAATTCAATTCGAATATATTATTAATAATGTCATAATGCAAATATAGATTATTACATTAATATCATTACTAGAAATGATTCTCGCTGTATTTCCATCGTATTGCATCGTATAATTTCCATTAATCTCGACGGGGGTTATGCTTGGTTGGTCAGCAATCCAGCCATCAGCATCAATGAATTCAATACCTCCAAAGTTTTCAGCCATCATCGGAGAAACTGTCTTTTCCCACACAACACGTCCTTGCTGGTTTGAACCGGGACCTGAACAGTTGTATTCTCCAAATGTAATATCATTCCTACACATTAAGAAGACAAAGTTTTTGTCAAGAAATTAGGAGTCAACAGAATGAAAAAGAGAAGGAAACACACACACACACACACACACACACACACACACATATATATATATATATATATATATATATATATATATATATATATATATATATATATATATATATATTTGCTTCAATGATATATTCTTACACGTTCTTCTCCCAAGAATCCCATCCATCGGGGCAATAATGTCTCGCCATGGTTGTTTGGATGAAGAAAACCCTAGAATATGGTTTCCATGCTCTCCCCAAGAGAGTTGGTCCTTTACCGATGATCGTGCACTCTCTGAATACAAAACCGTTTGTATCATACGGGTTTATTCTTCCTTGTGCAGTAATTACGCCCCCCACGCCGTTTACTGATATCATACACTTCTGCATGAAACCAAGTTGAAAAAATGTTTGTTTATATTTTTCATTTCATTTCTCCTATCCAACTTAATTGTAGATACTTGGAACTAGGAATAATATTTACGGGATGAACTATATTATTGTTATAAATACATGTTCTCTTTACCTCATAAATAGATTGTCCAGCACCGAAGATAAAATCTACGGTGCCTTCAATGGTGCAAGAGTGGAAATAGTGCCTGCCCTTATCATCGTACAACGTATCTTGGACACTTAAGAACGTCACACCATAGAATGCCGTTTTGTCCCCGGATACCTTTGCTGCTACTGCTTTAGCTCGAGGATTCATGTTATTCTCTAATGGATAATTGAATGTATTCTACACGAACATAATTGAAATTAAATTACTATTTATGAACGAAGAAAATATATTAATAGAAGAATGAATTTATTTCTAGAGGCTGGGCCGGCCTGAGCTCCAAGGCCTCCCAAAAACAGTTATATAGCCATTTTTATTGGGGATTTATATAGCTCTCTGGGTCCTCAATTTTTCAACATCGATATAAATAAATTGTATAAAAGGCCAATCTTTCCACTATGCCCAGCCCATGCCCATTCATGCTTTTTGTTAAATAGCAACTTTCAATAATTAATAGTAGTATGTAATTTATTTCCTTCACTTATCTGGTCGAGAACGCCTGTTTGATCGCTAGTTTCATACTAGCTTTTAATTGGGTATGTAAAAAGAAAAATGATAAAGCTACATAAAAAATACACATATCCACCCCCCGAAAGTGATGTTTTCAGGGGTGATGAGGTGGTTTCCTATAATGTTTATTTTGCGTCTATGTCGATTATTTCTAATATAGACTCTTGTTGTATACTTGAAATTTCGATTTAAAAGACATAGTATTATATATGTAGACTACCATAAAAATTGATAAATAAATAAACTAATTATAGGAGCTACTATTTTGAATGTTGATTTATGATTGAACGAGTTTTTAGTGTCTTAAAATTGTCCAATCATGTCATTTTACGGGAATATTTTTGTTTTCCTTATGATAACAATAATCGTACCATAATACCTAAAAGCCCAATACTGTATGCCTGAAATATAATGTTAGGCCTTACTTCTTTTTTAAGCATGTTAGGGCTAATTGGTTATTGTTTAAATCATTCTTAAACATTTTTTTATTGTATTACTTTGGCACAAACTACAAAACATTTACGGTACATTGCATCCATTATTACATAGTGAACTATTATATCGTTTTGCAATGCAAAAGTCACAGAGCAATCATAAACACACAACCTCATTCTGATAAGTCGACAATAACTGGCCATTTATATTGTATATCATAGTGAGTCTAAATTAGTCATGATGTAATTAAGCTTATCATGATATATAAACGGTAATCGATTACGCTTAATATCATGATACGTTGCGTCTGGCCGGTTTGTCAGTATTCACCAATATTTAATTTTTATTATATGAATATTAAAAATACACATGCGTATATTGTTAATTTGGCATAAACATTTCAAGGAGCCCCCTATATATGTAAGTACCACCCATGCATGTAGGATCCCAAAATTCGCAGTGATGCCTTTGTCTGCGGAAAATCTTTGAAAAGATAAGATCGAATATGAAAAATAAAATAAAAAATAAAAATGTAATTATAGTTAGGAAGAAAACACAAAGTAAAACTTACAACGAATGTGATGTTTCGCACGACTATGTTGTCAGCAAGTGAGGTGAATGTTGAAGAGACGTTGATTCTATCATGCTCATTCCATTCTAACCTAGTGTTCTCTTCCCCCATTCCTTGAATATAAAGGAATGGTTTGTTTTCCGGTATCGTTACTTTCTCCCTGTAGAAAAATAAAAACAAAATGGTTGACATGCATGCATACATGAATTTACGTAAACAAAGTTGGTATAGATGTGTCATTTTTCATAAAAATAAAAAATAAAAAAAATTATGAATATATATATTTACTTACGTATAAATCCCAGCAGCCACGTTTATTTGTATCCAGACAACATTGTTAGGTGAAATGCTGTCTATTGCAGCTTGAAGGGTTGTGAAGTTTCCTTCACCCGGGGACTGATCAACGTATAATATGGTCGTGAGGCTGACGGTGGGTTGTGCTGTAGATGAGAAAAGCAGTACGTATATCATAGTAGTCCACAAATAATAATGTAGGGTTTCCATCTGATCGAACTGTGAAGAAAGTAAGCACAGTGGAGTAAATTAAGAGTCAAATTAAGTTCAAATAATTAATTCAGCAATTAATTAATGGAGGAGTGAACAAAGTACCGGCAGAAGTCAGTATTATAAATTAATTGGTGTGTTTAATTTATATTATATATTATATGGTGGCCGGGCTCCCTCAAAGTTTTGGGATGGATTTTGTTGAAGAAATTTTGGGAGAGAAAGTATTGCAGAGGGGAATTGAATTGGAAGAGGATGGATTGGTGGGGATGATTGAAATGAATTCATGTACGTAGTATTTATAGTGCGTCTGATTAGCTTCGCCCATTCCTTTTCTTTTCAATGGATTTTGGTACCACAAAACCTTTTAAGCACAAATGGACATCCTGTTTAAATATTTATAGAATTCTGATTTTGATACGTGGACCACACTTTACTTTATGAATGTATTGTTTTTTTTTTTTTTTTTTTTTTTTTTTTTTTTTTTTTTTTGTTGTTGTTGTTGTTATGATGTTACATATCTCATCTTTATTTAATTACAGCTTTGTTTTAAAATGTGAAAGGATTGTGTGTAATTTGTATCAGAGGATAAACCCAGCATATACATTGATCATGCCATATCTCAACAAGAAAAATTCGAAAATACAACAAGCAATATATAAAAATATAGGGGGAATGAAGGAGAATGAGAGAAATATTTCATCAATTGAGTAGGAATGACACTCTTTTCAAACTTTTGATAGCGACAAAACTATTTATTCATGGTTTAAATTCACTTGTGTTGAAAATTCATTTATTTAAATTCATCATTTAAATTCACTAATTTTCAAAATTCATCATTTAAATTCACTAATTTTGAGATTCATTGATTTCGGGATTCATTGAGGAGATTATTTGAATTTCGGATTTTCTTTTCATCATTCTCATTATAAAAATTATGCAGTTATCATTCTCCCTATAAAAAATATGTAGCCGTCATGTTACTTAAAAATATTTCAGATTGTGTCATTATTCCTAATTTCCAAAAAATATATAAGCACGACTAGGTTATCAAGTTTATCTTCACAAGCTAGTTTATCAGCTAGGCATTGCGTCGGACACTTGTAAGACACAAAGAAGATCAGCACAATGGTTCAATATAACTATGCAAGATCAAAAATTGACTAGATTTATATTTGTGAAAGAGTAATAAATAATGTATTTGTGTTGTAAATTGACATTTTTTGTGGAACAAATTTTTTCCAAAAAAAAAAAAAAAAAAACAATTCTTTTTCAGCAACAAAGGGAACACATGCTAAACTATGTACGTAATAATTGTGTCAAAAAAAATAAAGTGCAATGTTAATGGCAGCACATCCAATATATTCGGATTTCACACCTGTGTAAAATTCGATTTTTTAGAAATCGAAATAACATATTTCGACTTTTCAGAGGATAAACTCAGCACATACATCGATCATACCATATCTCAACAAGCAAAATTCGAAAATACAGCAAGCAATAAAAATATATAAGGACGACTAGGTTAAAATGCTTCGATAATTGTAATTGTATTAATGTTTTGCTCACAATAATCATTAGGGTACAAGGATATATATAGTGTTTACAAAATAATTGAATCGAAAATAAATAAATAAGTCGTAATTAAATAACGTCTTCTTGAGAGAGTGCTCAACACGCCTCGCAATCCCACGGGTATAGGATACACGTGGAGATTGGCCTTCAACCGAGCAAAGCGAGGATTGCCAAGGGTTTTGTAAGAATGTCACCAACCTGATCCTTGGTCGAGACAAAGCCAACATCAAGCTTTTTAGCGAAAGAACTAATTCGCGAACATGATGGTAATCGATCTCTATATGCTTAGTGCGCGCGCATGGAAAACCGGGTTTGCGGCGAGATAAGTAGCACCGATATTGTCACACCATAGAATGGGGATGTGACGGAGAGTAAGCCCAAGGTCCTTAATAAGCATGAGAATCCACTGAACCTCAGCAGCGGTATTAGATAACGACTTGTATTCTGCCTCCGTACTTCTCTTGGATACCGTCTGCTGCTGCTTAGAGCGCCAGCTGATAAGCGAAGAACCCAGAAAAATACAATAGGCACCAACGGAGCGACGGTCATCTGGATCCGCCGCTAATCAAGCATCCGTAAAGGCATGTAAGGTAAGCGATGGCGCGGGGTGATATGGAGGCCATCCGAAATAGTAGCCTTCGGATAACGCGCAAATGCGTTTGATCGCCACCCAATGATCATCCGTGAAAGCGCATGCATATACTTACTAACACGATGATGCTGACAAATGAAATATCGGCCTGGTAAAACTAAGATATGAAGACCACCAACAATCATCCGATAAAGAGACGGATCATGAAATGAAACACCCGCTTCTTTGAAGTCGTAAGTGAGAAGCCATAGGTGTATTACATGGCTTAACAGTGGTCATACGCGCCGATAAGAGCGATAAATATACTTACGTTGAGTCAAGTAGAGACCGTTGCCGTGTGGAAGAACCTCAATGCCAAGAAAGTAAGTCAAAGAGCCAAGGTCCTTGATTGGAAATTGAGCGCGAGAGATGCGCTAAAATCGACCGAATAATGTCATTGGAAGAGCCAACCAAAATAAGATCGTCCACATAGATGAGTAAAAGAGACAAGCGATTCCCGAACAAGCATATATAATGACGATTCGCCTTAGAAGGCCGAAACCCAAAAGCAAATAGGGCCAGATAAGCGCCAAACCAAGCACGGGAGCCTGTTTAAGGCCATACAAACTACGTTTCAAGCGACAAACATAATCAGGATAATCCGGATGTACAAAACTGCAGTTTCCGCATAAATACCGCTCGAGATAAATTACCATGTAAAAATGCATTCTGGACGTCAACCTGACGAATAGGCCATTGATAAGTCACGGCCAGTGTGAGGAGCAGCCGAATGGTGAGAGGCTTTACCACCGGACTGAATGTTTCCGTGTAGTCAACACCCTCTGTTTGATGAAACCCTTTAGCAACAAGACGCGCTTTATAGCGCTCCAAAGAGCCATCTGCGCATGATACTTAACACGGAAAACCCATTTATTACCAACAACATTCATAATACGGGGAAGAAGGAACCAAATCCCAAGTGTTATTACGGAGAAGTGCATTAATCTCATCTTGCATGGCATCGCGCCACACACGGTGTTTGGCGACCTCGGTATAGCTAGTGGGCTCAAAGCGTCGATTAACGGAAATAAGGGCACGAGAAATGGGATAACGAATGAAGTTAGGATCATCTTTCTTAGGCTTGAGGGAATTCGTTTGAGTGCGAGTGACCATGCGAGGTGGTGGAGGGTGGCGGAGTAGAGAATCGGAAGCGGAAGCATCGGAAGAGGCGGTGGAAGTGGAGGGCGAAAGGAGCGAGGGTGTAAGATGGGGAGCGTGGTTGTGGTTGAATAGGGCTAGGTATCGGAGAGTTCGGTGTGAGTTCGGAGGCGGCAGGAGAGGTGAAGGCATTCGTGAGAGTAGGAGGGCCTGTTTGAGTGGAGTTAGGAATGATATTGAGCGGTAAAGTGGCATAAAGGTCCTCATAAGGGATAGGGGTGGAAGGAGATGTATAGGAAAGGACAACTCATCAAAAGTGACATGACGAGCGACACATAAACACGACCGAACTTAAGTCAAGGCATTTGTAGCCATGGTGATCAGGAGCGTAGCCAAGAAAGATACACGATTTAGAACGATAATCTGTTTTGTGGTTATTGTAGGGACGAAGATATGGCCAACAGGCGCATCCAAACACACGGAGAAAGGAATAATCTGGGAGACGGTTATAGACCATTTCATAAGGCGATTTGTAGTTTAAGATAGGTGTAGGGAGACGATTAATGAGATAAGTAGCTGTGATAAAAGCATCCTCCCAATAGTGAAGGGGAAGGTGAGATTGAGCTAAAAGAGACAAGCCAACTTCAACTATTTGGCGATGATGACGACGTTCGATGGCACCGGCTTGTTCATGTGTGTGTGGACAAGAGTGTTCATGGCTAATACCCTCGGATGTGAGAGTATTCGTGAGACGTTGAAATTCACCTCCCGATCGATGCAAGTGACTTGAGCGAGGTATTAAAGAGGCGTTCAACAAATGTTTTAAATACGGAAAATACACGTTCGACATCATTTTTATAGCGAATAGGATAAATCCACAAGAACTTGGTAAAATCATCAAGAAAGGAAACATAATATTGATTGCCATAAATGGAAGTTTCGGGACAAGGTCCCCATACATCAGAATAAACCAAATCCAAAGGTGCAACAGAAGTAAAACTAGAAACAGGCAAATGACTACGATGACTTTTGGCTAGCTGACATGCTTCACAAACTGGATCGGAAGCTTTATTGGAAACAGAGAGTGCTTGACTACGAAGAACACGACACATGACTGGGTGGGAACAATGACCAAGACGTTGATGCCATCGAACTGTGGAGGATGTGGAAGTGGCAAGAGCTAAAGCTGGACTGGAGTCAAACTTGTAGAGACCATTGTGAAGGGACCCTCTATGATGAATGCGACCCGAATAGTCCTTCACAAAAAAGAAATCACCATGAAATTCAAAGTAAACGGAATTATCTTTGGCAAATTGTTGAACAGAGAGCAAATTATGCTTAAGGCTAGGTGAAACGAGGATGTGATTTAAAGTAAAGGTGCGTGAAGGAGAGGGTAAAATAGAGCTACTAAGATGAGTAATACGCAAACCTGAGCCATCACCAATATTAATCTGATCAGGACCATTGTATGGTTCAGAGTGACCATTCAAATTGCGGTAGTCTTGTGCCATGTGTTGTGTAGCACCGAAGATCCGAATCGATCGGATGGTCGAGAATTCGGAGCCGTGGCAGAGAGCCATGTTAGGGCCGAGGCCCACGTTGATTACGTGAAGCACCAGGCTGAAAATTCAAGTTGGTCCTATGCCAGCGATCAAGTCTTTGTGTGTCTCATTTTAGAACAAACTTGGCATTGAGGACTTGGCCCGGTGGATAACGACGAGGACGACCCTGCTGATAGTTACCTTGATGTTGTGGGTACTGTGGAGCACGAGTTCCCTGAAATGGCTGTGATTGACCGGCTGGAAAAGGGCCTGCCGCCCGTAATTATACGAGCCGGATTAGGCGCCTGTCGACCTTCTTCTGCTGTGAACGGTTGCGGTAACCCGCTGCTGCCGTCCCCTGTTGTTACCTGTTGCAGCATAGTTGGCAGTCGGGGAGACCGGTGCTGCTGGTGGCTGAACAACCGGGAAAGATGGGCGAGAGGCCTGGTCATGGCGAAAGAATCGAGCTTCAGTTGAGAGCAGCAGTGAGTACACCTGATCAAGATCAATGTCTGCCTTTTCCATAACCCTCCCAGCGAGGGATTCATAGTCACATCCAATCCCAGTAAACAGCTGTGTAAGAAATTCCTCCATAGTGATTTGTTGGCCGGCCATCTCGAGTTCATCGGTAATGTTTTTCAGATAGCTAAAGAATTCCGATGTTGATCGATTATCTCATTTGGGCATTAATCAATTGTGCCCTAAGTTGCATAATTCTAGCTCGGCTTTGAGAAGCAAAACGAGTTTGCGAGCTTTCCAAACCGCAGCCGCCAGTGGTGTGCCTATACACATGACGGAGCATGTCGGTGTCCAAAGACGTGTTGATTAAACCCAAAATTAAGCGATCTTGTTCTACCCACACATCATAACTGGATTTCGATTAGTGGTGGTTCCACGATGTTATTGTTTACGATGGTTTAGGGATCGATCCGTCAACGTAATCAAGACGCGCGTTGCCTTTGAGATAGGGCACAATTTGTGCGTGCCATAATGGATATGTGTCTTTTGTCAACTTCATGATGTTAATGTGGCTTGCCTGATTGAGTTTTGGGAGAGTGGAGATGAGTGTGGATTCACTAGAGCCTTCGTTGGTTACATCAGAGGGAGCCATGATGATGATGAAAACTGGCGGCTGTTGATGATGATGAAGAACAGTGGCTGTGATGAAGGTTTAGGGTTGCGGGATCGATAGGGGCTCTGATACCATAAAATGCTTCGATAATTGTAATTGTATTAATGTTTTGCTCACAATAATCATTGGGGTACAAGGGATATATATAGTGTTTACAAAATAATTGAATCGAAAATAAATAAATAAGTCGTAATTAAATAACGTCTTCGAGAGAGTGCTCAACATAGGTTATCAAATTTATCTTCACAAGCTAATTTATCAGCTAGGCATTGCGTCGGACACTTTGTAAGACACAAAGTTGATCAGCACAATGGTTCAATATAACTATGCAAGATCAAAAATTGACTAGAATTATATTTGGGAAAGAGTAATAAATAATGTATTTGTGTTCTAAATTGACATTTTTTGTGGAACAAATTAATAGATAATTGGAAAACATGTATTTAATTATTCACAGTGGTGTTATATATACTAAGTACAATAGAATAATCTAGGGGATTTACATTAATTACAGGATCAATCAAATATTCTAGACTAAGAAAATATGGGAGGAAATCAAACTATCATAAGTACATAATATACTACAATTAATGATATTAATGTCTTATACGCCCCCTCAAGCTGGACGGGTGGAGTGGAGGCCAAGCTTGGATTTGAACCGCTAAAACGTTAGCCTGGAGAGGGGTTTCGTGAGAGAATCCACAAGTTGATCAGGGCTGGAGACATGAGAGACGCGAACAAGACCTTTCTGAACTTGATCCCGAATAAAGTGATAATCAATCGCGACATGTTTCATCCGAGAATGGAAAACCGGGCTCGCAGAGAGTTGAGTGGCACCGACATTGTCACAGAAGCTGACTGGAACCGCTCCAAGGTCACAGAGAAGATATGTCGGCCAGTTGAGTTCCGCAGTAGTGTCTGCGACTGCACAATATTCTGCTTCGGAGGAAGAGTGGGCAGGGGAAGACTGCTTTTTAGAGCTCCACGAGACCAAGTTCCGTCCAAGAAACACAAGAAAACCACTGGTGGAAGAGTAATCCTCTTTATTACCATCCCAATCAACATCCGAGAAGGCATGGAGGTGAGGAGAGGACGAAGCAAATAACTGGAGTCCCTAGTGGTGGTTCCAGCCAGATACCGAAGTAGGCGTTTAACCAACGCCCAATAATTAACAGTCGGGGCATGCACATACTGTGACAATTTATTGATCGCATAGGATAAATCCGGGCGAGTGAAAAGTAAGTACTAAAGACTACCCAGAACCTGGCGATACTGGGACACGTCAGGGTGAGGGTCATCCGCAGCAAGCATAAGGGAGATAGCATCTGAAGGGAGTGGGAGTGGCTACGGCTTTAGCATCTTGCTTATTAGTCTTGTGTAATAAATCGAGAGTATAACGGTGTTGTGTAAGAAGCAAACACTGAGAGTTAGGGTGGACCTCAACGCCGAGAAAATAAGATAAGGGACCTAAGTCGTTAATAGAAAACCAGTGTCCAAGCGAGTCAATAACCTGCTGAATGTGCAGAGAATCACTGTCAGTAACAATAATGTCGTCCACATATACAAGTAATAAAGTAAGAGTGCTACGAGAATGATACATAAAGAGGGATGAATCTGCAGTATAATTAATAAAACCAAGGGTAAGAATAAATGATTTAAGTTCCTGATACCAAGCCCGAGGGGCCTGCTTGAGGCCATAAATGGCCTTGTGAAGTTTGCATACATGAGTGGGAGCATCCGAGTCTTCAAAGCCCGGAGGTTGGGCCATAAAAACATCCTCAGTAAGAGAACCCTCAAGAAAACGTTATTAACATCGAGCTGTCGTAAGGACCACTGAAAGGCAACAACCAAGCTGAGAACAAGGCGAATTTTAGTGGGCTTTACGACAGGACTGAAGGTATCAAAGTAATCAACTGCGGGGCGTTGAGTGAACCCTTTAGCAACTAGACGAGCTTTATATCGATCAATAGAGCCATCAAGATTGCGTTTGATTTTGAAAATCCATTTGCAACCAACAATGTTGAAGGAGGGGTCATGTGGCTCTAAGTCCCACGTGCCATTCTGAACAAGGGCATCAAACTCATCATTCATAGCTTTGCGCCAATAGGAGCTTTGTAATACTTGTTTGACAGTAGTGGGTATAGTATCAGAGTGTTTAGAGTCGAGGCTGACGTGGAGGTTAAGGAGTTCACGGGGTTTGAAGATGTGATTTTTAGCACGAGTGACCCTGGGGTGAGTAGTGGGGGCCACGAATAGGGACGGGGAGGGAGATGTAGGTGAATGAGAGGCGGATGGGGCTGGCGTAGGTGGGGAGGAGGGTTCGGGGGATGAGGGTTTTGGTAGGCATACAGTTGATAAAGTAAGCAGCAGTGAGGGCAGCATATGACCAATAGGTGAAGGGGAGGGAGGCGTGGTGAAGAAGTGAGAGTGTGGTTTCCACGATGTGTAAATGCAGGCGTTCAACCATACCATTATGTTGAGGCGTATGTGGTGGTGTAGTGAGGTGAGTAATGGCATTCGCGGCGAGGAAAGAACGTAATTTTATGAACTCGCCACCATTATCAGAATAAAAAAAATTAATTGAAGTGTTAAAATAATTCTCAACTAGTGTCTTGAATTTTTGAAAAATAGTGAGGACATCGGACTTGTGACGTAGTGGATAAAGCCAGATGTAGTGAGTAAAGTGATCAACGAATAAAACATAGTATTTAAAGCCATCAACGGAATAAACAAGGGCTGTCCAATCATCAGAATAAATTATTTCAAGAGGGCGGGATGAATTTAAAGTAGAATCAGAAAAAGCAAGGTGATGACTTTTATTACCAAGGCACGAGTCACAATGCAAAATAGGAACATAAGTAATGTCTAAGCAATTATTTTTAATAATAGACTGAACAACAGGAAGAGGAGGATGTCCACAACGGGAATGCCAGACGTTTGTGGACGCTTTATTTGAGGAAAAAGCAAGAAGATGAGCAGGTAGGGATGGCAATGGGTACGGGTGGGTACGGGTTTGGCTATATCCATACCCTACCCATCAAAAAAATTCTTTACCCATACCCTACCCATTACCCATGCGGGTAGAAATTTTTAAACCCATACCCTCCCCATACGGATATCCACGGGTCTGTGGATATCCATGGATATTTTTTTATTTACAACTATGTATCATAGTATCGTATATTAAGGAAAGTCACGTCATTATTGAAACAATTGGCATAGATAGACAACTTCTAGTGTGAAAGTTTAATGTAAATATAATTGTACACAATTTTCAATGGCCCATTAATTATTTTCTTTTAAGATGTTGCCACATTTTATGGTTTAGCTTTGATACATTATACTACTTACTGTGTTTGAAATCATCTTCACTTTGATTAGCGAGTAATGAATTAAGGCTCTCAATAAGTGAACAATTATGATGTTAGTACATTGTGTAATCAATAATGTTGTGGCCGATGCTCCCATGACACAAACTGACAAATACATCTTATTTCATGAATAAGTTAAAGAATAAAAAAATAATATATTAGAAAAATCTAACCCGTGCATTCCACACTTGAACTATTTTGATCACGAGGGTTGAAAGGAATATGAAGGAAGTGAAATTTTGATAACTTTGTGAAATACGAAGGATTAGGGGACTACGGTCCTTAATTAGATAGATTTATTATTTAGGATTTTCTTTTCTCTTGTTTTAGGAAAACTGTTTTCCTAGATGGTCGGGTTATTTTTATTTATATTTCAGATTTTTAATTACAAACATTGAATTATAAATAATATAGTATATGGCGGGGTGGGTGGGTATTATGACGGGTAGAGAATATATATACATACCCTACCCTACCCATGGCGGGTTTTGAAAATGCAAACCCATACCCTCCCCTACCCTTAAAAATACTCTGCCCTAACGGGTAAGGTCGGGTGGATATCCACCGGTTTGGATCGAAATTGTCATCCCTATGAGCAGGAGACCAAAGGTAGACGCCATCTCTATGAGGGCCTTGGTGAGGAATTGACTTGTCTGCGGTTCCTTCACCAAAAAAGAGTTACGTAAAAATTCAATAATTATTATTGTCCTCAAAAAAATTAAAGACGGATAAGAGATTACGAGAAAGCTGAGGCAGACATAAAACATGCGATAATTGAAACGTAAAATTAGAGGAAGCTAGGTAAGATCGTAGAACCAGTGTGTGTGATGGGGAGAGCACACCCATCACCAATGAGTACATAATATACGAGAAAATATACATTTAGGTCACTGTAGCTACCCATATTTCAAGTCAGGTGTCTTTAGACCTGATATTATTTTTAAGTTACCCGTGCCAGTTTCCACGGGTGCGTGGAAAATACCACCAGACCGCATGCCAATTTAAAAAGGCCACGTGGAAGTTCAATTTATGGCAAATATTTCAATTCCACGCAGCCTGGGGGAAAATTAACCTACGCCGCATGGAATTATAAAGACGCGGCGTGGAAAATTTACCCAGACGTGTGTAATCTGGAAATTGAATGAATAAATGCTCCAACTGTCGTTTTTTTCCTCCCGTTCAGTCAATATCATCATCTTCTTCACCCAAAAATTTTCATCTTTTTCACTCGAATTTTTCTTCACAAAACTTTCAGAAAAAAATCATCATATTATTGGGGGGTGTGGTAAAGGGAAATCAACCAACGGGATATCAATCTATGCCGGTCTTTCGCCTTTAAACAAATGGGTAAGCATTTCGTATAGCATTTTTGTTTGAATAATTTTATATTTCGTATTTGTTTTAAATATCGTATTTGTTTTAATTGATTATATGTTTGAGGTAATTAACCTTTTAAAGATATAAAATTTCGATTTTCGGTATGGTGAGAAGGTAAAGCATCTAGTTTTAGGGGTGAAAGGATAAAATTTTGATTTTTAAGTTATTGAAATGATTAATTGAAAGAATTTGGAGAATTGTATTATGTATTGTTGTACATAGTGAGTATTTATACAAGGAGAGGGTATCTCTACAATAACTACCGTATCAATCACAATAAATACAAGGTGTGAATGAATCAAATAAAATTGTGTAATAATATCTACAATATCTCTAATACGCCCCTCAAGTTGGGCTGCGGGAATGGAGACACAACTTGTCACGCCAAGGGACAAAGTCAAGACAGGGGAGAGACTTGGTCAATACGTCGGCAATCTGGTCCCCAGCAGGAACATAGGAAACGTGGACGACACCTTGGGTAACCTGATCACGAATGAAGTTGTAATCAATGGCGACATGTTTCATACGCGAATGAAAAACCGGGTTGGAGGACAGTTGAGTGGTGCTAAGATTATCACAATAAATAACCGGGACGTGAGACGAAGGAAAGCCAACATCCTGAAAGAGAAATAATAACCATTTGAGTTCGGAAACGGTATCGGCAACGGACTTGTATTCAGCTTCTGTAGAGGAGCGGGCGACGGTTCGTTGCTTCTGGAGTGCCAAGAAATGGGATTGCGGCAAGAGAAGGCGACATAAAGCGCTGTAGATGTGTAGTCGTTTATTCCGCCCTGATCGGCATCCGAAAAAGCATGGAGAACAAGAGGAGTCGCGAAAAATGTAAACCATGACCTATCGTACCAACAAGATACCGGAGAAGGCGTTTAACCAAGGTCCAATGTTTATCCGTAGGGGCATGCATGAATTGGGCAAGTTTGTTGACAGCGAATGCGATGTCGGGACGCGTGAATAATAAATCATGAAGGTCGCCAACCACCGCGCGGAGCGAGTAGCATCGAAAGTGTGGTCCCGAGAGGTTGGGGTAAGAGCGAGAAATGTCCGTGGGTAGCGGGGGGAGACCGAATTGGCCTTGTCCATGCGTGTTTTGGCCAGAAGCTCGAGTATGTACTTTCGTTGAGACAACATAAGGCCATCAGACGTGGGAATGACCTCAATACCAAGGAAATATATCAGCTGCCTGAGATCTTTGATAGAAAACCGAGTGCCAAGTTTGGCAATAAAGGATTGAACCGCATCTGGCTGAGATCCAGTAACAATAATATCGTCCACGTAGACGAGGACATAGAGAAAAGATGATCCATCTTGAAATATAAAAAGAGAGGCATCGGCATGACCGTTCCTAAAACCTACAGAAATAAGATAAGAGTGAAGCTCAGAGTACCAGGCACGAGGGGCCTGTTTGAGGCCATACAATGCCTTGTTGAGGCGGCAAACGTAATCCGGATGTGTAGCATCAGAAAAGCCAGGTGGTTGCGGCATATAAACTGTCTCAGATAAAGAACCCTGCAAAAAAGCGTTATTAACATCAATCTGGCGAAGAGTCCAGCCATGGGAAGTGGCAAGCGTAAGGAGAACCCGAATAGTGGTGGGTTTGACCACCGGACTAAAAGTCTCAAAGTAGTCGACACCAGGTCGTTGATGAAACCCCTTAGCAACGAGTCGAGCTTTATAGCGATCTAAAGAACCATCAGCTAGATATTTTGTGTGGTAAACCCATCGAAAGCCCACAATATTGAAAGAAGGGTCGGCAGGCACAAGGTCCCACGTATTGTTCTTGACAAGGGCATCATACTTAGGGCTGTAAATGAACCTAAGTATTCGATTCGATCCGGAGTATTCGGCTCGAAAAAGCTCGATTCGGGCTTGATTCGTGGGTTCGAACTTCAAGCCGAACCTTACAAATTAGATATTCGGTGGTCGAGCCGAACATGTTGAACATGTTCGGCCCGGATATCATAAATTCATATCTGATTCGAGCGAACATGTTTTTTAAAACCGGCGAACATGTTTCGATTTTTTTAAAACCCGATTCGAGCGAACATGTTCGAACGGTTCGACATGTTCGAGAGCGAACCGAGCCGAGCTTTTTCCCAAATACCGGATCGAACCCGAGTGAATAATGAAAATATAAGGCTCGGCCATTTCGAGCCGAGCCGAGCCTAAGGTTCGAACATACCGAGCCAAGCCGAACCCTGCCAGGGTTCGGTAGGGTTCGGCTCGTTTACAGGCCTCGTACTCGAGTTGCATGGTTGATTTCCAAGCTGGAGAGGCAAAGTCTTAGGAGAGAGAGGTGGGTTCGGGTGTAGTGGGGGAGAGAGAACTTAGGAGAGAGAGCTTTTGAATGGGTTTGGAGATGTTATTTTTAGCTCGAGTAATCATAGGATGGGAGTCTGGGACGCAGGGGGTGGGGGTTCGGAAGAAGAAGTGGGGGTGGGGGTCGGAAGAGGAAGAGGGGGGTGGAGGGGACAGGTGGTGGGTCGGGAATTCAAGCATGGATAGGAGGGGTCGGTTCGGGTGAGGATGTAGCGATCGATCGAAGAGGGAAGACATTTTCTACAAATTTGACATGGCAGGAAGTGAAAATGCGATGATTGGCGGTGTCAAGACATAGGTAAGCCGACTGAGTGAGAGAATAACCAATAAACACACAGGCGCGGGAGCGGGGTTCAAGTTTGTGGGACGTGTAAGGTCTTAACCATGGATAGCATAGACAACCAAAGGTGCGTAGCTTTTCATAATTGGGCGGATGACCAAATATCTTGGCAAAAGGAGAGGTCATGTGGAGAGTGGGAGTGGGGAGCCGATTAATGAGATTTACCGCGGTGGCAAAGGCATAGGGCCAGTAGGAGGTGCCCATAGATGCATGTGTTAAGAGTGCTAGGCCAGTTTCGACGATGTGAAGATGTCGGCGTTCCGAATAACCGTTATGTTTGGGTGTGTGAGGTGGTGATGTAAAGTGAGAAATCCCATGGGAAGAGAGGAAAGGGCGGAGACCGATAAATTCAGTGCCATTGTCCGAGTAAAGGACTTTTATAGTGGTGTCAAAATATTTTTCAACAAGGCTTTTAAAGTGTGGAAAAATTGTGGCGACATCATTTTTATGTGTGAGGGGGTAAAACCATATATACTTGGTGAAATGGTCAACGAAAATCACATAATATTTAGAGCCATCAATGCCATAAATAGGGGAGGTCCAAACATCAGAAAACAAAATTTCAAGTGGACGTACGGAACGTAAAGTGGATAAACCAAACGGAAGCTTATGACTTTTATTCGAAAAGCAAGCATCACAGTGTTCAGAAAGCACATTATTTGAAAAAGGTAAATTTGCAATGTTACTAATAGAACGAAAAATAGGGGGGGCAGGGTGACCAAGACGGGAGTGCCAAGTATCCCGAGAGGCGGCGGAGGCGGCAAAGGCGAGAAGAGGTGTTGTAGGCCAGGTGTAAAGTCCATCCTTAGCGGGTCCCGTCAGAAGGCACGTACCCGTGGGAATCTCCTAAACACGACAAGAGTCCGGAAAAAATTCAACAGAGACATGATTAGTTTGACAAAACTTAGAAATTGATAGCAAATTACGAGATATATTTGGCACACATAAAACATCACGAAGTGTAAAATTTAAATTTGAGGGAGGGAGTTTGGTTGAGCCAGTATGAGTAACGGAAAGAGAAGTACCATCGCCAATCATGAGATCGTCGGAGCCGGAGTAGGGACGAGTGAAGGAAAGATTTCAAGATTGTTGGTAACATGGTGCGATGCACCACCATCAGAAGCACGGGGGAGGGTGTACCGCCGAGCTTGCGGCAATGAGGGATTGAGGGCCAGTGGGACGCCATAGTTGTGGAGGGCGGGGAGGAGGAGAACCAATGACCGGAGTGAACTAAAAATTTGGACAAAAACGAGCACTATGTCCATGCACACGACACATTTGGCATTTACCTTGGTATTGCTTGGCTGGGGGTCGGGCTGTAGTGCCCGAATTACCTGTATGACCTGCATTGTGAGGAGTCCTTGCCGGAGGTGGTTGTCGGAAGTCAGCATGAGCAACGGCAGAGGGGATAGGAGGGACAGCACGTCGTCGAGATGCATCATAATTCAGCAATTTTTCGTGGAGCTCTTCAATGGTGATGAGTGTGTCACGTGCTTGAACAGCACGAACTAGGTCGGCGTATTCATCACCGAGATTGTCAAGAATAACATCGATGAGGTCCTCGGGGTCCATAGGTTTGCCGAGGAGAGCGAGCTCATTAGATTTGTTGCGCATAACCTGTAAATAATCAGTGATAGACATTGTACCTTTCAGAGTGCGTTTAAGGGTGTCTTTGATTTGCTTTATGCGTCCTCGAGATGGTGTGGCATAAATTTGTTTCAGGGCATTCCATACATCCTGAGAGCTTTTTGGGGCATGAATTGAACCGAGAACAAGAGTGGACAAAGAGCCGATGAGAGCATTGAGTATCAACTGGTCCTGGCCGTACCAATGACTGTGTGCCGGATTGGGTGTGGTGGAGCCATTAACAGTGATGGTGGCCGGTGGTTGTGGCTTAGAACCGTCAACGTAACCAAAAAAATCATAACCGACGAGCAGGGATCGGAATTGTATTTCCCAGATTGAATAATTTTCTCCGGTGAGTTTGATGGGAGCTTGAACTCCGGAATTGAGAGGCACAAGAGCGGGGAGGGTGGAGCCTGTGGTGCCTGGAGCAGGGGAGGTTATCTCCGATGTGGAGGACATATTGAAGAAGAAGAGGGAAAAAAAAAGAAAGGAAAAAAGCCGAGGGAAAGGAAGGAAAAGTAATAAAATTATGGTGGCTCTGATACCATGAAAGAATTTGGAGAATTGTATTATGTATAGTTGTACATAGTGAGTATTTATACAAGGAGAGGGTATCTCTACAATAACTACCGTATCAATCACAATAAATACAAGGTGTGAATGAATCAAATAAAATTGTGTAATAATAACTACAATATCTCTAATATTAATTATAATGAGATCGTTCGATAATGAAATTGACATTCGTTGGAGGAAAATGTAGTTTATATATTTTTATTTTGTTTGAGTTCAATGTGGTTGCTCGTAGTAAAATACGAAACTTGTGTTTTATTAGTTTGGTGATAAAGTGGTATGTGAAATTGATAAACTTATTTGTATTTTATTACGTTTTTTGTAATCGTTTCAGCACGTCCTATGAAATTATCGGTAACAACATAATGAATTTTTTTAAGAAAATGAACCGTATGACGAATCTCGACCTATTCTATGGTACGCCTCGACCTGATGAGGTTCTTAGAAATGCATGCATCCATAGGGTGTTTTCGAATCCTTCTGATCCGCTGTGTCATGCCTAATCTCCAGGCTTTGTATTGGGGCTCCTGGTAGGTAGCTTGTAGAAAATTTCATTAGGTCTGCTCAATAGAGCATCTTTTCCCGTTCTCAGCAGCTTGGTAAAGCCTCCGCCGGAAGTGAGGCATCCGTTAGATCGAAATTATAAGCTTTGTCCTGTTGGATTTGTCCAGCATCTAGTCATCATCAAATATTCTATGACACAGGTGAAAACAATCTTCTCTTCTATTACCCCCTCTACTGTAACAACACAACACAACGAAACTTGAAAATTTTACCTAACCGTTTATATACACATATATTTACTTGTATATAACTGAATATAGCCAGACATCAAAAAACACAATAATATTCCTAAAAATAATCTAACCACACACACACACACACACACACACACACACACACACACACACACATATATATATATATATATATATATATATATATATATATTTCAATCCAAAATAATTTTACAATAATATTTAGTCAATCCAACAATATTTGGAAAAAACCTAACCGTGTGGATAAATGATTGTTTTGCAGATAACAACAAGGTGTCCGTTAAGTTTTTATTTGGCGGAGAGTGGAAATACCATGAAGAAAGCGACAAATGGTCTTATAAGAAAGGAAAATTGTATTTGGTTCGTGTGAAAACCGACATGACATTGGATGAAGTGAAGGTCAAAGTGTGTCAGAAAGTAGGATTTGATGTCTCAAACAATACATTGATCATGAAACTAATGTACGTAGATTATGACCAACCGATGGATGTTTTGGACGATGATACATGGCTAGGCTACATTGATGATATTTTGAGAAAAGAGCCTGTGAAACTATGCGTTAACGCTGAACCGGTTATTCAAGATGACGATACGGAAGATGAGAACGAAATTGACTTAAATGAGCAACTTCACAAAGAAAATGATAGAGGCATTGATGATTTTACATCCGAGTTGGACTGTAATCGAAATTCCCGAGAGCTGTTGTACCTACCACATCAGCCTTATCCCCTCATGAAACTGCCATCCAACCGAATATAACTTCACCTGAACAAGTCATTGACATCACAAGTGAACCTGAATACGATTGGAGAATAATTGCGAATATGATTCGTCAGCCAATTCACACACCCCCGCTTAATTTTAGCCAGACAACTCACACACCGTACATCCAAGAACAGTTTGACGGGACAAGGCATAATGTCAACATAAATCGAACAAGCCAGCAGTTTGACCGTCTAGCTCTTTTTATGCAACACCGATGCAAGCGGGTCCCAATATCGGTGGATCGTTTACGAGTTTTCTGAGAGCGCCTTTCGAACAGAACCTTCATATGCCAACACCGATGCAAGCGGGTCCCATTATCGGTGGACCGTTTACGAGTTTTCTAAGAGCGCCTTTCGAACAGAACCTTGATATACCAACTCCGATGCAACCGGGTCCCAATATCGGTGGATCGTTTATGAGTTTTATGGGAGCACCATTAGAACAGAACCTTGACATTGGTCACAGATTTAGTACGGCAAGTATTAATCACAAAAGAGGTGTTCTTTTCGGTTCAGACATTCTGGCTTCCGAGATTCCTCCGCGTCCACGGGCTGGGGCGTTTCAAACTGAAGATTCAGGATTATTGCATATTGGTAAAAAGTTCAAAGACAAGGATGATATGTAAATGAAAATGAGTTACCACGCATTGAAAAATAATTACATGTGGAAACCTATCTGGTCCGACAAGAGGAAGTTAAAACTACGATGTTTTATTTCGGAGAGATGTGAATGGCAGGTTGTGGGTAGAAAGGTGTTTGATTGCAACAACTTCAAGATAACCGAGTAAACTGAAACTCACACTTGTGGATTGGAGTGATTAAGCAACGATCATAGGCAAGCCAGACCCGGAACTATAGGTCATCTCGTTAGAGAGAACCTCCTAAAACTCGGCAGTCATTTCACGACAAAACATTTAATAGTGGAGGTCAAAAGAGTCATAATTCACACCGACCTTCTCAATCAATGCTTGATTTGACCAGTCATGCCGTCCAGTCGATGTCGTCCAAAAAAGTCTATATATTAACCAATCCTTTTCCAAAACCATTCATCCCTCTTATTTCTCGTTTATTTTTCTCGAATAATCTCTTTTTAGCGTTCCTTTCGATGGCTAACCCGCATGCTCCGGTGTTAATTTTCAATGATGAAATTGATTTGTCGTTGGACGAGCAGTCTCTCATAAGGCGTTTCACAACATAAGAGGAGAGGCGTGAGTACGTAACTAACTGGATGGCAAGAGCTGTTGTTCCGGAGAAACAATTGAATATGGAGAGTCTACCTAGTTTGATCAGCAACTTGTTCCGCGATAACGGGTGGCATGGTGTCCCCCAAAGCCCATTAAGCTTTCATCACGTGAATCGGTCTATTGTGCGTGAATTCTACGCTTCTGTAGCTACGACAGAGCTCAATGAACGATGCGTCACAGTGCGAGGCGTTCCCGTCCGTTTGAATAATAAATGGATCAACGACGAGTGTGCCATTCCAGAATATCCCCAGGGTTTGGATTTCTTTCTTTTTCCGGATGTTCCTGAACTACTACAACTTGACATGGCTGTTTTATTTGGGGAGACGCATTTGTGGGAACGTGTGGGACCTCACCGGCCTACCCGCCCTTCACCCTGGTCCTGGTACGGTCAATTCCCTCCTTTCCTGATTATATTTCTTGCCACCAATATGTATGGTACGGTGAACTACACCGCACTGGCATTTGATTTGTACGCCCTTGCGTACGCATCTATTATAGCAAAGGGCAATGCAGGAGATGGATATATTTTTTTCCCCTATCTGATCACAGGTCTATGTGTCAAGTCTGCCGGGGTGCCGGAATATGTTGAAGATGATGTGACATACGGTCATGATGATGTTATCACCTACGCAACTTAAATATTATTAAAGTGTTCATCTTTTAGATAGATCTACTCTCGTTTCGGTTTGTTTGTGTGTTGTTATTTTTATGTTCCTCTCTTATATCTGTTATTTTTATGTGCTTTTGACTATATATGTCTTTTTTTTATTATGTGTTTTTGCTAGTGCCTAAAAACATGTGGACGCATTCAAATTTATAATATAAATCGCTGATAAATTTATAATATAAAAAGCAAACAATATTTAGAAGATAAATATTACAACGCCAAAAATTGAGATAAAACCAAAATAAATGTCAAATGTTGGACGGACACGACTCCCGAACAACTAATATACAAATCACACCGTTATACGTTGACAAAATAAATCTACGGCCATTTTGATCCCGAGCCTGTGAAAAGTTTCATCACTCAGCTCAAATATGTGTGCGTCGTTGATGATTGTAAGCTCCATAATCTTCAGACTGAAAACCGGGCAGCGTTCCCTATGTATTAAAGCCATAAATTTTACAACTGAATTTTTGAAATTAACAAATCTGAATAAGGTTTGATACGTAACGGTACTCCGTTTGTGGACATCCAGTCTCATCGTGCATCACTGTAAAGAATGGTGTTTGAGATGGATCGATCATCCATTGTATTGTCCTGCAATCTTGTGATGCCGATAACATTAACCTCATGTATCGAGCCCATTTCTGTATGATCCGGTCAACGTGCGCTGAGTCACCGTCTCTGTATCGGCAGTCATGCACCGTTATTGTCCAGTCACTGATTGACATGCGCACAAGCACCCAATGGTCCGGGTTAATCATCCAGATAGCATAGGGGATCGTTTTCTTGGTCCATGTAGCAGTTTCCAATGTCAAAATAGCCGGAACCACCGCTTCTATGTCACCCTCCCATTTCTCTAGTTCAGGCACAAGAGTACTTGCGAATGAGGCATAACACAAACTCGCATATTTTTCATACTGATCAGGGTAAGCTGTCATACGAGCAGACAACAGTCCCACATATGCATCAATGTGCTGCATATGAGATTTATTACTTAGTCACAATATTACGATAAAAAAAACCGTAATACATGTTAAAGAAATTCGAATACAAGTTTAAATGAGTTTAACTGCGCATTTATCTGAAAACCTTGAAACAAAATACAGCTGAAGAATTATCGATCCACAGGGTAAGGTAAGATTTCCTCGTCGCTTTTCAGCCCCCTACTAATAACTTGGTTGTATCACCTTCTTTTGAAGCAATCCGATTTTTCAATTCTTTCAGCTCCTGGTCGATAGTCCTCCGAGCGGGTGTGTGCCTATCGTCCTCAGACCGTTTTTTATGCTGAACCCACTGGGTATTATCCTTCCTAAAGTACTCAGTCGGCTTCAGGGTCGATCGAAGGCCCTTTTTGTTTTTGAAGTGTAGGCTCTTTGTAGCTCCCTCTCCTCCTCCCCCTCCCCCTCCCCCTCCCCCTCATTGTATTCGAACCTGGCATCGGTTGGGGCCCTAGAAAAGTGCCAGTGTCCGTCCAACTCATCTCTGCATGCACATCTTCAATATCGGTCTGACGGACTGCAACAAAGACACACAAACTAAAAATCATTCAAAGGGTCAAGATGGGTGCTTTGCTCTATAGGGTGTTGACCCTGAACGGATGGTGTGCCTTGTGGAACTGAAGACGGCTCAACTTGGGACACTGATACCCGAACACCGGAAGGAGTAACCTGGGACGGTGACGCCATATGAACATTCCTAAGAGGTGTCTGGTCCGTGTCTGTATCACAAACTTGAGGTGTCTCAGTATTGGGCTCACGTCTGCCTTGTGTAGCTGAAGACGGTCCAACTTCGGTGGTTGGTGTGCCTTGGTCCTGTCCAGATGTGGATGTGAGTCACCGCCCTGGGGAGTAAGTGTACCCTGTAAATTAAAGGAAATGGTGTGAATTTTAATTTATGTCAAAAAAATTAAATTAAATGCAATTATATTTTTATTTATGAGTTAATTCGAACCTGTCGCACCGCCGCCCTTTCTATAGAGTTGAGGAAATGCGTATGTCGTTGGTCAACTGTTCTAATAGTTGTTGCATGGGCCTCTCTCAGACGTGCCATTTCAGCATGCACTTCACTCAGCTTAGCATTCATTTCAGCATACTTAGCCTTCGTTTCAATCAACTCAGCCTTCATTTTCATCAGCTCAGTCCTGACTTCTCTTAACGCATTGTCAACTATACGCATGATTTCAGGCACCAGTGATTCCAACGGCACAACACCCCCGACAATAGGTATACTACCACCGCTTATATCAAAATGTTGAGCATACGATGTTGTACCCTCAGGGTTTACGGATGCAAACAGGGCACTTGTGTGTTCAGCATGACGGGCTTGGCGAGATGGTCGCTAGTCCTGAGCATCAACTCCTGGACGCTCACGGACCATGCCAGCCACATTAAGACCTTGGGGGAACATGTATTTGCCTTTCCACAGGATCCGGGACAATGACGGGGGGAACAGGTAATCCACGAGGTGGAGCTGTAACCTTTGCCTCCGGTAACCCCAATGTAGTTACGTACTGCCTGTCTTCGGCGGTTGTCAAAATATCAGCGACCATTTCAACCTGCATAAAGGGAAAAAAAAAACTGGTTTTAGATACAATGTTTTAAAAATATTGCTGACAGTGTAGATTGATAACAAGGATAATATAATACATACCCATGGAGTAACATTTGATGTAGGACTAACCAAGGTTTTGTAATACACCCCGCCGTCGGTGCATTTCCATCTCAAAAAACTTGGAGGATCATTAGCTCGACCTTCTACCACTGTTGCAAATCTCCCAAACTGTATAAGTCTAGGCATGGCATGAAAACACCACACCTGTAACGCGTATAAACAACCGGAGATATGTGGCTTATGCGGTTTCCCATTTCTTTTAGGTACAAGATCCTTACACTCAAATACCATTTTACGCCAGTTTAACATTAAATTGTTAAAGAAATACTTCCCCCATGGAAATGTCCCGACAACGTGTAGGTTCTCGACAATATAAAAAATCTGGCTTGGTATTACCACTCCAGGGTCAGTTCCAATTATTAAGCCATAAATAACGTAAACTAAAGCCAACCGGTATATAGTTTCAATGTCATTCGATGCTTGAATCGCTGATACAATTTTTTCCAATATGGCATTGTTGATGTACTTATGGAGAGTACAAGAAACATCAAAACACTTTGACTGATCAGGCAATTCAACATCCAAATTTCCAAATCGGTACCCCATTATCAATCCAAACTCTCTTCTTCCAAACTTCACTCTATTATCGCCAAACTTAAAATGAAGCTCGTCGTCTTGGTCAGGATAAACCATATTGAAATACAGGAATGCTATGAGCCGCCCCTTGAATTCCCAGTCATTAGATATAAAACCAAGAAACGGACCAAACACTGATCGCTCCAATCTACTCCCCAAGGCATTGTCTGGTGTAGCATCTTTCAATAACTCTTGAAGTCTTGTAAGAGTAGCTTTTTCCGCATGGTACCTCAATTCGGCAATAAAAAAGTTTTCAGGTGGATAAATCAATGTTCCACGTGGTGTCTCATAACTAGTAAGCTGCGATTAATTAAAAATGTGTAAATAACAATACTTATACATATGCTATAGATGCTAATATAAACTCAAAAAATAAGTGTATATAAAACTTTATATATAAATGTACTGACTATATATATATATATATGTATATATGTATATATATATATATAACATGATTATAGTAGTATAGAGATATATATATATATATATATATATATATATATATATATCTCTCTATCTATACATTACTATAATCATATATATATATATATATATATATATATATATATATATATATATATATATATATATATATATATATATATATATATATTATGATTATAGTAGTATATAGAGAGAGAGAGAGATATATATATATATATATATATATATATATATATATATATATATATATATATATATATTCATAATTTCTATATATATGTATATATATAATTTTCTCTCTCTCTCTATATACTCACTATAATCATGTTATATATATATATATATATATATATATATATATATATATATATATATATATATATATATATATAACATGATTATAGTGAGTATATAGAGAGAGAGAGAAATTATATAATCATGATATATATATATATATATATATATATATATATATATATATATATATATAACATGATTATAGTGAGTATAGAGAGAGAGAGAGAAATTATATAATCATGTCATAATTTCTACAATATCAAAAATTCTACAATATCAAAAGATTTACAATATCATTACTACAATTTCCAATATCTTATAATCATAATTTCTACAATATCAAAAATTCTACAATATCAAAAGATTTACAATATCATTACTACAATTTCCAATATCATATAATCATAATTTCTACAATATCAATAATTCGACAATATCAATAATTTTATAATATCATTACTACAAAATTAGTAAAATTAACTCACAATTTCGATTTTTTGGGTCAGAAAAAAACATACTATATCACAATTTCAATAACATTATTATATCACAATATCGATAAAATTACTATATCACAATTTCAAATACAAAGTTGCAGTTCATGAAGATTTAGGGACAAATTCGTCAAATTTAAACCTAATAAAATGTAAATAGCTTACTAGAGGATATTCTTCTAGATTAATGACGGCCATTGTTGTATGAAAATTGTTGTATGAAGCTTCAATCCACTTCCCGTTCCAATTCCACGCAATGTAAAGAAACCCGTGTTAAGCACCTTCTTGCCCGTGAGATGTAAACCCTTCCACGTGAAATTAATCAACAGATGTGGGATGTGGGGCTGTGCGTATTTTTATTTTGGTATGTGGGGGCGATTTCTTTCAGATGAAAATTGAGGAAGTGAAAGTGAGGAAGAAGAAGGGAAACAGCTCTGTTATGCTTTCCTGATTACATGGGTCCGGGAAAATTTTCAACGCCGCGTCCTTATAATTCCACGCGGCGTAGGTTAATTTTCCCCCAGGTCGCGTGGAATTGAAATATTTGTCATCAATTGAACTTCCACGTGGCCTTTTTAAATTGACACGCGGTCTGGTGGTATTTTCCACGCACCCGTGGAAACTGGCACAGGTAACTTAAAAATAAATGTTAGCTCTGAAGACACCTGACTTAAAATATGAATAGCTATAGTGACCTGAATGTATATTATCTCCATAATATACTACAATTAATGATTTTAATGTCTAATAAGAGGTGCACTTTTTTTTGTAAGGACAAGCTACACCGACTTTCAAAAACATCTCAATCATGTTAACCTACTATTGGACCATGATGATTAGTGTTAGATTTATTAGGTTTTAAATTTGTTTGTTTCTATATGTTTGTTAACTATATATATATATATATATATATATATATATATATATATATATATATATATATATATATATATATATATTTGTAAAAAAGACATAAAAATTTAAATACGACTAACAACTACAAGATCATATTAGGTGATGATTTAATACAAAATTTAAAGATAAACCTATCATTTAATTTCTTATATATGTAGTGAAAATTAGTTCAAAGAGATGGAAGAAGACAGGGGGAACATGGGAAATGGGACCCAAGTTTTTTTGAAAAAAAAACAGGAAAAAATAAAATAAAAAAAGCAAGCACAGTGTAATGTGTAGGTAGGAGCTCTGGAGCTGTCAACTTTTTGCAGGATTATTGAAAGGAAGTGGCAAAATTGCCCCGGAGGCTGGAGCCTGGAGGTAATATTCTTGCCCATACCAAGAGCCAATTATCTACAATGAGTTCATTTCGAACTCAACCCTTCCGGATCCACTAAATGTACTATGTCCATTCAAAAATATAAATCCGTTTGATTTTATGGTTTCACTCATAATACAAAATAATTTAGAAAACCAATTAATAAAGTGTTTATTGCATTATTCTTCATTTTCCCTCTAGATTGTTATGAATTGACCAACTTTTTATTATTTTTTTATTTTGTCTCATAATATAAATTTATTTAGAATACCAATAAAGTATTTATTGCATATTTCTTCTCTAATCTGTTATCAATTGACCAAGTTTCATTACTTTACAACTATCATGCATGTTAATGATAGTTTTTATCTTTAAAATAGTATATAACACGCATCTATTTTTGTAAATAGTGTGAAAAAAGTAAAATAATTTATATTTTAAGACGGGAATAATATGTAGTTGGATCGTAATTTGTTGAGTTGATACGTATTTCAAAACTTTCGTAGTTCATATTATATATCTACCACAAACCGAAAGAATTTATTGATCAGAATATTTGTTGATTTCAAATAAATTTTTTGATAGATTTTGACAGGACTATTTATGCTTTTTCCTATTTAAAATGTGCTGCGGAGAACGGCTGTTTGGTACAAGAACGGATGTTGGGACAAAGAACATGTACGATAAAAGGAAAAAGGGAAAAGCAGAAAAAGGAAAAAGAGAACTTTCTATTAATGCATACTTCAGCCTAACAGCAACAACAATACGGACAAATTGGACATTACATTATAAACATTTTTTTTTTTGACACAATTATTACGTACATAGTTTAGGTGATGTACATAAAAATAAAAATAAAAATAAAAAAAAAAAAAAACAACAGCAGAGAGAGAGAGAGAGAGAGAGAGAGAGAGAGAGAGCGTGTTACCCGTGGGAAACTTTTTGTGTAATTTTTCATATATGGAGACAAAGTATGTAGATACATCTATGATACACAGACATTAAACTGTTATTTTGTAGATGTCGACACATGATGTAGCTACATATGAAGATATCATGTATTTGTGTTTGAAAATGCAATATTCATAATAAAATAATAACAAAAAATTGCACAATACATTTTAAAGTTCAACATTAATTAATGAGTTTCTAAAAAACACATTAATTAATGAGTGGGGATAGATACGAAACAAATTAAATTACCACAACATTATACACAACATAATTTTGGACCATTGATTATGATATGGGCCTATTAAATAATATGGTCCTATAAAAATTTCTCTTAATTAAGAAGACTCACACCATGATTGTTGTTTAACTTTATTGTGAACATCTTATTGTGGATATAGCATTACTTATTTGTGTTACATAAGACAAAGTGTGACACTCCTCATCGTGCACCTGGTCATTCACCGAAAAATACATTCCAACACCTGGTTTTTAGAATAGATACCAAAGGCCGTGTTAGTCTGACGTCATATGTCACCGCTTCAGCATTGATGATTGCCGATGCAGCGTTGCCACAGAAACACTACAACAACAGAAACCCCAAAATAATAAACGAGTGAACGGGCGGATATAACAGCATTGATGATTGCCGATGCAATTATTAAAATAATAAACGAGTGAACGGGCGGATCCTTAAAAATAGAAACTAATCCGCCAAAAATAGTAACGTAAAAACTAAACTAAGATCAATAAAAGGGATTGGGTATATATGCATGCCAACGAAACTAAAGAAAATCATATACCTATTCTTAGTGTAAAATGTAATTAAATTGCAGCGTATTGCTCCTATTCTTGCTCATCATGTACCTCAGATTCTTCCTCAAAATCCTACGAATCATCTCAATAATAAAATAAAAAAAAACAAAAACAAAAAAAATAGCACTGCAAAAATGCTCAGTAGGGTGTGGAATATATAAATGAAAAAAAAAAAAAAAAAAACCTTATGTTTTTCACTAATTGTGAGACGTAACGTGAATTATCCTTCCAGTTTAACAAACCAATTTAAGGTGTTGAGTAATATTGTGCTTATTACCCCTGTTGAAATTGAATGTTTGATTGTTCAAAATTGACAACTCGTATGCGACACAATGACATTGTTAAATGCATAATATATATTCACATGTCATTGCACTTTGATCATACACTTACACTTGTTACTTATCTTATATGATCAATTTATGTTTATAGGAAATTAGAAATGATTGTATTGTTCACAATTGTAAGATGTTACAATATATAGCAAGTACAATGAGTAATCTAAGGGATTCTACAATAAATACCATATATTGTGTACACTATGATTATGTAAGAAGATCAACCTAGAGTAATTATAATTAATACAAAATATTCACAAAATAATGCCTATACGCCTCTCAATTTGGACCGGGCGGAGTGAAGTCAAGCTTGGTTTTGAACCTTGAGAAAGGCGACCGGGCAATGATTTAGTAAGGGCATCTGCTAGTTGATCGGGGTGGAGACATGAGAAACCCGAACGAAACCCTTCTGGACCTGATCACGGATGAAGTGATAGTCAATAGCCACATGCTTCATGCGGGAATGAAAGACCGGATTGGCGGATAGCTGTGTAGCACCCACATTATCGCAAAAGATGACCGGGACCGGTGTTGTGGGGAAACCAAGGTCTCGAAGTAGATAAGTGAGCCAATTGAGTTCACCAGAAGTGTCGCCCACCGCCCGATATTTTGCCTCAGTGGATGAGCGGGCAATGGATGTCTGCTTTTTAGAGCTCCGTGAGATCAAGTTCACGCCAAGAAAAACAAGGAAGCCCTTTAGTAGGCGAGTAATCCTCCTTATTGCCACCCCAGTCAAGATCGAGAAGCGATGTAAATGTGGGGATGACTCAGAGAATAGCTGAAGACCCTCAGTGGTGGTGCCCGCAAGGTACCGCAGCATCCTTTTAACTAACGACCAATGATTGACCGTAGGAGCATGCATATACTGGGACAGTTTATTGACGGCATATGATAAATCAGGGCGAGTGAAGAGAAGGTACTGAAGGCTGCCCAAAATCTGTCGATACTGAGAAACATCAGGATAGGGATCAGCCGGTGCATGCATAAGGGCAGTGGCATCCGCGGGTAGGGGGGTGGTAACAGCTTTGGCATCCTGCATGTTAGTTTTGTGCAACAAATCAAGAGTGTATCGGTGTTGAGTGAGAAGAATACCATGTGAATTGTGGTGAACCTCGACGCCAAGGAAATGAGACAGTGGACCTAAGTCCTTAATAGAAAACCTGTAACCGAGGGAGTCAATAACACGCTGAATATGAGTTGAGTCACTCCCCGTAACGATTATGTCATCCACATAGACAAGTAATAAAGTGAGGGTTGTGCCCGAATGAAACATAAATAACGAGGAATCCGCAGTGGAGTTAGAGAACCCAAGTGAGAGAATAAATGACTTAAGTTCCTGGTACCAGGCTCAAGGTGCCTGCTTGAGGCCATAGATAGCCTTGTGAAGTTTGCAAACGTGCGAAGGGGCATCCAAATCTTCAAAGCCCGGAGGTTGGGCCATAAAGACATCTTCAGAGAGAGAGCCCTGCAAAAAAGCATTATTAACATCAAGTTGGCGCAACGACCAATGAGAGGCCACGGCCAAGCTAAGAACCAAGCGAATCGTGGTGGGTTTTATAACCGGGCTGAAAGTATCAAAATAGTCAATGCCTGGGCGTTGGGTGAAGCCCTTGGCAACTAAACGAGCTTTATAACGGTCAATGGAGCCATCAGGTTTGCGTTTGATCTTGAAGATCCATTTACAACCAACTACATTGAGAGAGGGATTAGGAGGCACTAATTCCCAAGTGCCATTTCTAACAAGTGCATCAAATTCGTCATTCATAGCTTGTCGCCAATGAGGGCTTTGCAGAGCTTGTTTAACAGTGGTAGGTTCTGTATCAGAGTATTTCGAATCAAGGCTAGCATGAAGGTTAATAAGTGTACGAGGTTTGTAGATGTTGTTGCGAGCACGGGTGACCATGGGGTGAGAGATGTGAGGAGGTGGGGACGCAGATGGAGAAGGTTGTCCGGGAGTGGAAGAGGCCGGGGATGAGGAGGGCGGCTCAGGGGAGGAAGGAGGGGAAGGGGTGATCGGAGGGGTGGAAGAGGTGGGGATCGAAGGGGTGGGAACAGGAGGAGGAGGAGGAGGGGAAAGCCATTCGGTTGGGGGAATAGGGGAGGGGAGGCGAGGACGGGAGGCAAAGGGGAAGACATCCTCAACAAATTTAACATCCCGAGAGACATACATCCGACCAGTGGAAAGATCCAGGCAGTGATAGGCGCTCTGAGTAAGGGAGTACCCAAGAAAGACACAGGAGACAGAGGAAGGTTCAAGTTTGTGCCGGTTATACGGTTTTAACCAAGGGTAGCAAAGACAGCCAAAGACGCGCAGTTTGTTATAATTTGGAGGTTGATGGAAGAGTTTGTGATAGGGGGTGTCCATGTCAAGGGTTTTGGTGGGCATGCGGTTGATGAGATATGCAGCAGAGTGAGAACAAAGATAGGACCATGGAGTGGAGGAATGGATGCATGGTGTAGGAGGAGAGAGCGGTTTCAACAATGTGGAGATGGCGGCGTTCGGCCATGCCGTTGTGTTGAGGTGTGTGCGGGGGTGAAGTGAGGTGAGTAATTCCGTGGGTGGATAAAACATCCCTTAGTTTAATAAATTCACCACCATTATCGGAAAAGAAAATTTTAATGTGTGTATTAAAGAAATTTTCAACGAGGGATTTGAATTTTTGAAAAACTAGAATAACATTGGATTTAAGTTGAAGAGGGTAAAGCCAGATATAATGTGTGAAGTGGTCAACAAACAGAACGTAATACTTAAAACCGTCAACAGAGTAAATAGGGGCAGTCCAAACATCCGAATAAATTAATTCCAGGGGCCGAGAGGATTTTAACGTGGAATCATAAAAAGACAAACGATGACTTTTATTACTTAAGCACGAATCACAATAGGATAGAGAAATGGGAATAACATCCAAACAATTATTTTTAATGATAGACTGAACAATAGGAAGGGCAGGATGTCCACAACGAGAATGCCAGACGTTGGTGGACGCTTTATTGGCTGAAAAAGCAAGCAGAGGGGCAGGAGACCATATATAGACGCCATCCCTATGAGGACCTTGGTGGAGGGTGTGACCCGTCTTCGGATCCTTCACCAAAAAGGAGTCAGATAAGAATTCAATTAGAACATTATTATCATCACAAAACTTAGAAACGGATATAAGATTACGGGATAGTTGGGGAACACACAAAACATGCGATAATTTAAAATTAAAATGAGAGGAAGGTAAAGTGGCAGAACCAGTGTGAGTGATGGGCAGGGCACGCCCATCACCGATAACAATGTCATCAGGACCATGATACGGTTCGTGCAGAGCAAGGAGATTTAAGTCGGCTGTCATGTGATGAGAGGCTCCACTATCCAAGAGCCATGAGGATGGTTCGGCTTGAGCTGGGTGTGCTTGCGGACGAGGACGAGATGAGTGAGAGGCATGCATTTGTTGAAAATAGGGGTAGGTGGGACACCGTTTTGCTGAATGACCATGAATACCACAAAATTGGCATTTTCCCAAGTACGGGCGAGGTTGATAAGGAGGCCGGTTTGGATTGTTGGGTTGTGGGCCACCGGACTGTTGACCACCAGGCTGTTGAGGAGGACGGTAAGGGACCGGCGGAGGAGTGGGACGCCATGAAGAGGAGCTGGAGGGGGGCCGAAAATGGTGCTGAGCCGCAAAGGCCGAGTGCGGACCAGAGAGTGGCTGTGCCGGGGCCATTAAACCTGCTTCAAAATTTAACAATTTTTCATGGAGTTCATCAAATTTGATCAACGTGTCGCGAGCTTGGATAGCCCGAACCAACTCAGTGTAGTCATCACCTAGATTAAATAGAATTTGATCAATCAAGTCTTCGGGATCGAGAGGGGCCCCAAGAGATGCTAACTCATCGGCTTTGCTTTTCACAGTATGCATAAAGGTGGAAATTGGCTGGTTCCCTTTGGTTAGTGATCGGAAATGATGACGAAGTTGTTTAATGCGGCCTCGCGACGGTGTAGCAAATGTATCTTCCAGAATTTTCCATGCAGCCTGGGATGTTTTTGTGCGGGAAATGAGAGACGCGTTTTCAATCGAGAGTGAGCCGAGAATGGTATTGAGGATAAAACGATCTTGACGGATCCATAGGGAGTAAGCAGGATTGGGTCTTTGTCCTTTGTCCTTTGTCATCAGTAATGGTTTCCGGCGGGCATGGTGTTGATCCGGTGACATAGCCAAACAGGTCATACGCAGTAAGCAATGATTCGAACTGTAGATGCCAAGCAAGGTAATTTGTGTGATCTAATTTAATGGGAGTTTGGGTAGGAGAAAGAGGGATGAGGGAAGGAGTGGTGGTGTTAATATCGGGTGTAGCTGTGGTGGTCATGGCAGGATTGCTAGGAGAAGAAGACTTGCAGTGGGAAAGTCGGGAAAAGAAAAAAAAAAAGAGAAGGAAGGAGGGACGTACAAGGAGGAAGAAGGGGGAACTAACCAGGATTCTTATTGCTCTGATACCATTATAGGAAATTAGAAATGATTGTATTGTTCACAATTGTAAGATGTTACAATATATAGCAAGTACAATGAGTAATCTAAGGGATTCTACAATAAATACCATATATTGTGTACACTATGATTATGTAAGAAGATCAACCTAGAGTAATTATAATTAATACAAAATATTCACAAAATAATGCCTAATATATGTCACGAGTGTCACACCTATATCATCTATGTTACTAACGACACTGAAATCATAGATTTACAGTACATGCCACCAGGGACGGCTCCAGGAATTTAATGATACGGATCGAAAATTTGTCATATTTTACAATTACTAAGCGTAATCTTACATATTATAGTTCAATACGGGTCAATTGAGATCAATATATAAAAATAAGGGGGTCGGTACACATATAAAATGTGTATATTAAAAAAAAATTCCACTGTAATATTTTTTTTAAAGGGTCGGGTAACCCATTTGTCATACATAGAGCCGCCCCTGCATGCCACAAGCTTCATATGTCCTATTATAGATGATATGTTATATCCCATATTGGATGTGGAAAGAAGCACATGACCTTCTTATAAGTGTGAGACATAAATTTTTTGTCAACTCGTCTTAGCCCTTTTAAGCCAAGCGAGGACGGAGGGTCTAAGCAGTTGACCGGATACTTTATGGCTCACTAAGCGCACCAGGCACGGGGTTTGGAGGCGTTGTAGTTGGTATCAAAGCCGACTATCAGACGAAACTAAGTGCCGGGCACCTTTAGAGTCCTCTGGTAAGGACGAGTCTGAGACAAATCCTGGCGAGGATCCCAGTTGCTTATAGGAGGAAAATGTGATATCTCACATTGGATGTGGGGGAAGCATATGACCCTATTATAAGTGTGAAACATAAATCTCTTGTCAACTCGAATTAGCTCTTCTAGGCCAAGAGAGGACGGCGGGTCTAAGAAGTTGACCGGATACTTTATGGCTCACATAGAACACCAGGCCCGGTATTTGGGGCGTGTTACATGATATAAATGCTGTCCAAACAGTATTACTTAGATACAATGCATATAAGTCATCAAGACATAAGAATTCAAAGGATTTATCATAAACTGAAGATGTTAACATGTGATACATTATGATAAATTTATGTATCATATATGTGAGGTAAATGATACTTTTTTGTATCATTTAACTATTGGTCATTTTATTTAATTAATAATCTAGTTCTGGGACTACATATATTTATTTACGACATCCGCTATTATTGAATCCTAATAAAATCGGTAATTCGGTTTGGGTTTGATTCTAAGTCTTTCTTTTGGGTAGTGCATATACCTAATGTGTAATTTTTCTCGGTATTAGAAATTACAATCTATAATAAAGAGGATTATGGGCTCCAAAATGCAAACTATTTTTTTTATCTTTCTATGTTCCCATCCACATAAATATTTAGTGTTTGGTGTGCTGTTTTGAAAGATCCATATCTATGGCGGCTACCCGGCATAACGATATTCCTAACGGATCAAGATAAGCTTTCGGTTTAATTTCGCATTAGTTTTCCATTGATTTAACATTAGCGAAATCCTAGGTATAATGGTTTTTGTTACATAAAGTTATTATTTTTGAATCAAATACCTTATGGATTACGGACGACCTAGATACCAAACCTAAGAGATCTGGGCATAGCCCCCCTAAAAAATGAAAGGATTTCAGGGCTCTCATTTTTATACTTTATTTTGGTGGGCTCTCTACGTTGGCCCAAGATTGCTATCATATGGTTCCATAATTCCATTAAATATTTAAAGTCCTACACAGAGAAAACATACAATCCATTAAAAAATTATTTACCCAGCATTTCGGCTTATGCTTTTTCAAAGATGGTGGTATATTATGTTTTTTTTTTTTTTTTTTTTTTTGAAGGGTGGTGGCATATTATGTTAATTGCGTAGTTTGGCTCTTGTTCACAGAAAAAAAATGTTTGTTTCTTTGTTTATTATTATTTATGGAACAAAATATACACATGCACACACACTTCGTACCAATAGAGACTCAAACCCGATACATTTGGGTTTAGGACCTTAGTGAATACCACTAAGTCAATATCTTGTTGGCGTTAATTTTCCACATGCCGTAAGTTCTCAAATTTAATTGATAAATATGTTAGTTGATTGAGAAAAGTGTTTTTTTTTTAGATACATGTGGACACTAGTCATCCTTTAGTGTATTATTGAGGTGTGGTGTGTTAAATGGTGCCGTGTGTCATTATGGTGGAATCCCTTTTAGTACGATACTAGTAAATTTTGATTTTGGGTCATACACAGCGACAGCCCAGGCTAGATGTGAACCTAGAAAATCGTTGACAAATAGACAGAAAGACAGAGATTAATAAAACATCATATGGATGGAGAACATCAGTTCCAATTATTACATTTCAGAAGCCATCAAAGGCCAACTCGGAGTTATTACAATAATGCTAACTTGGAGTCATTAGAATTCTACCAACTTTCCAAATGTTATGTCATGGTGTGAAATACAAAATATTACAAATTACGAGCTTATTATCCGGTTACAACATTCTCGGGTTCATTAATGGCACCAAGCCGGCTCCCTCTCATGTTCTCACTGTTGATGGAAAGACGACTCCAAATCCTAAATTCTCGTTATGGGCTAGACAAGATGCTCTTATCATTATTGTTCTTCTCGGGTCCCTGTCCACTGATTTAATGCCGATTATTCAGAATGCTAAATCTGCTCATGAAGCTTGGGTCGCATTAGAGGACACCTTTGGCCGCCCTAGTAGAGGTCGGATTAAGCAACTTAAATACCATCTTCATACTACTGTCAAAGGTAATCTCCCCATATCAGCATATATGTCGCCCATTAAGGCTAAATCAGATGAGCTTGCGGCACTCGGTGCTTCTTTTGACAACGAGGATTTGATTGATTTGGTTTTGAATAATTTGGGGCCGGAATATGCTGGATCATCTTGTGCGGTTCAAGCTCGTGACTCACTCATTTCATTTGAAGAGCTGAATGAAAAGTTTTTAAATTTCGAAGCTGGGCTTTTATCGCACCAACCATTACCAGGATATACTGCTTTCGCGGCACAATACCCATCTTGTAATAAACTACTCTCGACCCATAGGTCCACTTGGATCATTCTAGGAGGGATTGCGAAGCTTTCGCCGCGACTTCAATAACAAGACTAGAAAATCCCAAGATACTCCAATAAATCTGCAAAATGAGTTGACAATACTTCAATAACTATTCCATTAAAAATATTACAACAAATAAAATTACATTAATCCCTTAAAAAACAGATTTAATAAAAATATCTTTAACAATTCGACAACCCAGGATGACATTCAAACAGTCCCTCTACGATTGTCTCGACCAAATCACTTCAAAAAATAACATCACTTTGGTTTATTTTAATTTTTTTTTACTTTTCTCCAGCAACAACTATTTTAGCCAAACAAAATAACAAGACTTTTGCTTTGAAAAAACCCAAAACATATAACCCAGTATAGTCTATTGTAATAACAAATTCCTACTATTTGTTTTTCCATTCATTTTCTCGTAATTTCCTTCCATGTAAATAATATCCACCCAACACAAAGAAAACTCCAATTGACCACCACTCTACTTCTTTAACATCATATATTCCCAACTTGATCGTTCTTGACTACACCAGCCACTTCTCTTCCGAACCCTCAACATTTCTGATCGATGTCATAATTATGATGATGAGAAGTATCCTAGAGGGACAATTATTTAAGGGTGGTTTGATGGTGTTAAGAATTGAGTATTTATCCTTGTGACATGTGTCATTGTTTTAGTGAGCCAAGTGTTATATTTATAGAGTGCCATCTGCCCTATTGTCTAGTAGAGAAAATCTAGAGAAAATCTATCCATATATGTATTTTGTACCAAAACAGAAATTGATGGATAATATCTAAGAATTATTATTCTCTGCAAATGTTTTCTCTTTCCTTTCATGGTATCAGAGCGTAGGTGACGACAATGGCCACCACCACCGCACCTCCGGCAACTGGAAGCACAGAAGGAGCGGCTCCCGTCTGCTCCATAGTTCCCACATCTCAAATCCCTTTAGTAACAGTTGTTCCCAGTTACATGCAAACCACCAGAATGAACTTTGGATCTCCATCTTCTTCCTTTGTCTCCGGTGGTGTAGTAATTGGAATACCGATTCTCAGCTCAGGCATACCTCCTCTGTACTCCCAAGCTGGTCCATCCTTTACTAGATTAGAATCGCCGTATGATAATCTGAGAACAACTTTGCCAACTCCTCCTCTCTTTGGATCTAGTAGCCCAAACCCAGCTTCATCTCTGTTACAGGCTCCCTTTTCCAACAATTTGAACCAAACCTGTACTGTAAAACTCGATCGCAGTAACTATCTTCTCTGGCGTTATACAGTTCTACCCATTATCAAAGGATATAAACTGGAACATCATCTTTTTAACCCCTCTCCTATGCCAAGTGACATTCTGCAACGATCTACTGCTTATGGTCCGGTTTCACACTTGATGAGTGATGAATGGCATACAAAAGATAATTTGCTAATGGGATGGTTGCTTGGTTCCATGACAGAACAAGCTTTGAGCGAAGTGATTGGATGTTCTACTGCCTATGAGATCTGGACTACCCTTGAGTCTTTGTTTAACAGTCGATCTAGATCAAGAATGTTGGAATACAAGCATGCTTTGTCTATAGCATCTAAGGGGTCAAAATCTATGTCTGATTATTTGGCACAGATGAAATCTTACTCAGACAACTTGACAGCTGCAGGCTACCCAATCACCAAATCTGAGCTCATCCTGGCCACTCTGGGAGGCCTTGATAGAGATTATGAATCTGCCGTGGTGAATATTACATCCAGAGTTGGTTCCTTAAGTTGGCAGGATGTCCAGTCCCAACTTATAACTCATGAGAGACGCATAGCAAGGAACTCTGGCACTAGTCCTACTGCCAATCTTGTCCAAGGACAACATATTAGACCTAATTCTAATCCTGGAGGTAGGCCACAATATCAACAAGGCTCAAGTGGAAGAGGTAGAAATAATAGCAGAGGAGGTAGAGGCAGGAATGGCAATGGTAGTGGCTCAGGGGGATATTCAGGAAATAAAATGGTATGTCAACTGTGTGGGAAAACTGGACATATAGTGACTTCGTGTTGGCATAGGTTTGAAGAGGATTTCATTCCTCCAAGTAATCTTTTTAGAGGTGATCAAAAGCAAGCATCAGCTTATGTTGCCTCACCACAGTCTGTTGGAGATGCTGCCTGGTATATGGACAGTGGAGCCACAAATCACCTCACTGCTGATCTTAACAATCTCCATATCAGCTCAGGTTACAATGGTTCTGAAAATTTAGTTGTTGGAAATGGTGAGAAGTTGCACATTCTTCACATTGGTCAAACCTATACACAATGTCCACACACTACTTTAAATTTGAAAAACATCCTTCATGTACCCCTTATTACTAAGAATATGATCAGTCTGTCTATGTTGATGTATGACAATAATGTTAATGTTGAATTTACTCCTTTTTCTTGCTATGTGAAGGACAAAACAACAGGGACACTCCTCTTGCAAGGAGCCCTTAATGATGGCCTGTATCAGATCAAAGTTCCAAATGAGACCTCCCTTCACTCCAAAATAATGACATCTATCAGCCAGTCCAGTCCTACCTTTCTTGTTGGAAAGGTGTCCTAAACCCAATCGGGTCGGACCGGATCCGACCGGTCGGGTCATTCTGATCTATTTAGTTCATGTAATAACTTTATTATGATTAATAAAAGCACTTATGTTATTATATATTGTTTGTCTTCATATTATTTGTTGTATATATATAGTAACGTCCCTAGTATCGATCTGTGATAGAGAAACCATGATAGTGATTATGGTTGATGAGATCTCTAATCACTATAACAAGGTTGGTACTTAAATGTCTCTAGTCTTACATATTATCAAATGGGACATTGATGATATAATCGGACTAAGCACGTATTGGATGTCTTCTATCTTTTTAGAAGGTAGGGATAGATCTCGCTGCATCGAAGTGTAGGGACACTTGAATGTACGTGGACGTGTATTAGAGAATGCGACGTTAGACCGACCAACTTACATTAAGTGTCACACTATGTGGCGGTTGTGTAATTATCCTTTTGACCGAGTCTTCATGGCATCACGGTGTGGATTGTCATGCTTTGACACTATTGAGATTTCTCCTAACCACGGGCGATCATGCGGTAGTGATTGGGTATGATATTGAAGCATCGCGGAGTATACATGATTGGTCGTCCGGGAATCGCGTATCCTATGATTGGGATTGAATATCCGAAATGGCCTTCTTATAAGGAATGTCTAGCTCTCGAGAATCTTTGCAAAGTGGGAGTAAATGTGTTATTCGGGAGAGCATGATATCCAGATTATAAGATACGATCGTCAATGTATTGACACTCGAGATACGATCGTATGGATATTATTATAGCGATAGGATTGTAAGTTACACGATGTAATCGCTTCACATGAAAGGTAGTAGTCATTGCTTTTGACTCTTCCGATAATTGGGGGTCACGGTGTGTTGCTGACGCTATCCCGTGATCGTTAGTATAAAGGGCATTTTGGTAAATTGCACTTTGTGTCTACGGCCAACATATTCGAAGCCTATCGGGTCACACACATATGAACATCGAGTCGGATTAAAATGCGGTTATAGTTGATAACCAAATAAGGAAAGTTTATCTCAGACTATAAAGGTTATAGTGGTAAATTAATATGGTGGTATTTATTTATTATGAATAAATAAAATACAAGATATTAATTATATATAAATTATATTAATTAAAGAATATTCCGGAAGTCAATTTATTGACTAAAGGGCGCCACTTTTGAGTGTATGAGATACACTTGGATTGTGCACTTTAATTAATAAATATTGCCATAATATTAATATAGGATATTAATTGATTTTGGAAAAATAGATTTATGGTAATAAGATAATTATAATCAATATATGATATTGACAAAATATTATAATTAAAGAGATAAATCAATCTAATTGATTTTCCTTATTTTATTGGAAAAAGGTTTTCTTCTCCTCACTACATATATAGGGTGCCACTTGCTCTATAAAAGGAAGTGGGTGTCAAGCTCTTTTGTACAACACAATTGCAAGAGTTCATAATTCTTGTGTAAAATAGAGAGCTCTCCATAGTGAGTTTGTGAGGGAAGAAAAGGTCCGATCTAGCGACCGGAGTTTTTCCGATAGCAATCCAAGGAGGATTCGGCGAGGGTTCGTGTGGATTAGCGATAGAGGCCGGACGGCGTGGGCGGCTTGCGATTGAACTACTCTCCGTTGGCGGTCAAAGCGACGATCTTGTAGATCATCTAAGGTATAACCGTCAAACTACTTAACGTGTTTATTGCATTAAACGAAGAACGATCTAGAAAAGGAAATCAAAATTTTAAATTCATTTGCGTTAAACTAGTGATTTCTAACGGTGGTATCGAGCGGACTTCGAGCTTAAGCAATAAGCATAATTTAAATGCGTAGTATTTAATCGATAGATGCAAGATTTAAATCGCGAAACGTTAAAACAAAAAAAAAAAAAAAAATATATATATATATATAGGGTTCATGGGGGTCGGCCGACTGGCGGCGCCCCCATCCCTCGGCGGCGGCGGCGGCGTGGTGGCGCGTGGCCTTCGGTCTGCTTGTCCGTCGGCTCTCCTCTTCCTTTGGGGAGATCAACCCTTTCGTTTTGTGATATTTTATTGTGCATATATATCTCGTTTGTTTAGTTGTGTCATATGGCCAACCAATGGTTCAAATAGTTTGGACCATTGGGAAACCATATGGGACATTGGCCTTTCCAAATTTTGATTTGGAACAGCTCAAGCCCTTTCCAAATATTTGATTTGGAATAGGAAGCTTCAGCCACTTTCAAAATTTTGATTTTGGAAAGTGGCCCAGGCTAAACCAAAATTATTTGGCCTTTCCAAATATTTGATTTGGAGTAGGCTAGGCCCTTTCCAAATATTTGATTTGGAATAGGCTGCTAGCTGCAAGCCACTCCAAAATTTTGATTTTGGAAAGTGGCTGTGCCTGAAGATTAAAATAATTTGGCCTTTCCAAATATTTGATTTAGAGTAAGCTCAGCCCTTTTCCAAATATTTGATTTGGAATAGGCCTATCCAAATATTTGATTTGGAGTAGAGCTTCAGCCCTTTCCAAATATTTGATTTGGAACAGCCAGCTTAAGCCACTTCCAAAATTTTGATTTTTGGAAAGTGAAGCGAAGCCTAAGCTAAATTTAGTTTTGGAAATGAAACAAATAGGAGACTTTATAATTTTAATTTTATTTTGAATAGTTCAAATTTAATTAAAATTGAAATCGATTTAAAATTAAATGTTAATTTTAATTTTGGTTAAATCATATAATTAATTAAAAGTTATTTAATTATTTGATGTGATAAAATAAAGACGCATGAGTAGTAGTAGTTAAAATTAGAATTTAATCTTTTCATAAGATAAAATTGTATGGATTAGATGTGTAGATATAATGTGATTATATGGACTCCGATTGATCATGGACTCAAATTAATAGGATAGATGGGAATGTTTTCTTTATGTTGGTTTTGAAAAAAAAAAAAAAAAAAAAAAAAAAAAAAATTTGTCCTAGGCCGTTATGAAGAACGTGACCTAGTTTACTTTTGCATTTATCCCATTCCTGAATCTCCGCAAAGCGGCGGGTGTAATTATTTATTATGTAACAAGAATGGAGCAAGAAGTTCAAGACCAAGGAGAGATAAAGAACCCATTGGCGACAAAGAATAAAGATCCTATTGGCGGTTGCAGATACCCTTAGTTTGTGACCAGCGGTTTTCATCGGTTTGTATTCAAACCGCACTAGGAAAAAAGTCCATGATCATACCGGTTATTTTATGCGCGGAATGTTGTGTATGTTTTACTTTATATGATATCGTAGTAATATGCACATAGTAGATGAGACCATAATTAAACCAAATTAATTAAGTGAATTAATTTAAAATTATTCCCACATCAAAAATCAAGTCGGAATTGCCTCATATTATAACGACGGTGAAGAGCCCTTGTTCGGACCCAACTCACCGACCAAAGCGGGGTTGACCTACCTCGGGTATATCGTCGTTATTGAGATATGATCGAAAGAGATCTCATGAATATTGGGGTTAAGACTCGACTAAGAATTCTCTCGCCACCCACCAAAGCGGAAGTCGTTTGGATTTTTAGAGGCAAGGGTTTGGCTAATTTCATAAGATGAAATATTGTCAAAGAGTTGATTTGGTCAAACAACAAGAATCGTATAAGATACGATCGACAAATCGTTGTCCACTGTTTAATTATTTTCGCCCATCACCAAAGTTGGGGTCGGGGGTAGTTCGATGGGATCTTGCCCGCTAAAGGAATTATTTTCTTGAAAGCCAATAGGGAATAGTTGGCTAGTGGGAGTAAAACCTTATAGATTCATAAAGTGCAAATTTAGGGTTTTTATACATGAGCTTTTACTTATTCTATCTTTTATTTATTGTTGTAGAAAATGTCAAACAAATTGAACCTTCGTTTTATCATCGATAACAAGCTTGACGAAACTAATTTTCTCGATTGGGAAAGAAACCTCAAAATCGTTTTGAGGCACGAGAAGATTGGCTATGTCTTGGACGAGGCCCTACCGGAAAAGCCCCGAGGGTTCGGCCTGCGAGATGTTGTCGAGAAGTACAACAAGCAATCGCTCGACAGCGATCTTGATGCTACATGTATCATGCTTGCTTCCATGACACTGAAGCTGCAGAAGCTTGACATGAGTCCATGGGCGCCTACTCTATCATGGTCCACCTGGAAGGAGCTTTATGCTTCTCGGCCTCGTCTTGAGGCAGTGAGGTCTCGAAGGCCCTGTTTAGTTGTAAGATGGCATCTGGGGGATCTTTGTGGGGTCACACGTGCTTAAAATGATCGGGTACATAGAGAGGCTTGGGAAGTTGGGCCACAAGTTGGAGCGAGTTGAGTATTGACTTGATTCTGCAATCTCTACCGACTCATTCTCGCAGATTTGTGATGAACTATCACATGAACAAGATAGATTGCTCCTAGCGGAGTTATTGAACATGTTGAAAGCTCACGAAGGCATTGTAGGGAAGGAAAGCAAGTGTTCTTTGGTCACTTCAAGCAAGGGCAAGGCAAAAGCCGAGAGAAAAAGTCCAAGAAGGCGAAGGTGCACCTAAGCCAACGCCTAAGATAGCAAAAGACAAATCCAAGGATGCTTGCTTCCATTGCGGTGAGACCGGACATTGGAGGAGAAAGCGCAAGGGCTTCTTGAGTACCAAGAAGAAGCATTCGATGCTTCGACTTGTATATTTATGATTGAGATCAACATTACTTCTTCTAAGTCTAACCACTTTGGGTATTAGATCATGGTTGTGGTTCTCATATTTGTACGAATATGCAGCACTAAGAAGAACTAGAGATCCGAGGAAAGGAGAGGTGGACCTACGCGTTGGAAATGGAGCAAGTGTTCGCTACTTGGCCGTAGGAGTTTATTTTCTTTCATTGCCCGAGTGGGCTAGTACTAGAACTTAATAATCGTTATTTTGTTCCTGCTCTTTACGAAGAGCATTATTTCTATTTCTGCATTAGATGTTGATGGATTTTCTTTTACGTTTGAGAATAAATGTTGTTCTTTTCACGTGATGGAATCTTTTATGGTAATTGGCATACTTAGCAATGGTCTCTATATATTAGATATGAATGTTGACGTTCTTAATATAAATAACAAGAAAGCCAAAACAAATGACTTGAATGAATCCTACTTATGGCATTGTAGACTTGGCCATATAAATAAGAATCGCATTTCCAAACTCCATAAAGATGGAATGTTGGATCAATTCGATTCTGAATCGCTTGATACATGCGAAGCTTGTTTACTTGGCAAGATGACAAAGTCACCTTTCAAATGGCAAAGGGATAAGATCCAATGAATTGCTTGAGCTCATACATACCGATGTGTGTGGCCCAATGTCAATTCAAGCCAAAGGAGGATACTCTTATTTTATCACCTTCATCGATGACCATTCTCGCTATGGTTATATATACTTAATGAAGTTTAAATCAAGCCTTGAAAAGTTCAAGGAATTCGAAGTGAGGTGGAGAAACAACTAGGTAAAGAAATCAAAACACTTGATCCGATCGAGGCGGAGAATACCTAGATGGAGAGTTTCAAGATTATTTGAAGGAGAATGGGATTCTACTGAATGGACTCCTCCCGAACGCATACGAGATGAATGGCGTGTCGAGGAGGAGAAACCGCACCTTGTTGGACATGGTGCGATCCATGATGAGCTACACAGATTCTTCCAAAATCATTTTGGGGTATGCTCAGAAACCGCATCCTATACACTCGAACCGAGTTCCATCAAAGACGGTTGACTCTACGCCATACGAGGTATGGACTAAGAGAAAACCGAGCCTAGGTCATCTAAAACCTTGGGGTTGTCCGACTTACGTGAAGCGGATGATGCCTAACAAATTAGAGCCTGTGTCCGACAAATGTCTATTTGTGGGATATCCTAGAAACCAAAGGTACCAATTTTACCATCCCGAGGAAACAAAAGGTGTTTGTTGCCGGGGTAGCCACTACGGAGAAAGAGTTTATTACGGATAGGTCGGTGGGAGTAAAATTGATCTTGAAGAAATTCGAGAACCACTTACGGATAATAGTCGGTTGATGGAAGTAGAGGACTTGCCACACACAGATGTGACACCGGCCTCTACCGTGGACACACTAGCACCTCGAAGATCCACCAGGAACGCCGTGAACCGAAGGTACTCTGGCGTGTATCTCATGGAAGATGAGGACCCTAGAACTTATGAGGAAGTGCTATTAAGGCATGACAAAGAGAAATGGCTAGAAGCCATGAATTACGAAATGGAATCCATGAAAGACAACCAAGTTTGGAACTTAGTTGATCCGCTTGAAGGAATAGTTCCCATAGGGTGTAAATGGGTCTTTAAGAGAAAGACCGACATGGACTGGTAACGTGACCACCTACAAGGCTAGGTTGGTGGCAAAAGGTTATAAGCAAAGACAAGGAGTTGACTATGATGAAACCTTCGCTTTGTTGCCATGTTAAAATCCATTAGAATTTTGCTTGCTATTGCAGCATACCATGATTACGTAAATCTGGCGGATGGATGTGAAAACGGCTTTCCTTAACGGGAACACGTGCGAGGAAGTGTATATGACACACGACTGAGGTTTCACAACCAATGGACGCCAGGATGGTGTGTAAACCGCAAAGATCCATTTATGGATTAAAGCAAGCTCTCGGAGTTGGAATCTTCGCTTTGATGAGATAATCAAGCAGTTTGATTTCATCAAGAACGAAGATGAGCCTGTGTTTACAAGAAGGTTAGTGGGAGTGCCATTGTATTCTTAGTGCTTTATGTGGATGACATCTCGCTTCATGGGAATGATGTGCCTATGTTACAATCAGTCAAAGCTTGGTTATCCAAGAACTTCTCAATGAAGGACTTGGGTGAGGCGACCTATATTCGGGAATAAAGATCTATAGAGATAGATCTAAAAGGTTGCTTGGTCTGTCACAATCCACCTACATAGACAAGATCTTGAAGAGATTCAAAGCATGGGGCGATCAAGAAAGGATTCTCGCCCATGTCACATGGGGTCTACATCAAAGGAATGAGTCCTAAGACAGAGGAGGAAAAGGGCACAAATGAGTAAAGTCCCTTATGCTTCGGCAATCGGGTCCATCATGTATGCCATGTTATGCACAAGACCCAGGCCTCGCACCCTCTTAGTATGACTAGTAGGTACCCGGTCAATCCAGGTGATAGTCCTTTGGATTCTTTGTCAAGAATATCCTTAAGTACTTGAGACGCGTACTAGGGATATGTTCCTGGTTTTCGGGAGCGATGATTTAGTATTACGAGGTTACACAGATGCGGTTTCCAAACCGACAAGGGCGATTTTAAGTCGCCATAATCTGGATTTGTTTTCACGCTTAATGGCGGAGCGGTGGTGGAAGAGTTCAAGCGAGGAGACTCTCGCGGACTCTACAACGGAAGCCGAATACATAGCAGCCTCGGAGGCGGCAAAAGAAGCGATTTGGATGAAGAAGTTCATTCATCGAACTTGGTGTGGTTCCTCCATTGAAGGTCGAGTGCCTGCATCTTTGTGATAATAATGGAGCGATATCTCGATCAAAGGAACCAAGGTCTCATGAAGTCCAAACATGTGCTACTGGCGCTATCACTTGATTAGAGAGATAGTAGATAGAGGAGATGTAAAGATAGAGAAAGTCCACACGGATGATAACATAGCTGATCCGTTAACCAAGGCATTGTCTCAAGCTAAGCATGAGAAACATGTTCACTTGCACGGGCTTAGGCATATGGGTGATTGGCTTTAGGCCAAGTGGGAGATTGTTGGAAAGGTGTCTAAACCCAATCGGGTCGGACCGGATCCGACCGGTCGGGTCATTTCTGATCTATTTAGTTCATGTAATAACTTTATTATGATTAATAAAAGCACTTATGTTATTATATATTGTTTGTCTTCATATTATTTGTTGTATATATATAGTAACGTCCCTAGTATCGATCCGTGATAGAGAAACCATGATAGTGATTATGGTTGATGAGATCTCTAATCACTATAACAAGGTTGGTACTTAAATGTCTCTAGTCTTACATATTATCAAATGGGACATTGATGATATAATCGGACTAGCACGTATTGGATGTCTTCTATCTTTTAGAAGGTAGGGATAGATCTCGTCTATCGAAGTGTAGGGACACTTGGTATGCGTGGGCGTGTATTAGAGAATCGCGACGTTAGGACCGACCCACTTACATTAAGTGTCACACTATGTGGCGGTTGTGTAATTATCCTTTTGACCGGAGTCTTCATGGCATCACGGTGTGGATTGTCATGCTTTGACACTATTGAGATTTCTCCTAACCACGGGCGATCATGCGGTAGTGATTGGGTATGATATTGAAGCATGCGGAGTATACATGATTGGTCGTCCGGGAATCGCGTATCCTATGATTGGGATTGAATATCCGAAATGGCCTTCTTATAAGGAATGTCTAGCTCTCGAGAATCTTTGCAAAGTGGGAGTAAATGTGTTATTCCGGGAGAGCATGATATCCAGATTATAAGATACGATCGTCAATGTATTGACACTCGAGATACGATCGTATGAATATTATTATAGCGATAGGATTGTAAGTTACACGGTAACTGCTTCACATGAAAGGTAGTAGTCATTGCTTTTGACTCTTCCGATAATTGGGGGTCACGGTGTGTTGCTAGACGCTATCCCGTGATCGTTAGGTATAAAGGGCATTTTGGTAAATTGCACTTTGTGTCTACGGCCAACATATTCGGAAGCCTATCGGGTCACACACATATGAACATCGAGTCGGATTAAAATGCGGTTATAGTTGATAACCAAATAAGGAAAGTTTATCTACAGACTATAAAGGTTATAGTGGTAAATTAATATGGTGGTATTTATTTATTATGAATAAATAAAATACAAGATATTAATTATATATAAATTATATTAATTAAAGAATATTCGGAAGTCAATTTATTGACTAAAGGGCGCCACTTTTGAGTGTATGAGATACACTTGGATTGTGCACTTTAATTAATAAATATTGCCATAATATTAATATAGGATATTAATTGATTTTGGAAAAATAGATTTATGGTAATAAGATAATTATAATCAATATATGATATTGACAAAATATTATAATTAAAGAGATAAATCAATCTAATTGATTTTCCTTATTTTATTGGAAAAAGGTTTTCTTCTCCTCCACACTACATATGTAGGGCGCCACTTGCTCTATAAAAGGAAGTGGGTGTCAAGCTCTTTTGTACAACACAATTGCAAGAGTTCATAATTCTTGTGTAAAATAGAGAGCTCTCCATAGTGAGTTTGTGAGGAAGAAAAGGTCGATCTAGCGGCCGGAGTTTTTCCGATAGCAATCAAGGAGGATTCGGCGAGGGTTCGTGTGGATTAGCGATAGAGGCCGGACGCGTGGGACGGCTTGCGCATTGAACTACTCTCCGTTGGCGGTCAAAGCGACGATCTTGTAGATCATCTAAGGTATAACCGTCAAACTACTTAACGTGTTTATTGCATTAAGCGAAGAACGATCTAGAAAAGGAAATCAAAATTTTAAATTCATTTGCGTTAAACTAGTGATTTCCTAACATTTCTAAGTGCACACACGATGTATAACATTTATATGATAAAAATTACGATGTTTTATATACGTTATCGACTATTTTTATATAAAATATAAGTAATTATAACGAGATAATCTTATAAAATATTAATAGCTATGAATAAATCTAAATACTATAAAAATCTAGTAAAAATGATAAAAAGTTATAAATTTTGTACCGGGTTAATAACCGAGTGTCGTGTCGATTCACGTGGGTATTTTTGGTATTTTACAGACCTTAGGTAAACCAAGACCCGAGTGGCGACATTTTGTGGAGTAAAATCATATCTTTTGAAGGAATAAAGGAAGTGCCACGAGATTTAAAGTTCAAGTGGATCAATGGTTCGTGACGCCGTATCAAGTTATATTTTCGACGAACAAATGGCCCATCAAAAAGGCATTTTCTGAAAAAGAAGTCTTCATGGAAGTTGTAGATCTCCTCAAGAGCTTTCCAACGCATCTTGAATTATGTCATTTGGAGATCCAGAGCTCAAGTTATGATTTTATCAAGTTTCGGATTAAGATTGGAAAAAATCTATCCGGATCGATCCGATTTACCTCGGATCGATCCGAGGAAACATCATGATTAGACCAAGATGTGGCCTGCGAGAGAATATCCTGGGATAATATTTTTATTCCCGGATCGATCCGGTCGGGGAAAAAGCGCCTATAAATAGAAGCAAGATTGTAAGCACATAAAGGGGGTACCAAATATATTTTCTTCACCTCTTTTTAGTAGTAGTAGTATGTATATATATAGGCCTTATGCCATAAATAAAGTAGTATCGTTATAATGCTCTTAGAAATTATCGAGAAGATCAATGTTGTTGAAGTTGTTGTAGCATCCGGAAGAATACAACAAACACGATTCAATCGTTGTAATCGGGTAAAATTTCTAAAGTATTTATGTTTGTTTTGTCACATTTATATTTTTAGTATAATGTTAGTAGGCTAATTCTAATAACTAGCCAAAGTTATATAATCGTTTTATTTCGATCTTTTCGGTAAAGGAATGTTGTCTAAGTAAAATTGAATAAAATTGAGTTAATTGAATCTTTTCTATTGATATAGTTTGACTTGAAAGAATTCATAATCTAATTATGAATTGACACCTCGTAATTAAGTTATGAACTCGTTAATAGAAAAACCGGAGGGTAAAATTGGCGAGTGAAAGCGTGACAACGGAACCCGATTTCCTACCCGAGGCGATTTGTCCTAAAAGATGAATCTTATTAAAATTTGTACTCAAGATCGTAATAATGTTAAAATCATCAGTTTAATTGAAACTTAAACCGGAAAGTTGAATCGCCGGCCTTGACAACCGGAGCCTTTAAATAAAATTGACCGTTTGTGAACGGAATGACTCCTTTTATTCAAAGGTAGAATCGTACTCGGGGACTGTTCGAAAAACCGTAATGATTGTGGACTTTGGAGTGATGACAATGGACATATGACAATTTCACACGCTAATGCGAGGAGGAATTGTTAACCTTAGGAGTGCATCGTTTCATTTACTCAATTGAACCTAAAGATCGAGCACATTCCATTCTTTGAAAAGATCATTATAAATCAATTATATAAACTTTGGCTAGTTCTCTAATAATATATTTGGCATCTGTATATTTATATCTATATATATATTTTGCAACTTATGCATATCTATATATATTTATATATCTATATATATTATATTAGAATAAATTTTAAATTACGCATTTATTTTATGTTAAGTAAAATAGTAGTTATCTGTGCTATAAAACTGAGATTTAGATTGAGTTAATAACAGCTCTTTGGTGTTTAACCACACTTGGAAGAATTACAAAGTTCCACGAGGATACGATACTCGACTCACCATACTAGCACTCTGATTTGACCCGATACCTTTGTCGGTTAAGGACTGGTATTAGCACTAGAAAAGGCCACGTCGACTTTTACGGCGCCGTTGCGGGAACGACGCTAATTTCTTTTTTGTGTCTATGGTTACTACTTATATTAGCTCAAAATTCTAGAGAATAAGTCAACACTTTTCTTATCTCATTTCTAATTTTATTTTAGCCGGTACTTACCTTATAGGTAAGTTACCATTTTTTTTTACTACTATCAATTTCGTGTTATTTTTATTTTCGTTAGTTGATGACCGAAGTGGTAAGGCCCCACTCACTCCTTATAAGCTGACATAAACACTTACGAAAAGCGATTAAAGTAGAGAAAACGTGGTCATACTAGTCAGGAAATCCTGACGAATCATCTTCAAACAAATACGAGAATGGTGAAATCGGTGATGAAACACCGAACAAGAGTGGAACATGCTCTAGGGCATGGACAAAACCACATTAACCTTAATAATCAAAATAATAATAATAATAGAAATAATCAAAATCGGAACCGGAATAATCGTAACAACCCAAGAAACCCAAGGCCTATCTCGTGACCAAACCATAAGAAGAAATCGACTAATAATCCCATACTTTTACCTAATGAAGGAGCGAATAATTTGAGATTAAATCTCATCTTTTGGTTTAATTGACGCAAGAGCCCAATTCTAGGAGAAGATGATGAAGATCGCATCATCATCTCTATCTTTTGAAGAAGCTGTGCAATACTGACCAAAAGTCAAGTGTGCTCACAAGGAATTAACAAGGATGACTATGTTTCCTTTTTCTCTAAAAGGACGAGCCGAGATTGGTTTATGTCTCTTCCACATCATTCACTTACAAGTTGGGAGGAGATTCAAACCTGAATTTACGAAACAATACTTCACTCTCGGACGGAATTTGGAATTAAAAGTCGAGGTTGCTAATTTTAGACAAGGATCTCAAGAAGCGCTTGGGAATGCGTGGGAAAGATTTAAAAATTATTAAGAGCTTGTCCCGACCATGGTTATTCCATAGATATGCAAATTCAACTCTTCTCGTCGTAAATTAAGAAAAGATTCACGTCTTTGATGTAGATCATGCATGTGGTGGTTAGATTAATGATGAGTGAGGCTCAATTAGTTTACGATGCCATAGAAAAGATTTCCAAAAATAACGAGAATGTGGAAACCGGTTCTAGCACCGGAAAAGTAGCTTTTGCAGGAGAATGTACGTCTAATAATTTGAAGTTCTAGCACATTTAGAAAATTTAAGTAGGAAATTTGATGGCCTACAATCAAACAAAAATCAAAGTTGAGAAAATAGTACACCAAATCGAATACTCAAATCAGGATAAAATACCACTAGGGATTGAAGAACCGATAGGATACTCAGAGAGAGGAGGTGAGTTTTCTTCAAAGACATAGAAATTTAAACAATGCTTACTCAAACTCGTTCAATGCTATTAGAAGAGATCACCTACTTATCGATGGTCCGAAAACCCTAGCAAGTAAGGACAACCGCCGTATCAGTTTCATATAGGAACTTGAATAATAATCAAGTTTATCAAGAAAACACATCTAATCGAATTTACAATCATTACCTAGATCCTATCCTCAAAATACCACTCAAAGTATACCGGTAACTCAAAGTTCAACTCAACTGCAGAAGGAGTTGAAAAATGGGAAAAACTAATGGAAAATATGATGGGTGTAGTATCTACTCAAGCTAAAAATATAGAAAGCGATGGTGACTTCTATTGGTACGATCACTAAGGATATGAGTTCAATGAAAACATCTATGAGTGGACATGATACGAGAATGAGAACGATAGAAGCCTCATTAAGGAATATGGAAGATCATTTGAGTAGGAAGGTGAACGTAATAACAATGAGACCCCGGGAGGATTACCAAGTAACACCGAAAGGAACCCAAGAGAGGTAAATGTTGTAATTCACGAGAAGTAGGAAGCTCATGGAAGTAATGGAGTTGAAAACTTTGGGAATAATGAAGTAGAAGATGACTTAGATGGTAAGAATGATAAAACTAAAGATGAACTTGAATTTATAGATGAGGAAGAAGAAATTATAGACAATTTCTTGAAAAGAAATAAAAAGTTGAACACGAAAGTGAAAGGAAAAATTGGGTAAAAATCCCAAGGATTACGAAAGATCCCATGGATAAAGATTTAAGGACTTTATTTAAGGAACACATTAGAATGGAAGATAATGAAAACAAGGATGAAAAACAGGAAGAAATGAAGGAATCAAGTAGAGATTGATTCGAGGAACAATTTAAAAGAAAGAATTCAAGAACACGAAACATGGCGATCGAGTAATACTCAAAGGTTTAAGGAAAAGGAAAAAGAAAGCGACAAAGGAGCCAAGGGTCATAGATCTAGAATCTTTACCTTACCCTCCTAAAGATCAAATCAAAAGGCAAAAGCGATAAGAAGTATGCTCGTTTCCTTGACACTTTTCGTCATATTCAAGTTAATATCCCGGTTATCGAAGCTCGATTAATATACTCGCCTATGGAAAATTTCGAAAGAAATTTCATCAAACAAGAAAAATTAGAGAATATGAGAACATATGCCTAAATGAAGAATGTTCCGCAATTCTGCAAAGATAAGTTACCACCTAAACTAAAAGATCTGGTAGTTTTACCATTCCGTGTGAAATTGGAGGATTTACATTTAAGAAGGTCTTATGTGATCTAGGAGCGAGTATAAATCTCATGTCTTATGAGGATTATAGAAAGTTAGGCATAGGAAAGCTTACTAAGACTGAAATGACTCTGCAAATGGCAGATAGATCGATTAAGTACCCTAAAGGAATTATAAAGGACATATTGGTTAAAGTAGACAAATTCTATTTTCCAAGAGACTTTGTAGTTATGGAAATGGAAGACGGTTATTCAGCACCTCTTATTCTAGGTCGTCCATTTCTAGCTACAGGAAGAACTTTAATCGATGTTCAGAAAGGAGAATTAATCTTAAGAGTCAATGAAGACGAAGTTACTTTCAATATTTTCAAAGCTATGAATCATGCATCATCAGAATCATGTTCTTTTATAGAAGATATTCATTTGCATCTATGATAATCAGTTACCAACTTTTGAAGACAGATTAGAAGAATGCTTAACTCTGTCTATCTATAAAGAAGATGAGGAAGACATTGAAATGAAAGAGATAATTCTTTCTTTAGATACAGAAAGTTTTACCTTTAAACCACCATGGCATAAGTACTTGGAATTAGAACTAGAAGGACCGAGTTCTTAAATCGTCAATAGAAGATCCGCCAAAGAACACGGAATTGAAACCATTACCTTTAAATCGAAATATGCTTTTCTTGAAGCGATAATCTATTACCAATTATTATTTCATCAACTTTAATCGAGCAACAAGAAGATCAATTACTTAGAATGTTGAAAAAGCATAAGAAAGCTTTTGGATGGATGATTCTTGATATTCGAGGTATTAGCCACGAGATTTGCGTTCATAAGATAATTACGAAGGAAGATGCTAAGCCTTGTATTCAACCGCAACGCCGCCTCAACCCAAATTTGCGGTTAATTGTTAAGAAAGAGGTCATTAAGCTATTAGAGATGGGAATAATTTTTCCCATATCGAGATAGTGAATGGGTAAGTCCAACTCAAGTGGTACCAAAGAAAGGAGGTTTCACAAAGTGAAAGAAAATGATAGGAATGAATGGATTCCAACAAGAGAAATTACAGTTATCGAATGTGCATTGATTTTAGGAAACTAAATGATCATACTAAGAAAGATCATCATCCACTTCCATTCATAGTTCAAATGTTGGAACGGTTAAGTGGTCATAAATATTATTGTTTCTTAGATGGTTATTCAAAGTTATTTCTGATTTTCATTGCAAGGCAGAGATAGGAGAAGACTACTTTCACTTGTCCTTATGGAACTTTGCGTATAAAAGAATGCCGTTTGGTTTATGTAATGCTCCAAACACGTTTCAAAGATGCATGATGGCTATATTTTCCGATATGGTTGAGAAATTCTTGGAAATTTTTATGGACGACTTTAGTGTTTACGGAGATTCTTTTGGTAAATGTTTATCGCACTTAGAAAAAGAGTGTTACAACGCTGCGAGGATACCAATTTAATTCTAAACTGGGAAAAATGTCATTTAATGGTATCAGAAGGAATTGTTCTAGGCCATCGAATCTCTGAAATAGGAATTGAAGTTGATAAAGCTAAGGTTGAAGTAATTGAAAAATTACCACCACCAGTTAATCTAAGGACTCTAAGAGGATTTCTTGGACATGCAGGATTTTATAGGAGATTTATTGCAGATTTTTCAAAGATAGCGAAGCCTCTAAGTCATTTGCTTGAAAAGGAAGTACCTTTTAACTTCGATAGTAAATGTAAAGAAGCTTTTCAGACCTTAAAAGCGAGATTAACTCTCGCACACAGTGCTAATAGCACAGATTGGAATTTACCGTTTGAGATTATGTGTGATGCCGGTGATTTATTTGTAGGAGCGATTTTAGGTCAAAGATATAACAAAATTCTCAAAGCTATTTACTATGCATCTCATACATTAAGCTGTGACTCAACTGAACTATACAACTACTGTAAAAGAAGCGGCCATTTGTGATTTTTGCCTTAGATAAGTTCGGATCGTATATTGTTGGTTCTAAGGTAATAATTTATCTGCACTCATTCGACTTTGAAGTATTTACTAAGTAAGAAAGATGCGAAACCACGTCTTCTTAGATGGATTCTCTTACTTCAGGAGTTTGATATTGAAATTAAAGATAAAAAGGAAGTGAGAATGTAGTGTGAGATCATCTAAGTAGAATGGAAAATGATGAAGAAAAGGAATAGAAATTAAAGATTCATTTCACGATGAGCAACTTTTTAGAATAGATACTCCTTCAACCATGCAGGTTATTAAAAATAGAATTCCTTCTAAGGAAATGTCACCCCTGGTTTGGAGATATCATTAATTACTTAACTGTGATTATATTCCGTCTCATTGGACTTGGCAGCAGCAGAAGAAGAAATTCTTTTATGACTTAAAATTTTATTCTTGGGAGGAACGGACCTTTTCCGTAAATGTTCGGATGGGATAATCGAAAGTGTGTGCCACGATAATGAAATTTTAAGTATTTTATCATTTTGTCATGATCGTGAGGAGGAGGTCATCATGGAGGTTGGAAAAGCTGCTTTTAAAGTTTTACAATGTGGTTTTTATTGGCCTACGCTATATAGAGATGCTTATAAGTATGTCAAATCTTGTGAATCTTGTCAAAAATGGGGAAATGTATCTAAAAACATGAAATGCCTATGCAACCTATTTTAGAATGTGAGTTATTTGATGTTTGGGGTATAGATTTCATGGGACCATTCCTATATCTTTGGAAAAAGATTTATTCTAGTAATGGTAGATTATGTTTGAAATGGGTAGAAAGAAGTGAAGCTCTTCCCACTAATGATACCAAAGTTGTCATACGATTCCTTAAAAGAATATATTTACACGTTATGGCATTCCGAGGGCTATCATTAGTGATAGAGGTTCACACTTTTGTAATAGACCATTTACCAAGATAATTGAAAATATGGTGTAACGCATAAGTTAGGAACGCCTATCATCCGCAAACCGGTGGTCGAGGGTAGAGGTGTCTAATAGAGAAATCAAAAGAATTGTAGAAAAGACAAAGTGGATTCAAATCGAAAAAAAGCGGGCGCTTAAACTAGACGATGCATTATGGGCATATAGAACGACTTTTAAAACACCAATTGGTTGTTCTCCTATAAGTTAGTTTTTGGTAAGTCTTGTCATCTCCCAGGTTGAGTTAGAACACCGAGCTTTCGGGCTATTAAATTTTGAATTTCGATCCTAAGGTCAGCCGGTGATCATAGATTGCTTCAATTGATGAGAACTAGAAGAATTCCGTCTCAATTCTTATGAAAGCGCTCGAATCTACAAGGAACGCACGAAATCCTTTCACGATAAGAGAATCTATAGTCGTGAGTTCCATGTAGGTGATCGAGTGCTCTTGTACAATTCACGTTTAAAGTTATTTCGGAAAGCTTAAATCAAGATGGGACAGTCCATTTAAAGTAACTAGAGTTTACAAATGCGAGTCATTGAACTAAGCGATGGAAATACAACTTTTATAGCCAATGGCCATAGAGTAAAGTTATTTGTGGAAGGAGAAGGAACCGCACTAAAAGAAGAAATAATGATACTAAGCTGATCCTCCGACAAAGTAAAAAGAGAGAAATCAAGAAACCGAAAAGTAGAGGAACTAAATTCACCGAATACCGGTGCTATCTATCTTTACTCTACTTTTCTGCGTTTTGATTTATGTTTAAATTAGTTTCGTCTTTTACCGGATAGACGTAAAAAAGCTGGATGCCTTTTTAGATAGAATAGGAATTTTTATATTGCTTTTGAAATCAGGCTTGGATAAAGATGTCGCGTTTAAAATAGAAGCTTGCTTTTGAGAAAAACAAGCAATTGTTGAGAGAGATCGATGAAAGAACTATGTAATGGAAAATCGAGAAGTTCGATAAAGAGAAGGGCAAAGTTTTTAAGAAGGTGTAGAAAATTTGTGGAAAAAGTGAGCATGAAGAAGGAAATGTAGGAAAGCACAACCAAATCACAGGATGAGTGTTTGAATGTTGTTAAGAAGGAACGATTAGGTGGTTATCCGAAAATCCCGATGGAGATCAAAGAGAAAATTCAACGCCTCATTTCTTAAGGTTAGGTTGATAGAACGTTACATCAGAACTCTGGAAGATTTAGAAGCATTGGAATTAGGACCCTCGTGAATTTTGTAATATTTATAAAATTTTTATATAACTTTTGAAAATTTTATAAATAGGATCTTTATGAAATCATTTAAAAGTTTTATAAAGTTTTTATAAAAAGTTTTTTTTAAATTTTGTAGAAGTTTTATTAAAAAAAAAAAAAAAAAAAAAAGTGGTCGGATCGATCCGACCTAACCCCGGATCGATCCGGAACCTAAAAAAACCTAAAAAAGGGACGGGATCCCTCTTTCTTCTTCTTCCATTTTTCTAAAAACAGCCGCCCCTCCCCTTTTCCCCTCAATTCGAATTTTTTTCTTCAAATCATCACACAACATCACCATTAAACTACCTCACCTCTTATACTTTTCTCATTTTCCATTCCTCTCTTCAAAGTTGCATTTAAATTGAAGAATTTTTCAAGGGTAGCTTCAACTTTTATTCGGCGTGAAATTTCCATCTTTTCCGCCAAATTTCAACCTTTTAAGCTTTGTAAGGTAACATTGTAGTCACTTATTTTCTTAATTTCGTTTTTAAGCAAGTCTTTATTTAATTCCAAAATTTTGTGTAACTCATTTGTGTTGTTTTGTGTTGTTTTTTGTTGTTTTGTTATTTTGTCATTATCGTAGAATGGCCGAATCATCAAAAGCTAGTAAAAACGCAAACCGCATATCCTACCCAAATTCCAGATTATAGAAACTAGGCCTTTAATGAAGAAGAATTGGCGATTAGTTTTGAAAGAACGCGTCTGTTGTAGCTAAGAAAGCATTGAAAAATAAATTTGGACGAGTGTTTAGTTGCGATCGAGAGGGTTTGGATTTTAAGGATTTGGGAAGGAGGTGAAAGAGATTTTTGAAAGGCGACATTGGTTGGAATTAGCCGATTTAAGGTCGGGAGAAATTAACACCACCTTAGTAGTTGAATTTTATTCTTTGGTAGCAACTCACAATACTACGGAAGAAGGTGAGTTAACTTCTGTCAACCTAAGAACTAGGACAGTGCCGTTTACTCCTCACATTATAAATGCTATTTATGGTATTCCGATATACCGGAGAATGAGGATTATTATACGATTTGGAATTTGGATGAACCAAACAGACTTTGATCATATTGTTTGGTAGCCTGAATGAGTTAGATCCCATCTGCCGTCGGCATGAAAGCGAGTTTTCCTATGGGAAATGTATCCGGGATATGAAAGCCATTAAACGTTTTATTAGTCATACTCTTTACCCGACTCGGCATTTTACATCTTTTGGTAAAGAGGACTTGTGTATTGCTTGGGCTATAGTTAATGATGTACTGTGGATATAGGCGAGAGTAATGTGTAGAAGGGCCAAGGAATTTGCCCCGATCGCTAGACTCAGCGATCCACATGCCTTTTCCGTGTTTTATTTCTTCCTTGTGTCGTCAGGACAGAGTCCGTGAGCTCCCAAGTGATAATTTGATGATGGTGGATGACACACTTATAGGTCCTAGTTTACCACTTAGGCCGGGCGGGAAGAATAAACTTTTGGACCCTAACCGTCAACGACCTCATTTACTCCATCCTGCGTCCCTCCTTCATCAGTCAAACTCAAACTCAACTTCCGAATACCATCACTTACGACATGTTTCAATCCATGGCCTATGATGTTCATCGTGCTAATGCCAATATGGCTGTTTTTGCGGAAAGAAATAAATTATGGTCTGAAGATTTACGTCAAGGCATACGAGGTTTATATCAAATGAATATACTGCAAAACCCTACCTATGCCGAGATGGATATTCCGCAATGCCAAACCCAGCCTTATACCTTGCCCGATTTCATTCCACCGATGCCACCACCCTCAGATTTTCAACAAATGCCACATTCTTTTGGATTTCAAACTAGTGGTGTAGGGGATTTTTCGGACAGTACTACGGCGGTGCGACATCGAATGGACTGGATCTCGGATCATTTGGCCATACCACGACGAGATGGGGAAGCACTTTTACGATATCACGAGAGAGATGAGCTCGATGGGACTAGATAGTTCGGTGCGGATGTCAACTTATTTTCAAGATCCATCCCAAGAATCGACCCGTTCTCAAGCTATGCCAAGTTCAAGCCACGTCGAGCTGAGTGATGAAGAGGAGTGATTTTTAAACATTCTATGATTTTTGACATTAAAACATTTTACTTTAAGTTATTTTGATTTTGGAAGGATTTTATTTTAATACGATTTTCATGTTTTCATTGCATGTTATGGTATTACGCATCGTGTAGTAAAATTTATCGTTATAATAAAATGAAAATGAACCAAAACTAGGAAGAAAAGTTGTCCCCTAGAAAAAACTAGACATTTTTCAAGCAAAATCAACTCTGTCCGTGAATAGTAATGTTCCGGATCGATCCGGATTTTCACCGGATCGATCCGATGTGAGTGTACCGACCTGACAGCATTACTAGTTCAGAGGCCGGATCGATCCGGCCCTTTCTCGGATCGATCCGGCAAGTACAAAAACGCGCAGAAAAGAGATCTTTTCTACTTTTGCTTGATAGATATATTTCTATAAAAGGAAAGAGCAACAGCCATAAAACTTTGCTCATTCTTCCCTTCCTTCTATTTTTAGTCTATGTATCAGAAATGTCTAACCGATCCTCTCCCTCGGTTAATAGTTATGAACCACATACGCCTGATGGTGTGGTTCCCGAAGGGCATGCCTCTTGTTTTCATAATAACGTCCCGAGACATCTAAATTTCGTCCGTTCTCCTATTCTGATGGAGAAAGGCTTAAACACTGAAAAAATTGATCAGTGGGGACGTAATCTAATCCGAGGTTGCGGGTGGAAAAAGTTGATAAGGACTCCTGAGAGGTCGAATAAACATTTCGATTGTTAGAGATTTCTTTGCGTCTCTCACTCGAGATAACGATGATAGCCTCGTCTCAACTTATTACGATTGGGGAATCGTTATTTCATTTTCACCATCATCATAAATCAAATCTATCAAATCCCACCATGTACTTTTGATCGAAACCCACACTTCGAGTTTTCTTTGGGAACTTGGGGATGCGTATAATGTTGTAAATAAATGATCGCGAGAAGCCTTTCGATTCAGATTTCCGTTGTTTGATCATAACTATGATTCCTCAACTCCTGGCTTTACCCCTCATTTAAAGGCGTGGAAACGCTTCATTAATTCTCGGATCTATCCAACTAGAGATTTTTATGGGGTTACGGATGATGAGATCTTCTTTGTTGTATGCATTAAGCTAATCGTGGAGCATACATTGATTGGGGAGTTTTGATTTTTAAGATCGCAATTAATTTTGCGGTAGAAAGACGTAATAGGGGAAGACCGCTACCATTTGCCTGGTTATCTCTCACCTTTGTATCCAAATCGAATCACGTGCTCGAAGTTTGCTCATGACGAGATTTTTCCATCTCGTGATTCTCAGTTAGGATTACTTCCGGTGGATACTCCCGGATGTTCATCTACGGTTTGATAATCAGTTAGAAGTTATGTTGTTAAGTTGGTAGTTGTTTAAATTAGTTGTTTTTTTGTTGTTTGTTACTTTTATTTATAGTTTGTAATAGTGTTTAATATATATGTCATTTTCTTTAATCAAAATAATATATGGTTGCTAAAAATAATAAATAATAATCAAAATCATATAAAATTTTAATTTTATTTGCAAACTACTTTTTATTTACTCACTGAACATCGGGACGATGTCATTTCGTAAGTGGGGAGTGGAAGTAAGTTAGTAAATAAAAATTAAAATTTTCTTATATAAATTTATACTTAATTGCTCAATACTTAGTTTAATTTTTCTTGGAACAAAATAATTAGATAGTATATAATTAGTATGAATAAAAACAATATAAATTGGTAAGAATAGATTTTAATTAAGTAAAATAAATTAGATATATTATAAGTATATTATATATGTCAATTTTAGATCTTTATAAGATTTTAAGTATATGTAACTATACATAAATATTATCAAGTAAGTTTCATATGAAATTTTAGCAAATATACTTATATTTATAATGAATTTTTAGAATAATTTTCTTTGTAAAACGAAATATGAATATGGAATCGGATTAGGAATAATGAGATTTTTGACACCATAAAAATTACCTCAACCTTGATTAGAGTGATCAAGACCTCACTCGAAATAGCCATTTTTATCATAATGGACTTTGGCTTATTTTGGTCTACATTTCCTAAAAATCCCACGAGTTTGTACGTACTTATGAAAGGAGATGATAGCACAAAAGCTAAGGATGGTGTATGCTGAGGTGAAAAAAAAAAAAAAAAAAAAAAAAGAAAAGAAAGAAAGATATATATAAGAACGAAGCACCATATTTACAGAGAATTAATCGAATACCAGGTATCTTCCTTATCTTTGATCGACAGATATCGGTAGTAGCTTCCAATGATTTGAGTGCAGTAGGGTGTTATCTAGAAACGTCCTATATCACTATGAGGTATAAAGCTCCCGATAAAAATTCGAATCATAAGATCTCAAGAATGATTACGAGTTTAAGGAAACCGGACTCGTAATTTTAGATCGAAAGAGTATTACTCCGATCAATCTTGATGAAGCAATGCTTGTAAATTTGATTTTCTACACACACTCACGCTTTTAGTTCTTAATATGGAAAAAAAGAGAGAAAAATGAAAAATAGTTGGAAAAGGAGATATTATTAATCGAAACTGTTTTTGATCAAACGTGAAGGTGTAAGTACGTACGACTTGCCTCTTTCTCTTTTTGATTTTTTTTTTTTCTATCTTTTCGATTAACCAATGTCATATCCTAAAAAGTATTAGTCATCTTGTCAATTACTTGACTTAGTCTTTGATTCCAAATATTTCATATAAGTTGAGATAGGAAAATAATTCTAGAATTTTAATTATATTTATTGAGTAGATTTTGTGAAATTTCATTTGAATAATAGTTGATAAATAATTTATCAAAGTTATCTACACTTTTTATCTTATTAATTTCTAAGAAAGATATAATTAATATGTTTATAATATTGAAATGATATTTTACTAATTTAAAATTTTATCTACCACTTATATTATTTCTATCGTAATTTTTATATATTACCGCTTATTTTGCTCGAGGACGATCAAAGAGCTAAGTGGGGAGTAGTTGATGTATAACATTTATATGATAAAATTACGATGTTTTATATACGTTATCGACTATTTTTATATAAAATATAAGTAATTATAACAGATAATCTTATAAAATATTAATAGCTATGAATAAATCTAAATACTATAAAAATCTAGTAAAAATGATAAAAGTTATAAATTTTGTACCGGGTTAATAAACCGAGTGTCGTGGTCGATTCACGTGGGTATTTTTGGTATTTTCAGACCTTAGGTAAACCAAGACCCCGAGTGGCGACATTTTGTGGAGTAAAATCATATCTTTTGAAGGAATAAAGGAAGTGCCACGAGATTTAAAGTTCAAGTGGATCAATGGTTCGTGACGCCGTATCAAGTTATATTTTCGACGAACAAATGGCCCATCAAAAGACATTTTCTGAAAAAGAAGTCTTCATGGAAGTTGTAGATCTCCTCAAGAGCTTTCCAACGCATCTTGAATTATGTCATTTGGAGATCCAGAGCTCAAGTTATGATTTTATCAAGTTTCGGATTAAGATTGGAAAAAATCTATCCGGATCGATCCGATTTACCTCGGATCGATCCGAGGAAACATCATGATTAGACCAAAGCATGTGGCCTGCGCAGAGAATATCCTGGGATAATATTTTTATTCCCGGATCGATCCGGCCCTTTCGGATCGATCCGGTGGGGAAAATCGCCTATAAATAGAAGCGGCGATTGCAGGCACATAAAGGGGTACCAAATATATTTTCTTCACCTCTTTTTAGTAGTAGTAGTATGTATATATATAGGCCTTATGCCATAAATAAAGTAGTATCGTTATAATGCTCGAGAAATTATCGAAGATCAATGTTGTTGAAGTTGTTGTAGCATCCGGAAGAATACAAACTTCCGATTCAATCGTTGTAATCGGGTAAAATTTCTAAAGTATTTATGTTTGTTTTGTCTTTTATATTTTCAGTATAATGTTAGTAGGCTAATTCTAATAACTAGCCAAAGTTATGTAATCGTTTTATTTCGATCTTTTCGGTAAAGGAATGTTGTCTAAGTAAAATTGAATAAAATTGAGTTAATTGAATCTTTTTCTATTGATAAAGTTTGACTTGAAAGAATTCATAATCTAATTATGAATTGACACCTCGTAATTAAGTTATGAACTCGTTAATAGAAAAACCGGAGGGTAAAATTGGCCGAGTGAAAGCGTGACAACGGAACCCGTTTCTACCCGGGGCGATTTGTCCTAAAAGATGAATCTTATTAAAATTTGTACTCAAGATCGTAATAATGTTAAAATCATCGCTTAATTGAAACTTAAACCGAAAGTTGAATCGCCCGGCCTTGACAACCGGAGCCTTTAAATAAAATTGACCGTTTTGACGAATGTAATGACTCCTTTTTATTCAAAGGTAGAATCGCACTCGGGACCTGTTCGTAAAAACCGTAATGATTGTGGACTTTGGGTGATGACAATGGACATATGACAATTTCACACGCTAATGTGAGGAGGAATTGTTAACCTTAGGAGTGCATCGTTTCATTTACTCAATTGAACCTAAAGATCGAGCACATTCCATTCTTTGAAAAGATCGTATAAATCAATTATATAAACTTTGGCTAGTTCTATAATAATATATTTGGCATCTCAGATATTTATATCTATATATATATTTTGCAACTTATGCATATCTATATATATTTATATATCTATATATATTATATTAGAATAAATTTTAAATTACGCATTTATTTTATGTTAAGTAAAATAGTAGTTATCTGTGCTATAAAAGCGAGATTTAGATTGAGTTAATAATGACTATTTGGTGTTTAACCACACTTGGAAGAATTACAAAGTTCCCCGAGGATACGATACTCTGACTCACCATACTAGCACTACAGTTTGACCCGATACACTGTCGGTTAAGGACTGGTATTAGCACTAGAAAAGGCCACGTCAACACCTGAGTGTTGCATACCCTAATAAGGATCCTAATGTTTGGCATAGACGTTTAGGACATCCATCTAGACAGATTTTGAATCAAATTCTGCAATTCTGTAATGTTTAATTAAATGATCAGTTACATTTCTGTGATGCCTGTCAGTTTGGTAAGGGTCATGCCCTACCTTATTTTAATTCTAAATCTCATGCTGCTCATGTTTTAGACCATGTTCATTCTGATGTTTGGGGCCCTGCCCCTGTTAAATCTATGTTTGGTTTTTCATATTATGTGCATTTTATTGATGACTGGTCTAGGTTTACTTGGATTTTCCCTTTGAAGTCTAAATCAGATGTGTTCTCTACCTTTCTTCAATTTCAAAAGATGGTAGAAAATCAATTTGGGACTAAGATAAAGTGTGTCCAATCTGACCTGGGGGGGGGGAATATAGGAGTCTTGAGACCTACTTCCACAGTCAGGGCATTCAGTTTAGACATCCCTGTCCTCATGCTCACCAACAAAATGGGAGAGCAGAAAGGAAACACAGGCATATTGTTGAGCTAGGCCTCACACACATGGCTCAAGCCTCTCTTCCACTTAGATTCTGGTGGGATAGTTTTCTTGAAGCAGTCACAGTCATTAATGCTCTTCCTACACCAATTTTGCATCATAAATCTTCTTTTCAAGTCCTATACAACAGAAAGCCTGACTATAAATTTTTCAAGGTTTTTGGCTGTGCTTGCTTCCCTCATCTCAGACCTTTCCTCCCTACTAAATTTAGGTATCATACCAGCAAATGTACCTATCTAGGCATCAGTCCCTGTCACAAACGGTATAAATGTTTAGATGCCTCTGAAAGAGTCTATATTACCAGAAATGTCACTTTCAATGAAAGTGAATTTCCTTTTAAAACTGGATTTGTCCAAGGACACTACAGAGAAGTCCATATTGATCATGCTATTATGGTTTCTCTTCCCTTACCAGTTATTGATCCCAAATCTGCTGTATCTGATACTGGTGCTTCTGAGAGTGGACATGCATGGGAGAATACAACACAACCTACCACTCCACAAGAGGTACAACCTACACCCTTTCCTGATCCTCATACCCACAGTCCAAGTCCCACCAATACATCTGTGGACCAAAGTCCAAGTCATATCAGTACCAGTCCAAGTCATTCCAATACATCACCTACTAGTTCACAACACTTCATCTCTAATGAGAATCCTGCACCCAACCAATCCATTGTCACTGAGCATGTTGTCCAACAAACACAACCTACTCAAGGTCACTCTATGCAAACTAGGTCAAAGAGTGGTATATTCAAACCTAAGACCTATTCGACACAAATTCAGTCCACAGTCCTGCCTAATCACCTTTCTGAACCAGCTAAAGTGTCAGAAGCTTTAGCCTGTCCTGAATGGAGACATGCATGCTATGATCACAGAATATGAAGCCCTACAAAAGAATAGAACATGGGAGCTGGTACCACCATTGAGGAATCAAAATCTTGTTGGCTGTAGGTGGGTGTTCAAACTGAAACTAAAACCTGATAGGACTGTCTTGAAACACAAAGCCAGACTGGTTGCCAAGGGATTTCATCAAAACTATGGAGTGGATTTCACTGAGACCTTTAGTCCAGTTGCAAAGGCATCCACCATAAGGGTTGTCTTGGCTCTAGCAGTCAATCTGAATTGGCACATACTTCAAGTTGACATAGATAATGCCTTCCTCAATAGACCATTGTCAAAAGCAGTTTACATGAGTCAGCCTGAAGGTTTTGTTGACAAGAACCAACCACATTATGTCTGCAAATTGCAGAAGGCACTGTATGGTCTTAAACAAACCCCTAGGGCCTGGTTTGGTGCTCTAAAATCATAAATGATCCAATGGGGGTTCACTCAGTCAGTTGCAGATTCCTCACTATTTATCTTAAAAACTTGGAAGAATCTTTTATATGTGCTGGTGTATGTAGATGATATCCTTGTGACAGGTGATTCAAAGACCTTGATCCAACAATTCATTCAAATACTCAACTCCAGATTTGCATTTAAAGATTTGGGCCTAATGTCTCATTTTCTAGGAATGGAAGCTCACAGGAATTCAGATAGTTTATTTCTGGCACAGGGTCACTATGCCTCACAACTCTTAAAAAGACTGCAATTGGAGCATCTGAGGCCCTGTGATACCCCTATGGTACCTGGACAACATTTGGTGCCTAATCAAGGGGAAGTCATGAAGAATCCTACTATATATAGAAGTGCCATTGGAGGTTTGCAGTATCTCACGTGCACTAGACCTGATCTTGCATTTCAGTTAACTATCTGAGTCAATATATGCAGAATCCTACTCTTGATCACTGGACAGCTCTTAAAATATTACTGAGGTATGTCAAGGGAACCCTGCATTATGGTATACTATTTAGATCAAAAGGTACCCTTCATCTATCTGGTTTTAGTGATGCTGACTGGGCATGTTATCCCCCAGACAGAAAGTCTTTTGCTGGTTATTGTGTGTACATTGGTGACTCATTGGTCTCTTGGAGCTCGAAGAAGCAAAATGTAGTGTCCAGGTCAAGTGTTGAATCTGAGTACAGGGCCCTTGCTAATTTGTCCCTAGAAATGTTTTGGATCAGACAGTTATTGTGGGAAATGGGAGTTGGTCTGCCTGTCCAGTAGCATGGTGTGATAATTTAAGTGCTACTTTTCTTGCTCAAAACCCAATCTATCATGCAAGAACTAAACACATTGAAGTTGATATCCACTACATCAGAAATCAGGTTCTAGAAAAGAAGTTATCAGTGCAGTATGTTCCATCTGCTATGCAGATTGCTGATGCTCTCACAAAGGCTTTGCCTGCACCTCAGCTGCATAATTTCAGAGCCAAACTAAATGTGGTTGTTGTTCCCACGTTTAGTTTGAGGGGAGATGTTAAGAATTGAGTATTTATCCTTGTGACATGTGTGACTGTTTTAGTGAGCCAAGTGTTATATTTATAGAGTGCCATCTGCCCTATTGTCTAGTAGAGAAAATCTATCCATATATGTATTTTGTACCAAAACATAAATTGATGTATAATATCTAAGAATTATTATTCTCTGCAAATGTTTTTTCTTTCCTTTCTGATGGGTAGTTCATATACTGTGGTGGATGGCCGGTAGATTCATGGTGATATGGGTTATAAGGTTCAGAACATGGAGGCAATAGCAAGGGGCCTACTTTACAGTCGAAGCAATCGCCTCCTTAATCCGAAAAAAATACATTAAAATTTATACGATACATATAGTTTGCCCCCCCTTAATTTTTTTTTTTGCCTTGAAAAATTTTATTGCCCCCCTTACCCGAGATCTTGCGTCCGCCCCTGATGGGAGGTAGTAATTTTGGGGGCCTGTGTCATGATTTTAGCGGCAAAGATGGTGGACTTTATTGGGTGGCACTAATTTTAGGATGGTCCAGGTGCAAGTTTTGGACAACCAAGTCAGCACTTTCAAAGGATACATTGGTGGAAAATTTTTACAGGTAGAGGCTCATTGGTAGAAGTTGAATTTCTATTGGTGTTGGTGCGCCAACTAGGATTTACATTAGGTCTAACATAAAATTTGTGATTTAGTGGAGGTGCAGCAGGCTAATGATTAAATGTTTTGAAACAAAAGATTTTGTATACTTAAAATTTAACTACGTAAAAGATGGGCATCTAATTCACAGAGGTGTTTGGCTGAATATTTATACCGCTAACATACATAACCACACATAATAATGGGAAAGAAAACTGACAATCAGTTCACAATACTTGCTTTACCTACCATAAATGTACCGTTTCTAATTTATATATTTGACATTAAATATATGTTAATCAAAACAAATATTTGAAACGGTTGATAATATAAAGATATTAATTGATACACTACTCCAAGCCACTATTCTATGATCAAAACATGACATTAGAATATAGTCAAGTTACAGAAAAATGTAAGCGAACATATTGTTTAAAAATATTAATAATTTTCAAGTACTTATATATTTATGATTACCAATATGTTCAAGTTGCCCATGCACTTGCAGAAAGAAACATCCTCTAAAATGATGTTAGTAAATCTATACTTTATGGTTTTCTAAAAATCTCGGGTATACCCGGCTCGAAAAAAAAATCGGGGTGTTAAATCTATACTTTTTGGTTTTCTAATATGTTCATTTTTTTTTATAAAGGCTCAAATTGTTTTTACTCCAATCGATAAAGGGCATGATAAAAAAATTTACTTCGCCCAAAAACAATTAGACATACAAACAAGTTTTATTAATTTTTTTGTTTGGAAAACGATAGAAATTAAAAAGAATTATTTTATATTATTATATATCTATATAAAAAAATTGAATTTTGTATTTACGGATGTTAAAAATGCGATAAGTATTTTTTTTACAATAAAAAAAACAATTTCAACTAAAAGGCTCAATTTGGAGACTTGGTCTTAAACCCAAAAATACGGGGGTCAGCACTTGGGGGTGTGGGAGGGGGTGTTCTGTGTGGTGTTTGACAACTTTGTCTATTTGTTCTAAGGTCATAGGTTATTCTTTTAAATCACAAATATAATCTTATAACTTTAACATAAATTAAAGAATTCGAACATCCATTTTAATTTACAAAAACGAATCAATTTTTTCTTTTTTTTTTGACAGGTAAGAATCAATTTTAAAATTTAAGGAAACCATTACCGCTAATTAATTAATTGAAGGATAAAAAGATAATTAAATATTAGAATACACTAAATTACTCCAATATCCGTCCCAATTTGTTTGGGACATATTCCTTTTATGGATGTCCCAAAACAAGTCACATAACCAATATTTAGATTTTTCTTAAATGTCTAAAATACCCACACATAAGCATTTAAAAAAGAATGTAATGGTAAAGGAATGTATTGTGAACTACCCACATATATGTATTGTGAACTACCCACATTTATGGTAAAGGAATGTCTAAAATACCCACATATAAGGAATGTAATGGTAAATTCTCATGTTTTTAATGAGTAAACAATGTAATAAATGATGTTATCTTAAATTTTATGAGTTCCGAAAAGTATTAAACAAATTGGGACGGGGAGTACCGGTTTTTCCTTTCAAGGAAAAATCAGGATATTACGAATACGTACGGTTATCGAACTTCATCCCGATACATAAGTTTTGTGATAGAACAACCAATGGAGAAAGGAAATTTAAGAAATAAAATAAAAATCACGAGAAACGATCATCATCTAATAACCAATAAAGCATATACACTGTAAATTATAAAGCACCAAAAACATCAGAGAAGAAAATGCTCATTTACCCACAAAACATCAAAATATTGTAATTCTTTATTTACATTAAATTCACTTTCCACAGTCAACATTGCGAGAAAATTTGAATGGAAGCTTCACTTTACAAAGCTTTTCTAAATGGGTTGCCCTAATTTCGTCCCGAGCATTGAAATCAGAAAATTCTGGTTTCAAGCAATTGCAATAACTCACACGATCAGCATTGGTCCGAATTAGTTTATTCAAATTCCTTAATCCACTACAACAATACTGAAAGAGTTGAAAACCATTTCCAATAATGTAGTTCGTACATTGAAAAAGATCATAACTGGCTTGGTCGCAATCGAACTGTGCACCTACATGGGAAAAATTGTATAGAGTGAAAATGAGAACAAGAGCAAGAAGCTGAATCAATACCCCTTTGCCATTGCCTTCTGCAATTTATTTTTTCCTATGGAATATAGACTATAGTGATAAGAGGATAGTTTAGAATTGAACCTCGTGTACTCCATTCTTTATATATATAGACAAGAGAAATATGTCGGTGTGAGACAAATATGTTTAATTCAATAATTTTCAAAACTAAGGTGTATTCCTTTCAAATAAAAAAAAAAAAAAAAACTAAGATGTATTATAATCTTTTCATGTTTAAAAAAAAAAACTAAGATGTATTATAATCTTTTCATCTTTTCATGTACCCTTAAATAAGTTAAATTCTAACTAAGTAGTTTAGCTGAAGTGGTAAGTGATTTGAGAATACTTAGGGAGGTCACTGGTTCGATTCTCCTCTGATGCGTCATGTTGAAAAAGATCTTAATCCGGCCTTACTTTCTTCCGAGGAAGAATATTGACTTACAGTACATTAAAATTAAATTATATTAATGTTTATATATATATATATATATATATATATATATATATTATATTAATGTTTATATATATATGAGGTTTTTTATATTTTATTTCAGAAAAGATATCCCGCATTTTTTCTTCAAGTCTCGCACAAGAGCCTCTATCCTTCATTACTACTCTTTAATGTCTTCGCAATTCAAATACTACTTAAATCCTCAATAAATGAGCTATCAATGTTTTTTGCATTAATGAAATTTTAATGCTTTTGCTTCGCGTGTAAACAGTTTTTAACCTTTGCTTTAAGAGCTACTACCTCCTTCCCACTCTACACTGTTAGAAAACAAATTGTCTATTAAAAAGTGTCATATAGTACGTACCAATACACAACATATAATCATTTTTCTTAATATATGTGAAAATTAAAAAATGAACATTTTTTGGTGGGACGAATGTAGTACTTCCCCCTCACAAAATATCCCATTTTAAAATAATTTTAAATAATTGGATTATGTAAAATGTTTTATAGGCAAAAGACGTTTATACTACCAAGTGGCCTGCTATGTTTCTATTTTCATTTCTCTCGCATTATTAACAATTTCTTTTCTTTTCCGTTTCTAAACACCCATATTTTTTTTAATATAGATCTCCACAAATGTTTAAAACTTTCTTCAATATTTTTAATTTTTGTTATCTTACTAAAAATATAAAATTTATGGATTATCCATTATTTAGATTGATTCACGTAGAGTCCAACCACTTTATTGTGTTAACACTGTAATTTTTACTATATAATTAAATACATATTATACCTTTGGAATACACAAGCAATTCCTTTCTCTATTTGTTGTCTTTTCTGTCTTTGATTTCTTTCTTGTACAATTATTATAGATTTACAACACGTTATCAATCAATCGAGAGTGACTACGGTCCGGTTAGATAATTTAACCGGATGATCCAGCTTTTAATGTTAACCGTTGAAAACGTATGTGAATAATTATATCCGTCGGATCATTTTTTTAGTGCACAATAACTAATGTGTACTTTAACACATCTAATACATTCTTAAAGTGAGAAAGAAAAACACAACGAAGAAGACGCCATTGAACTCTCGATTTGAGATCATGTTGTTGCTCGCCGGAATTTTACAATAATCGCTTTACGGAACAATAGACGTGGCCATTACGCTTTCTTTTACATTGAGAACTATAAGTACCACCATCATTCTAAGCCCCGCTAATGTACAGAAATTTAGATTTCTGTGAATTTAGATTAATAATTAGCTACTTTCATAAAAAGAAAAGATTAATAATTAGCTCGATCTCCTCAATTTCAAAGTTAATGTTGACGAATTTGCAGATTTTAGTATCAAGTTGCTGGAAAAAAAACAAAACTATCTGCCTAATATTTTTTTACGCATATCAATTGCAAAGAGGGGAAATCGTCAAATGACCATAAAGAATGGAGGAACGAGGGTCCATCCACTAGTTGTTTGCATCTGTGATTTAGAGTTGTTTTGTAGCTGAGAGCTTATACTCAAGATGGAGAAAAATGATTAAAAATGACGGCGGTTTGTCTCGAATGCATTCCAATTTCCAACGGCTGGAATGATCCGGCGATATTGGTGAACGCATCTAATGTCAAAGAATTGGTATTTTCTTTGACATTGGTATTTTCAGCTATTGGTATTTTCAACTATCCAATGTCAAAGAATTCATCGCCTTTGTCTGCTCTAGCCGCTATGTATAGCTTTTCCGCATTCTCTACTCTTTGTTGTTCCAATTATTGTTTGATAACATTTTAAAACTTGAGAAAAATTAAGATTGTTTAATTCTTGTTGATATCAGAAGATCAGAGAAATTAGTTCTCTTTCAATGAAGGAACGAATTTGATGATTTCCCTTAGCATCTAAAATCGATTATTTTTTTCTTTTTCAAATTTTTTTTTTTTTAGTTTGACGATTTCCCATATATCATCAAAGAAATGTAAAGACTGCTCTTGGTCTCAATTGGTAACCTCGGTAAAAAGATGTTGATGGTACACAATACATAGTGGTGTACCAAATTTATCTAACGGTTCTATAAAATTTTAGGTTCATCAAACGGTAACTGTACGGACCAGTTTTTCTATATTGACTAGACTGTAGTATTTCCTCAATCACTTTATTGTGTTAATACTGTAATTTTTACTACAAATACATCTTTTATCTTTGGAATAATACACAAGCAATTCTTTTCTCTATTTGTCGTCTTTTCTCTCTTTGATTTCTTGTATGTACTATTATTATAGATTTACAACACGTTATCAGCACGAGACTCTACAAGCGGAGTATTTCATTGTTGGCGTTTCTTTGGTGGTTTAGGTAAAATTTTATTTTTGTTTTTTAGTGGCTAACATCACTAGTCAAAAATTCATTCCCTAAACATATCGGAGAAAAAATTATTTATCATAGGCATGGATGTTGAAATGCCCTAAGAATCTATAGGTCATGGTAAAACAAGACAAACCAATACCGTAAAAGCCATTATATTTCTCTGTCATCATATTGACAAGGGATTGAAACACGAGTATTTTACGGTGAAAGATATATACGGTTGGTTAAGCCTGTGACTACAAGATTTTAAATCTTCTAGGGAATATAATTCAGGCATTTTAAGATTACACCACAATTGAAATTATATGGTAAAAAAGTAACAGATGACGAAATGTTGGAAAAAAAATTCTTTCCACCTTTCATGTCTCGAATGTGCTTCAAAGAACAAAATCAAGGAGGTTTTAAGATATATTATGATCCCATTGTATGTCTACTGCTGGTTGAGCAAAATAACGAGTTAATGAAAATCACGAGTTATGTCCTACTTGCTAGTCTATTCCATTCACTGAATGCGACACAATCATCAAATTTTGGCCGCAGTCGTGGATGCGGTGGAGGTTGTGGTGGCCGTGGATGCGGTCATGGAAAATATGTGACTTACCAAATTAAAATGACAATATATTTACAATCATTATATGTATCTAAAATATTCAATTTTTTCGCATTGGAATGGATTTGTATAATATGAAACTCTTAATTGTATTAGGTTTTACTTAATACTCTTACAATATAAATTAGAAGAGTTGACCATCTCCAAATATACCATACAAGGTAAACCAACATGGTTTTTCCTAACCACTTTAGTCGCATATCACATAAAATTATGAGAGAAAAATTAGTTTTTCATACACTCAAAATTAAAGGGAAAACCCTAGATTTTCTTAGATGCCTATTCAAGCAATTTGAGAAACAGATATTAGACGTCCACCTGTCTTCGTGGGAAATACAATCTGGAAGATCTTGACATCTACATAGTACTTCAAGATTGGTAATGATTTTTATTCTTCTTTTTCATAGTAGAATAATTAAATTTAATTCATGTTGATCATTTTCTTATTCAATGGATTTTGAATCCGATTCCTCCGCGTGATAAAATAAGATAAATCTTTGATGATCTGAGACCTTATATAATATCATACATATATCATTCCATAATCGATGCATACAAGATTTGTCACAATCTCTATGATTAACATGTCTCATCATTTTCAAGCATATTGATTATATATGTTTCTTTGAGAAAATGATATTCATAACAAGTAAATACTATTTATTTTGTCCCAGTCTTGATATGATTAGTGTTGTTAATGAGTCGAGCTGAACCGAGTATCAGATGTTCAAACTTGGATCGTGTAAGTCACGAGTTTGTTCGTGCTCGTTTCGCTTAATAAATGAACAAAAAATATGTTCATTCTTGGTTCGTTAAGGTCACGATTTTGTTTGTGAACGTTTGTTTAATAAACGAACAAAAAATTATATATGTTCCAAGAAAAAAATTTCGAGCTCGGGTTCGAGTTTAGCCTGCTACATGTATTTTCGCCTTTTGGCTCGAGGTTCACTCATTGAGGTATTAAAAGTTAAGTCGAAATGAATAAATAAAAAACAATATTCAAACATTATAATAACATAAACATTAGGACAACTCGTGAATATTCTATAAAATGACTCTCAGAGTATCTATTAGATTAATACATGGCTTATCATCTTATGAGTTAGGGTTAGGTTGTACAATGGTTTATCTATATAAGAAGATTCGCGAACATAATCGAACACTTCACGAGTAAGTTCGTATTTCATTCATTTAAGATACAAGCCTGTTTCGATAATCTAAGAACTAACAAGTAGATCACAAGCTTGTTTATAAGCGGCTCTATTCGTTTAACAGCACTAGATATGATACCTGGTCATTTTGTAGACATCTTTAAAATTGAATAAAATTCATGGTGTTTTGTCCAAAATTATCATTTCTAAAAAGGGCCGGCCCTGCAGTCAATGTTGTCAGCAGGTTATGGTTCAACCTGGAAAGGAACGCATGAAAGCTGTTAAAATGATGTTTAAGTACCTGAGAGATACAACTGATGTTGGTCTCATTTATGGAGTTGATATTTAAGGTCTGGTCATAGGGTACCGTGATGCTGATCAATGACTGGTTATGTTTACTGATCGCGTGTAAGTCACTAACGTCGATATTACTAGCAAGAATACTAGGTACATCGCAGTATAGTAAATGTGAGTCAAGGTCGATCCCACAGAGACAATGCAACTAATAAGTATAAACGATTCTAACCTAATTAAGAAGCAACATAGAGGTGGTCAGTGACCAACAATAACATAAAAGAAAACAAACATAGTATACCTCTCCCTCTCCTCTCCGATCTACTAACTTGGATTAGTTAATCGTTATGTTTACTTCCCCACGTAATTTCCTTAGATTAATCGTGAGCTTTTAATGATTATTATCATATTTATCAGCTACGGGTGCAATTCCTAACCCTATCTACTCCGACAATGGCAGCAGACAATCTATACGTAAGCTACCCTCCTTAATTGGTCCGTAATAGCCCATACGCATAAAGAACTAGAATTGCCGATATTGAGCGCTAACTCATACCGCTAACCCGCCTAGACAACTGTCGACATTGACCAGCACGTTCCTATGGTCCATTCAAGACAATGTCCTAATTAACACTTCACTAACATTCCTTCATGTTAATTTACGAATTATGAATATTAGATTGGCCAGACCTACTACTCATTTTAATTATTCCTGCTGATCAACGTAGCTGCAGTGAATCCCAGTTTAGGTTTTCTAAAATATGCCTCGGTAAACCGGTATAGACCTCCGGTTTATCGGGGGATACTTTTCCTAATTTCCGGATCTACATTGCTCAGTACGATTAAAATAAGTAAATTATGGGGTTGTTAAACATGCAGATTAACTAAAACACATAAATACAAACAGATCTACCATATTGAAGACAAAAAGGAACGTTCAAAGCTTCATACCTTCAACAATGGAGATCTAGCTCGATCTACTCAAGCTAGAGATGATGGAAGAAGGGAGGAAACCGAAAATAACTCTCCAAAGCTCAAGAAAACTTTATTGCATAATAATAATTGTAATGTAATATATAAAATTGAAGATTGTATTCAAATTTTATGAATTATCTCAAGATATGTGGCTTTATATAGATACAATAGCCGACTTAAGACTCTCTAAAACCTAATCGACCTAGATAACGCGCGTAATCGGGCCTGTTCCACAAGACGCCGGTTTATCGGGCCTAGCCTTCGGGTTACCGGGCCTTCTTTTCTTCCCTCTTCAAGAGCTTCTTCTGGGCTTCAATCATTTGGCCCAATGCACTTCTTTCGGTCCAGATCTGTTTCTCCAAAGCTCTAGAATTGGCACATCCTATAAAACATGAAAACGAGACAAAAAAAGCATCAAAACATCGGAAAATAGCATAGATGTATAATTACGATCCTGGAAACACTCATATAGCATTTGACATATATTCCACATAATAACGAGCCTATCTATCCCTTTTGAGTAGAATTTGGGGTGAATATAGGTATGATTATTGGTACCATTTAGAGCGTTATCAACTACTCCCCCACTTAGCTTTTGATCGTCCCGAGCAAAAAGGCGTAAAAGAAAATAACACTGATCAAGATACAAGCTAATTAAAAACAGCTATGCCTCACAAAGTCAAGATCAAGATCATGCCACTCATATCCATCAAGAACACATTAAACACTATTCAAGTCATGAGCCAATGTGTGTGTGCAATAACTTTCACAACCGCTTAAAAATGTAGACAATTTCACATTACGCCACCAGTAGTCGAACTAACCTATCTCGAACATGTATTTGTTAATTAATTGAGTGGAAAGGCAGATCGAGAACCGAGCATATATTACTCTTAGGCTCACGCTTATCGGTCTATGCAAAAGTCGTGCGCCTTACGCCCATTGACTAAGATATTGCCAAAGAGAATATAGATGTATATATTTCAATGCACTTCTTTCTTGGCGGGTGAACTCTCATTGATTTAACTATCCTCACGGCCTCACTCATGATAAACTACCGAATCCAAATTCCTTTGCCTTTCAAAGCGTTAGTGAAACATGATTCGTGATGAAGCTGTGGTCAACTCTAGTCAAAGCAATATGCTATCGACTACACACCAAGGGAAGTGAGTTATACGTGCTTAAAATGGTGGCTCATAATGTAATATGCGCTTAATACACCACTACTTTTAAGTGGACACTTTCTCTTACTCGCACAAAGTAAAACAAAGATGAAGTCAATTAACTCAAAAGATCAAAGATATCATAATTTTTCAAATTCACGAAAAGGAATCAAAGTCTAACCGTGAATCGTGCATCAAAGAGATCAAGACAATCACGCAATTCATGGAATATAATGCTAAAATCTAAGTGACGCTCCTCTTACCCCCACATAATCAAACATTGTCCCCAATGTGTAAGATGAAAATAAAAATGTAAAGGAACTTAGCATCGGTTAAGGGTGGAACCAAAGAAGAAACGGATCATCGTGGCATATCATTGGGCTCATGTAAGTAGTCCATGAAGAATATGCGCTAAATATCTCAAACAAACCAAGAAGAATAGTGGTGACAAGAAACTATATAACAAAAATGCGGCAAGAAAAAGAAAATAATATAACTCTAAAACAAATTAAGCCGACAAAATTATTATATTAAAATTATTCTCGCTACATCAACTAAGTAGGAAAAGAAAACAAAAACAAAAGAAAAACAAGAAAATGGAAAACAACAATAAAGAGAAATAAAAGCTAGTCATCATCATAAAACCCTCCTACCAACTCCATGCTCAAAACCGGAGGAGGGGCGTAACTCGAGGCGGCGGGTGGAAGAGGATGCTCTATGGAAAGGGCAAATTCCTAGGTGGCGGGGTAGCAAAGCGGAATTTTAGAAAGTCAATAATCCGATCCATCTTTCGATGCAAACTCACAATCTCTCGCGAGTGCTCCTCAAGCAAGGCTCTTCGAGTCCTCGGTGCTCCAAGCACGAGTACGCCCTTCTCGCTTCTAACCCGTCAGATTTTCGAGACAGATCGTGAATCGAGCTGTGGCTCGTGGTCTTCCTAATCATGACCGACGAGCATCTTCACCTCGTCCTCTCAGTGGTAAATATATCAATCATCGGCCCAGATGGTAGCACCACGCCGTAAGCCGCGCAAGCTTGTGGATACGACTATGGATCAAGAGACCGATGTTGATTGGGGCACCCGTCTCTAGATAGAACATCAATTCTGCCTTGAAGTGGTGACATAGACCGTGTGCTTAGTCGGAAGAAGGCGGGCACAAACAAATCTATTGACCATCTTTCGGTCCTAAGATAACTCATTCTCAGAAGAGGTAGGGGCTCCAACAGATTGCGCTTTCATTGCACCCAGAAGAAATTAGCAACCATATCCATCCTCTCGAGGTAGGCAATGTTGCTCGAGGGTGTGTACTCATCCAGCCCACCGTGGATGTCTAACCTCAAAATGAGCGCTGATCCGCTTGATAGAGAAATCAACCTTGATACCGCGAACGATAGCATAAGTGGCTCTGTGGTTATGTGAAACATAAGCGTAAAATTCCCTTACCACGTTGGCGCTTGAACCGAGCCGGTGCCTCACCATGTGCAATAAATATTGTGCTTGTAAGGCCTCATGCAATATCGAGCCGCAGCTTGTCCAAATCTACCCTCGCTCTCGAGCCACCGGCCTTATGCTCCAATTGCCTCGTAACGACTCATAAATAGCTAATGAATGGAATTGCTCAACCCCGCCTATCAATGGGCACTACTAGAATTTCAAGGATTTGTTATTTAATTTCTATGATTTAACATTGTTCGTCACAAATTCTCGACAATATTGCTACGAATAAGTAACAAAACATATAAAATATATTTTTAAAATAAATTGAGATGACATTGTGACAAAATATGTACATAACAAAAGGTATGTGACTATTTTGTCACAAATCTTTGCGCCAAAATCAGGCGCCATAATTTGTGACAAATATTTGGGACGAAAATGGTGCGTCACTAATTTGCGACATCATTTCTACAAATTTGTGAAAAAACGTAAAAAGATTATTTTTACAAAAAAATTGCAACGATATTGTGACAAAATATGTACGTGACAAAAGACCAGTAACACTTTTGTCGCAAACCTTCGTGCCAAATTTATGCGCCACTATCTGTGACAAATATGCAAACTAGATTGGTCACAAAAATATTCCTTGCTAATTCATCACTAACGAATAAATTTGCCCATATATGTTTACTTTTGAAGTAGTTGAAAATTTTGTGACAAAAATATTAGGACACTTATGTGTAACAATATTCTGATGTATATAAATTATTTTTACAAGCGACTGTGAGGAAAATGCGACAAAATATGTACGTGACGAAAAACGTTAACTATTTTGTCGCAAACCTTCACGCCAAATTTATGCGTCATTATCTGAGGCAAATATGCGACAAACTAGAATGGTCACAAAAAAATTCCTTGCTAGTCCATCACTAACGGATAAATTTGCTCATATATGTTTGCTTTTAAAGTAGCAACAAAATTTGTGACTAAATTTTGTGACCAAAATATTAGGACACTCATGTGTAACAATGTTCTGATGGATGAGTGAGAAAATTTATATAAATTAATTTTTACAAGCGACCTTGAGGACAATGCGAAAAAAATATGTACATGACGAAAAACGGAAACTGTTTTAATTTGTCGCAAAATCTTCGTGACAATTTAGATGCCATTATTTGTAACAAAAATGTGACGGACTAACTTGGTGACTAAAATTTCCGTAGCTAATTCAATAACGGATAAGTTTTTCCACGATATTTATCGTCAAATTAGTGACAAATTTTGTGATGAATATATTCGGTCACTCATGTATGACAATGTTCTATGGTTTAATGTAGTCTATTTAATGATAAAAGACACTAAATAGACGATGTATATAGCAAAATTTAAATTAGAAAAAAAAACAATTATTAGGCATATGAAAGAAAAAAAAAATCAGTTATCAAATTAATTTTGTGACTTAGGTTGGGGGAACAATATGTTATCTTAGAAAAAAAATCGTTCGGTAGAAAAAAGAATAATTAAAATTTAAAGTTTAACAAATCAAATTATAATGGCCAATAAGGCCCACGACCACCTCTTAGTACTGGGTTCGAGCCCTACTCAGTGCAAATGTGTGTGAGTGTAATACTTCTTCGTATATTATATAAGTATATATAGTGTGCTTATTCTACTATTTCTAATACATACATATAATATATAAAAATTGACATGTGATAAGCCAAAGATTATCAAGATTGGATGTTTTGGACCAAAAGCAGGTCAAAATAGTCAAGAGGGCCAAATCAATACAAGTCCATTGACATTTTGGGCCAAAAGAGAGTCAAAATGGTCAAGCGGTCCAGTTCAGTACAGGCTCATAGTTGGGTCATTAGCTATTCGAAGATCAATTTGCGGCCTTAGGAAGGTCGCACTCAATGATCTATCAATCTTGTCTCGAGTAACAAGCAGCTAACCGGCCCTATAGCTTTTTGAGCCGACCCGGCCCTACAGCTTGCTCCTCTGCAGGACATGTTGACTCCTACCCCCTAAAAGTCGGGTCCCGAGCATTAGTAGGCAGGATCTCCACAATTGATCTCCATTAATTTCCACAACCCATGAGTACTCGCATCATGTAATGTTAACCTTATTTAGCCATGACTGCCCCACATCTGGCATCATTTTCGCCCTCAAACGCAGCCTCCCAGAACAGTGATTTGTGCTATAACTCCCTCGTCGGAGTTCAATAAGAGGATAATCATTCTCGATCTTCAGAACTATGTTAAATTAGGTTGATCCCTTATGGCTCGTTTGGATTGATGGAATGTAATGGAATTGAATGAATCTGTTGGAATGGAATGCATTGGAATGGAATGATATCATTCCATTACTGCATTTGGTAGACAATGGAATGGAATCGTTTTTTATTGCATGATTTATTTTTTCATTCCATTCCGGCCATTCCATTGATTTTGATGGAATGAAAATCATTCATTTTCATTCCGTTGGAATGAAAACATATTCCATTCCGCCGTTGCCAAACACGCCAAATTGATGGAATGGAATGAAAAAAGCATTCCATTCCATTCCATTACCGCAATCCAAACGTGCAATTACAATACAGTGATTCGTGGCGGTGTCTAACAACACAGTCATAATTAAACACTAAAATCTCTCATTTATGTAGTTGGATTACTCCCAAAAATGCCCAATTACCCGCTTAAATTACCGACGATATTCCGTTAATGTCATTAGGACATGTATATCAAAAGTTTATATACTACAATACATATAAATAAAATATTCTACTATATATATATATATATATGTATGACATATGTACATAGATAAAGCAATACAATAAAACTATAGCACACAATAAAATACACATATATGATTCTCGAAAAATATAATAATATATATATATATATATATATATATATATATATATATATATATATATATATATATATATATATATATATATATAATATTATACGTATGTATGTATATGTAATTTGTTTTAAACATTTTTTTTTGAAGGGGTTTTAATTATTTTATAGAGAACGCCTATTTTGCTCTAGGTCAAAATCCTCGCTCATCTCCGCCTTCAGCCTTCCCTCATCTCCGCCTTCAGCTTCCGCCTTCACCTTTTTCCTCAACGATCTTGTAGTCGCCGCCTCCCTTCCCGATTTTATATCTCGAATCTATTAGTATCAATCGACATTTATATGTTTTGAATCTGTAGTGATTGAGATATTTATATGATTTGAATTTGTCAGAGCGATTGAGACAATTGATTGGAGATGATGCGGTATTTCCAATGATTCAAATCTGTTGTTGCAATTGAGACTTTCGGATGATTTGATGCTTTAGTTCAGACGCCAGGAAACAATCAGCTAATTGCTGGCATCATTACAGAGAGATGTAATTCCTTTTATACTATACTAAAGGATAAATAATTCACTTTCCAGATGTTATAGTGAGCAAATTATTGCAAACATCGCCCCTCAGAATATTGTGTTTTGTAAAAAAGGTAATCATGACTTCTCCCCGTACTAATGGTGTTTGTTAGCTATTGAGACTAAATTTTGACTGCTAATATAGCTGCGAATGCAGTGTCATAGTTTGCTCAAAGTGGAAGCCCTGACATTGTTTCTCATTCTAAGTGTTTGCATATACTTCCTCATTACATAATGTTCCACTTTATATTTGGGGGATGACATGGTTAGCATTTAGCAGGGTCCCTTATTTGTGCTTTTTAGTCTGAGATATTTTCCTCCTTGGTTTGAAGGAAGCATATAAAGAGTTGAAGCATGTTCTTCTTAATTTTATACACAATAAAGAGGATCAAAACTCTCCACTTTCATTTGAGGTATTGTCTAGACCTTTGATTTTTAGTTTTGCATTTCCTTTTGCTTAATCTAATCACTTATCAATTCGTAGGATCTCAAGAGTCGTTTCTTAGTCTAAGGTGCTAATGTTGAAGGTTAAAGGAATGGCTTTATAGTTTTCTCATCAAAATGTGGTAGTCTTCTTTTCAAAAATAGCTTTGCTTTAATTTTGTCGTTGTTAACTATTATGTAATGTATTTGAGACCCTCTTTAAGTTTGTTGTTGCATTGCTTTGTTTTGCAGCTCTTCAAAGCATTATTTAGGGCCCTCAAATTACATTACAAAGGCTTTCTAAGGTTATGCTTATTGCAATGTACTCATCTTTTTTACTGTAATAGACTATATTAGTCGAGGCATTTTGGTATTGTTAGTGTCCTTCACTTCTTTTTCTTTGCCCCATCTACCCTTCTTATCAAAAATAAGTGGTTAATTTAATAAGTTTTGAAACAACTTTTAAGGGCGATTAACTCTATATGCACATTCACAACATGTTTTTACCATGCTGCCTATTGTTTCCTGTATGCATTTTGCTGTTTTCTCATGTTTTATTGTCTCAATGATACTGTTTTGTCTATAAAAAAATTTATTTATCATAAAGCTTGTTCTTGTTTTTTTGCTAACCTTCCATGTAGGTTTTGAGTGAGTCGCTATGCTTGTTTCTTTCAAGCTTGTAATAGGATGTGTTTAATCCACAAATAATTTCTTTTACATCAACATGACTTCAACTGACTTGTATGCATTTTTGACATGTTTCTACTTAGAATAATGAAAATATTTAGTGAATCTTATCTTTCTATAATTTTGAATGTAAAGGATGTGAGAGCAAAAATGATAAGAGTCCTATTGATGATCTAGCAACACATATTGAGGTGCAAATGAAGTATTCGTGATATACTCATACGAGTAAAATTGATAAGAGTCCTATTGATGATCTAGCAACACATATTGAGGTGATAAAATTTTCAATAGTTTTATAACTTTAAAATTCCTATCTATGATATATGGTGTATTATCTAGTTTTCAACCATTTTATATAATTCTATTATTTTAGACAATGAAAGAACTTTTGATTTTAAATGATGGGAACAAATGGTTAAAGAAGCAGTGACAGGTGTCATATCTTAGGAACATCGGGAATTGGATTGTAGATGATATGCCAAAGAGGCCACAATGACTCGTGATGGCGGTGCAAGCGAGATCGCCATGATTTTAAACAAGTTCTTCATGATGTTTAACAAGATCACAAGAACTGAGTGGGATGCGTAACTCAACACTTTTAGAGATGATTGCTCGTTCGCAAATTGCGTTGTTTTCGGTGATAAAACCATTAGTCTCTTGAATTTGTCCGTTAATCATGAATAATATTGATTTCATGTTTTGAAATGTCTTTTGACTCGAATATGAATAATATGATTTGCTTCATTTTCATGATCTTGGATGTGTTTTGATTATTTATGCTATTGAAACATTTTTTTAATAGAACATTTATATTATTGAATATAATTTTTTTAAATAATTAATATGTTAAAATATGAAATATAAATTTTGTTATAAAGTCCTTGCAACTATTGATATGTTGGTCATACATTTGATTTAATTTTATGTAGGGCTAAATGTCACAATTTAATCGCTAAATTTGGTAGCAAAATCGCCACAAGGATTCATCACATAATAATGACTAAAATTTTGTCATAATTTTATCATACTGATTCGCCACAAAATTCATATCAAATTTGTAGCATATGGTTGTCACTATTTCATCAATAAGTTTGGTTACAAAATTGTCGTGGGTATTTTGTCTCACATTTGTCACTATTTAATGAAGCAACTTTGACACAACACCGTCACAAACTTATCGGAAAATTTTGTCATACATCCGTCACAAAATATAATTTTTGTCGCAATTTCATCACCAAATTTTTTGCCGCAACCATGTCACGGCACGACTTTCATCACAATTTTGTCACAAAACGCAGTTGACAAGGTTACTATTGACACAAAAATTTGCAACGGGTGTTCCGTGACGGAAATTTTCGTCGCAAATTGGCCACAAACGGGTTAACGACTTAATTTGCGTATTTAAAACCGCCATCACAAATCCGAGAAATTCTAGTAGTGGGGTTGGCATCTCCATATACACCTGGTAACCATCGACTAACAAATGACCGTTGACGCTAGACCCATCCTCGAATGAGTATGTAACTCAAATAGAAATCTGCTTTCGAAAGAGACCTCGGTAAACCGGAGGTAGGGTACGGTTTACCGGCCTAAGATTTTCTGATTTTCTTCTGGGACTGTGCCTCTGATGATAACAGATGAAGAATTTTAGCACTTAACCGTAGCAACAGACTCACGTAACAAACAACAGGGTATTGTATGTGTTGTTTAAGGTTTGTAAAATGGAAGAAATTGGTTTGTTATGGTGGTGATTTGGTGGTGATATGGTGGTGATGGTAATAAATATATGAAGAAGGAAGAAATAGGAGAAGTTCGTGAAGAAAGAGATGAAAATGATAAGAATGATGATATTGATGATGAAGCGGATGGTTTAAATAGAAGAATGGATTGAATGTGGATGGTTTTAGTGGGATTGGTGGTAGAGAAGTAATTAGGGTGAGGGATTTGAGGAGGTGATTGATGGGATTGAGGTGGAGTTATTGTGGAGTGTGGAAAAAGATGAAAAATTTGAAAAGAGGGGAAAATGGTTCGGTTTCTGCTGACTGACCGTATCCGGTGCAACGTGTGTCCTCCACATGTCTCTAAAAATTCAGATTTATAAACCGACGCTCGTAAATATGAAAATCAAGCCTCGTAACCCGGAGGTTACCTCGAGATACCGGGGTGTCTTTTCCCGCATTTTTGATTTGTCTTTGTCGCACTTATTACTCAACCTTTCGCTTCAACCTCGACCTCAAATTGACTAGACTTTCACTCTTCAGCTTGTTATTTCCGACTCAAACCTAACCTATTTCACTATAATCCGCAACGAGGTAAAAAACTTTCCACAACCATTTAGTTTCAAACCTAAGTGTGGTAGGATGAAAAAAAAGCTCGCCCCTTCACCGGCTACTTTTATTTAATCCTAAACTACCTAAGGGTTTGAAGAAATAGTTCGAGTTTATAGTCGCCAACTCGACTTTCTTCGATCTCCGATCATTCAAGGGTTTGAGCTTTAACTTGCCAAACTTTCGCTTCTAGAGGTTTGTGCCTTCACAGAACTGCTTTGAGCTCTCTTCATAGCATGTCTTTTCTTTTAGCTTATGCACTCAGGTCTGCCTCACACAAGATTTAGATTTTAGCCCCAAGGACTCCATATTTTCTACTTTTAGCTCAATTCATTCACTACTGTTAGGTAAATATCATCGCAACGGAAGCGATTTATGGATCTAGATCTATGTGTATACGTAATAAAACATTAAATCTACATCTACAAGTAAGTTGTAGAACATACCTCTTGGATCTCAAAATCCAAGTTGGAGAACAAAGAAGGATGATGAATGGAAGTAGATGTGATGAGCACCACGATCTTCCGTGACGTGTGATCCAAGCAATCCCCGTGGAAGGAATCCTCGACTCGAACCCTCCGAGATGCTACTACCTAAAAATCACCAAAGATTTTTCCTCTCACTTGGCCGAAATTTCTTCCTTTTCTAAGTGAAGAACTCGAAATATTGTATTGTGTTGAGGCTTGGGAGAACTCTCTTTATATATGAGAGAGTAAACTTAGCCTCCAAGGATTTTATAATTAATACCAAATCAATTATGATAATCCTATTAAATAAGAGATAATCCCAAAATATTCTAGAACAAATCAAGAATATTTTTTATCTTTATTTATTACCATAAATATTTATCCAATAAATATTTTATGCACATGTCTTTTTATCACACAAGAAAACTAATTCCTTGTTAAAAAGAGATCACATGTGGCGCCATTTTTCATTATTGACCTAGTCAATATTAATTTTGGCATTACACAATAATTGGGCCAAGATTATGGAAAATGTCTTTTCCACATATTTAATTATTTAGCCCAACTAATTTAATAGTCCACTAAACAATTAATTCACATATCGTTTTAATAAAGTCCAACATGAACTAAATCAATATTATTAGGATTCGACGTCCGAGAATATCTATGCTATATTGTGAGGCACGTCGGGGACCATGGACTAATAATCGGCCCGATAAATCAAATAAATAATTATCTCGATTTAATGTAATAATTATATTCAATAAATCAATCACGGAATATGCCACCATAATCCCCTGATCGCACTCCTCCGATTATAAGATTATATTTATCTCTCACGAGAAAATAATAAGCGCCCACCGATATAATCATTTCATATGGATTAATCCTCCATAGATCGCTCATTCTAAATCGGAAGTTACTGCTAACCCTTTTCGTAACATCTTGTCCTTACTTACCATTAACCCCTAAAGTGATCAATAATTCAAATAACTCACCGGTAGCTAATCGCTGTAATATGAATCCCATGGATCGATCAATGTCTAGATTAACTCATAAGTGGAATCGTTTCATCTACTTCCATAAATGGAAGGAATGGATTCGTGATTCCGTGATAAACACGTACTACTCACTCAATCCAAGACAATGCCAAGACGGGTAATTCAGATCACGCACTCAAAGGTAATCCTTAACCGCCAAGTCAAACCTCATACCGATTCAAGCAATGATCGTGATCACTCTCAGATTAAGATATATCCATAATATGATCATCTAATGATTCGATAAGACTTTCAATTACGGAATTATATTGAGAACTCGATCAAATCGGTCCAAATTTCTATATGATATATCTATCATATATAAATGCCCCATTAGGTTCCCTTAACCGAAAGTCCGATAAGACGATCACACTTATCGTGTTATGGGCGCATTAATAGTACGTTAAAGGGGAGACCCGATACTTCGATTAACTTTACTACGGACTAATTGTATTTTAAGTACATCTTCACTAACTCAATCCTCCCGTATATATCTCATACAATCGAAAGTTAAGTGATTACATAAACGATATACTCTGTGGTTTTTTCAGAAGTGTAAATACTATTGTCATATCGGTGATTATGAGAATAATAAATATGAATAATAATATCATTTCATTTATTAAATAAAACAATTACAAAATTGTCTTTCGGCATCACACCTAACAATCTCCCACTTGCACGAAAGCTTGTGATTAATTGTTTTAGAGCACACCCTATTATTTAAAACTACAAAGAAACTACATCTCCCACTTGCTCTAAAGCAATGGAGACTCATCCCGTGATTTTAGTACCCACAAAACTTATCATAACCATTTCAGATTCCAAAGTACACTCCGAGTATGCCGTCAGTAGATAGGTCGCTGACTCGGGAGCACCTATATCTCGAATGTCATGGGTCTTAATGATCGGTCAGTTGTCGGCTCGAGGCGATCCCAGAGAATCAAACGCCGCCGGTCCATCTAATCACGTGGTACTTTCCCAATATGCTCTTGAACTCAAGTGATTTCGAAATCCTTATAAGCTACCCTTCATCGCTTGCACAATGATGTGGTATCGGCTTTCCAAATCTAGAATGACTCCCAGATATGGAAAGGAAATCCTTAAGCTATATCGCCTCTAGCTACTACTAAGCCGCTAATCACCCAACTAGTTAAAGTCGAGTTGGCGCTGCTGGATTTCTCCAGGCAATAGCTTCAACAAGAGTAAACACCGAGCCCGAGATCGACTTTAACGATCATCCTCAACTGACTTAAAGTCAAAATCGTTGTATCACACATATCCAAGCTCATACATGAATATGTCCGCATATTATTCCTCGCTCTCTCAAGATACTAAAGGACATACTAAACTTGCTTTCGTTAACCGCCGAATCTAAGATTCGATCAAAATTGACGCTCAATAACCTCGACCATCTCTTACTAGAAAGAGAATCTATCCCATTTCTCTTGATCCAAGATTTGTAGAGTCATTCCCGAGGCATAGGTAGAACTTCCTCGTTGAATGTTGCATACACGTGATGCATCATCTTAACCAATAAGATGGACGGGAAACCAATGATCGATTCTAATGAATTCGACCGAGTCAAACTCTTCGTATCGTTGTCCAAATCTCTCTGCAGAGAATTGTGGCATTGTCGATTCTCGACTTCGTGATAACACACCCATGTTGAGTCCAATCGTGTGCGCCGCTATCCTTCACAAACACTAATATATATGTATATATTCACCATCAGACTAAAATTGATATCCGGGCCTACACAAGACTTATCAATATTCTCGTCAAATCCATATATTATAGAAATATATGACTTCCAATGACCAAGAGGTTTGCTTTTATCCACAAAGGACATAAGCCTTGACAAACCATCCCGTCATAAGTTCATAAGGCAATACCTTCTGTTCGAATGAATCCAGATTCCGCTTGTTTGGCAAGAAAGTCTCGTGGAATCACCCCTATTTTCTCGCTTTTGAACGAAATCATGAATTACCGAATTCATTCTACTCTTTTCCGTAGATCCAATTACTCCCACTCGGGCCCGAGACACTCGTGTGGTTCTACAAGAGTATGAACACTTCCGAGTACCAAACTCCATTCATGTGGTTATGGCTTGTAAACCAACCTCTATTATCGTAATCCTATACCGCTTCACAAAAGAGCTATAGTCATCAATCGATCCTCGACTACAAAGTCCGCAGAAACCGTGAATGGGTAATGGATAAACCATACTCCCACTATTTTCTTGGTGGATCAAATTGATTTAGTTCAAGAGTATTTAGTGTCATCACCAACAACCGATGTTGGATGTGGTCCGATTTTAATCGCTTAGTAACTACCTTGAGTATTCAGATTTCAAGGTTCAAGGTTTTATCGTTTCATGGATTCTATCAAAGAAGGGTGCAACAAAGGTAAATCGCCCCTTCCCGATTTCAAGAATCTTATAACAAACCTTTTTCTCAATTCTTCAAGATATATCACGATTTGGTCATCGATCAACGCTACGTGAAATTCTACCCTACCATCAAGCATCATGTGCTAAATGCTTATATTGACGGAATTTGGGTGAACCGAATCCACCATTATCCGTTAATTCCAAAGCACATTCTAGGTAGACTTTCTGTTCTACATTTCAATGTAAACCGTTATTTCACTTCCAATATCTTTATTGAGTTAAGCAAAGGTATCAGTAGCACATCTACAACTATGTAAGGCAATTCAATGGTTTCTTCCTTAAGTGAAAGCATTTCACTACACGAGGCAAAGTTAACATCGCCTCAGACTATGTGATGGCCCATTTCGAGTATAGAACGCCCATCTCTCATGTAATCCGAGACACCTTAAAATATTTTGGATAAACTTACCGGAGTGTTTGAATAGTTATCGACAAGAAGTCACTACTGAAGCTCCCATTAACTTGTATCTTTCATAAGACCCTCAAGGTCGCCATGAACAAGCTATGTTACTTCTTTATAACCATTATCCTTTCCCGATTGAAAGGAAACTTAGTCATTGAACCTTTGAGACAATATAACCAGATCGAGAAAGGAATCACCCCGAGCCGCCTTCGTGTCTTGTCTTTTGTGGACTATGCACTAACTATGGAATATGAAGAAGTCGCTTATCTATATATAGAAACCAATTGCTTTTAATAGTTCTTAAGATGTGTTTTATATACATATTTCAGTAGTTCTAAGTGGTTTTGACTTTATCAAACAAAAGTCCGAGTCTTGGATTCAGATTACAAATGGTATATTCACTTTCTATACGACAAGCAAATTATCGAATGTAAGGTAAATCCTTTTCGCTCCAACTAATCTTAAATGTAAAAATAAATCTTCTCATGATATCCAAGGATTGAATCCGAGATTCATTTCATAGCACACCCACTTTTTGCTAAAATTACTACCCGCTGTCTATTAATCGTTAATGCACAACTATCTCGTTTCTTCCAAAGAACATAGCCTAAGAGAAATTCACCAAGGATTCATAGGTTGGTGATCCAAATCACTATCCTTATCCTATGACTTTCGCTTGTCAATTTTCGCTTTTAGCCTTAAAATCAACTCGCTTTTAGATGACTAACACTTTTAGACATATTCTCCCATTCTTGACTTTCCGTGAATGGAAATAGCTTTGAACCAATGTTCGCTTGAGTAGACACTACTCTTGAACCGTGGGATGTCTATTTCGATTGTTACTTGTTAGACTTCTCGGATTTTCTATCATACCGTAAAAACAACAAATCATAACATTAAAGCTCCCACTAGTTTATCGGTTCCAAATACCGCCTAACCAAAGAATGTTTCATTTTATGATTTTCCAATTTTTCAATTTGAAAATCTCTCGTAAACACTTACACAGCTTCTAATGTTTTAAAACAACAAATCATAGAACTCCCACTAGTTCATCGATTCCAAATATCGCCCAACTAGCTTACATTTCATGACTTTCCGGTTTTTCAATTAGAACGGTTACGTGTGTAGTCAATTACACTTTTCTAATGTTCTAGAAAACAATAAATCATAAAGCTCCCACTAGTTCATCAATTCCAAATATCGCCCAACTAGTAACACTTCATGATTTTCCGATTTTTCAATTAGAAAATTTACTCGTGTAATCACTACACACTTAAAAATTCACTGTAAGAATTTCAAAGTCCAAATCACCTTTGATCAAACTAAGTTTGTCTCCCGCTTAACACGACGACACTAAAGTGACATACCCATATGTCACTTTGGTTTTAAAAGGCTTAAGAGAAAATATCTCTTCAAAAATAATTGCATTATCAATTAACTAGTTCAACGCCCTAGTTACTTTCCACTTTTTAACGAAGTCAATACTAGTCAATTATAAATTTTTAAGCAATTTAGTAAGGGATATAATGTCAGTAAATAAAATGACATATATTAATTCAAGTTTAACACTACTATATTATTTTATTTTAGGAATTGTAAACTAAAAGTAAGTCTACTCTACCATTCCAAGGTTTTAACCTTGCATCTCAAAGGTCACCAGTAGGTAGGTCAAAGAGATCAACGGTTAAATCAATGAATAACTTGTGAGAATCGACATCCCACTAGAATCGAACATCCCTTTATTCATTGACTACCTTCCTTTTAGCCTAGGTATTTATCAAAAATACCCTTGATGAGTGTGACCTACTATATCGATCTCTTAGGTACGCCCGAAGTGTGCCGTCGTAGATAGGTCGCTGACCCGACGAGTACCCGTAAATCCTATCCTTTCGAGACCAAGCCATGAATGTTGATAGGGGTGAACACCATCCGTAGGGGACGAATCAAAGCGCCGCGAGGCGCCACCCTTCTCTCACTTACTTGCATCTATAGAGAGGCCGCGGGGTTACTGCCGCCTCCCGCTCCCACTCAATATTTTGGAAGTGGTTGTGGGTTAACTAACCACGCCTTTTGATGTTAACATAAAAGCACATCAAATCAAGGATTCCGAATGGTGTCGGTAACGAGGCAAGCCTACCTTCCTATTCGCTGGAACATATGTGATACCGGACTAAATCGGGTCAAGAGAGCCCTATTGAGATTAGAAGGAATCACCCTCCGCCTCGGTTTGGCTTAGTCTTGCCGGACCCCGTGCATACATCACACCAGGAGGGTTAAGTCATTTGAGCGAAGCTTAGTTGACCACCCAACCTAAAGGCGAACTGCTTTTATCCAAGATTTATTGTTCTTTTACTATCATTCAATCTCGTAGACACTACGAATTGAAAACGTGATCTCGCTTTCGCCTTTAAGGCGGTTCACCGAGAACACACACCTAAAGGCTAACGATTTCATAACCCGCCCTCGGATCTTTAATTAGTTACTAAATTAATTAATTACCACGACATTAAATTTCAACTAATTACGCGAGTTTGTATACATGCCTATTTTAATTGCCAAAATTAAAATTCTACATGTATGCATGGAGTGGATTTATGATATGATGCATGTCATGGCAATTCCGATTTTATGTCATTTTATGATCGAACACATAAAAATAAATGCGGAAAATTTAAACACCGAGATGGATCGTTGGCACCCCTTCGTGATCTAATCTATTAGAAAATAAAAACAACCAAAACCCTAACTAGGGTTTACTACTTTCTAACTAAATCTGTAGCTGTTCGAACTCTTCGACGATCGGCATACCAAACGAACTCGGATCGACTAAAATTTCCAGATCATATCTGCACTCCTTGAACTTCAATATGGACGGTTGGATCGGTGCTTTGACTTACCAATTTCTCCAGTAAACCGCCAAACTTGCTGCTGAATCTGACTTTGACTGCACTGCATCAAGGACTTCCTGAGGCAGATCGGGAATCGAGATGAATCCCGATCGACCTGAAATTTTTATGGTACGTCCAAAACTCCAAGTTGATCAATCTGAACGGTCGGATTTTCGTTTCAATGGTCCAAACTCTCCCAGAAAATCGAGGAAGACACAGGTAGTGTATCTGTGAATCCTGCGTTTTTCTGTTACAGCAGCCTCTTCGCAGCATCAAACGGATATCGAAACGGACCCTGATCGACGCCAAAATTTGTGGAGTTGATCATCTTCTTCTAATCTTGATTCTGACCGGAGGGATCTTCGTTTCAACGGTTCGATCAACGGAAAAGCAAAAATACTAAACAGCTACAAACTAGATCTATTTGCTGGAAATTAAACTTGCAATAAAGATAAATTACATATTTTCTATACTCATATGAACGAATTTTCATCATTCATATGAGAGTGCATAATAGATCTAACGGTAAACAATGCCAACACCAATCCATCTCTTCAACCACAACAATCGCAAGCATTCATCATAAAATTTTCAAAATAATAAAAGTAAAAACTAAAATAATGCAATCTACACACGCATATTCCACTCCTTAGATCTAATATTTTATACTTAATAAATATAGATCCCTCTACGATCGATACCATCATAGGTAAATATCATCGCAACGGAAGCGATTTATGGATCTAGATCTATGTGTATACGTAATAAAACATTAAATCTACATCTACAAGTAAGTTGTAGAACATACCTCTTGGATCTCAAAATCCAAGTTGAGAACAAGCAAGGATGATGAATGGAAGTAGATGTGATGAGCACCACGATCTTCCCAGACGTGTGATCCAAGAATTCTCGTGGAAGGAATCCTCGACTCGAACCCTCCGAGATGCTACCTCTAAAAATCACCAAAGATTTTTCCTCTCACTTGGCCTAAATTTCTTCCTTTTCTAAGTGAAGAACTCAAATATTGTATTGTGTTGAGGCTTTATAACTCTCTTTATATGTGAGAAAGAACTTAGCCTCCAAGGATTTTATAATTAATACCAAATCAATTATGATAATCCTATTAAATAAGAGATAATCCCAAAATATTCTAGAACAAATCAAGAATATTTTTTATCTTTATTTATTACCATAAATATTTATCCAATAAATATTTTACGCACATGTCTTTTTTATCACACAAGAAAACTAATTTCTTGTTAAAAAGAGATCACATGTGGCGCCATTTTTCATTATTGACCTAGTCAATATTAATTTTGGCATTACACAATAATCAAGCCAAGATTATGGAAAATGTCTTTTTCCACATATTTAATTATTTAATTTAACTAATTTAATAGTCCACTAAACAATTAATTCACATATCGCTTTAATAAAGTCCAACATGAACTAAATCAATATTATTAGGATTCGACGTCCGAGAATATCTATGCTATATTAGAGGCACGCTTCGGGACCATGGACTAATAATCGGCCCGATAAATCAAATAAATAATTATCCGACTAATGTAATAATTATATTCAATAAATCAATCACGGAATATGTCACCATAATCCCCTGATCGCACTCCTCCGATTATAAGATTATATTTATCTCCTCACGAAAATAATAAGCGCCCACCGATATAATCATTTCATATGGATTAATCCTCCATAGATCTGCTCATTCTAAATCGGAAGTTACCGCTAACCCTTTCGTAACATCTTGTCCTTACTTACCATTAACCCCTAAGTTGATCAATAATTCAAATAACTCACCGGTAGCTAATCAAAGGTAATATGAATCCCATGGATCGATCAATGTCAGATTAACTCATAAGTGGAATCGTTTCATCTACTTCCATAAATGGAAGGAATGGATTCCGTGATCCGTGATAACACGTACTACTCACTCAATCCAAAGACAATGCCAAGACGGGTAATCTGCATCACGCATCGCGGTAATCCTTAACCGCCAAGTCAAACCTCATACCGATTCAAGCAAATGATCGTGATCACCTCAGATTAAGATATATCCATAATATGATCATCTAATGATTCGATAAGACTTCTCATTACGGAATTATATTGAGAACTCGATCAAATCGGTCCAATTTCTATATGATATATCTATCATATATAAATGCCCCATTAGGTTCCTTTAACCGAAAGTCCGGATAAGACGCATCACACTTATCGTGTTACGGGCGCATTAATAGTACGCTAAAGCGAGACCCGATACTCGATTAACTTTACTACGGACTAATTGTATTTTAAGTACATCTTCACTAACTCAATCCTCCCGTATATCTCATACTAATCGAAAGTTGTTGATTACATAAACGATATACTCTGTGGTTTTTCAGAGTGTAAATACTATTGTCATATCGGTGATTACGAGAATAATAAATATGAATAATAATATCATTTCATTTATTAAATAAAACAATTACAAAAATTGTCTTTCGGCATCACACCTAACATACGCAACACGGAAGGAGTAGCTTCTTGAGCATCCCGTCGTGGTCCTTCTCTTCTCTCTCTCAAAGATTAATCTCATAAACTCTTGCTCATCGGTTTCTATGACAACCTCTCTATGCTTATGCTCTTCGATCTCTAAAATTTCCACCTTCCTCAAGTATACGCCATCTTACAACTCTCCGGTCGCTTTCAGTGGGTTTTAGGATCTTAAAAGATACAAATGGCCATTATTCAACCTTAGAGTTATCTACCCCTTATCGAATCCATAACCGCCCTACTCGGCGCTAAGAATGGTCGTCCTAAGAGAACTGGGGCACTCGGGTCCTCAGGTACATCTATGACTGTGAAGTCGATGGGATATGTGAACCCTCCCGCCTTAATTGTGCACTTTCTAAGGCATCAAACAGCATGTCTCTGGTTCTATCCACGAAGGTCATGGTCCTGGTTTGATTCAATACGACCGCAAGTCTTATCTTTTGACAGAGGGAAAAAGGTAGAATATTGCAACTTGAGCCAGAGTCGCAGAGACCTAATCCTATGGATATATATAACTACAAGAAAAAGGGTTATCAATGATGGGAATTTAATGACGGGTCAAAATCACGCCATTAATTGGTAGTTATAATGAGGGGTTCTATATTATTTTCTAAGATGATGACCAAATATTAATTCCCGCCATTGTTTATCATCATTCCCTGCTATTAATTGCCCCATAAAAATTCCTCTCATTATTTACTTATATATATTAAAAAAGAAACCCACCCAATTATTTTGTTACAAAACAACCCTCCCATTATTATCTATTACCATTTCAAAAATTACTTATCTATTATCTATCGCTCATTCCTTATTAATCAAAGACCTTTACATTTATCGGTTTCCCATCAAACACCGATAACTCCTAAACCCTTCACCGCAGCCTCATTCTCCACCCTCCCTTGCCGCGCCTCGTTTTTCACTCTCACTCGCCGCCTCGCTTTTTCACTTCTCGCCGCCGCTTATCATCTTCGAACTTCAATATTGATACACGCTTATAACTATTACCCTTCGTTTCTCCACCTCCACCACCGCACCGCTCGTTGTTCATTCTCCGCCGCTTCACTCACCGCCGCTGCTTGGGACATGACTTTGTAGCAATCACGGAATCGTTAAGCATGATAGCGATGGTTCGATTTTGTAGTTTTCAATACTTTGAAATATGAAATTTTGATAAATCAAGTTCATATTGAGAAAATTTTCCGTGCAGTAGTCTATGCTCGCTTGCAATCACTCATTGAGTGTCTTGGTATTTTACTTGGATTCTTTACGAGTTGTAAGTTTTTCGCTTGAGTGAATGCTCTCAATTTCAAGTTTAATTTTTTCGCTGGTGTACCTTCGTAAGAAAAAATAACACCTAGCATGTGCAATATATTTTTTTGGGGTCCGATTGTTCCTATATATCTATGGAATCTTACATTAAAGCTAGTACTTGTTTTGAAACAAAGATGTTGATACTACTCAAGATAGGGTTGAAGGAAACATGAGATAATTAGAAGCCCAAAACCGTGAATCCATGTAATAGGTAAACTTGTAATCAATCGACATCACTCACACGGGCATACTCCTCTCGTTTTAGTGTTCTTAGTTTTGCAGCTTGATGTTTGAAGGTCAAAAGTTGGGGAGAACAAAATCACTAAGGCTAACTCATTGATGTCAAATGCAATGGTGCTTTGTTAACGCTGAGTCAAATCAGATTATAGTGCAAAACCATAGAGGTTTGTTATTATTTTGTTTCAATTGTAGTGCAAATATTATTTTGTTTGTTAATATGGATTGAGGTTTCTAGAAAGTTGCTCTAATCTCAAGTCATTAGCTTTGATCATCTTATTAACGCCTCAGGCAAGGGCTACACCATCTCAAAGGTGAATATTTCTAAAATTTCATCATTTACTATCTTAAGAATGTAACATTATTTGCTTCTACTCTTTGATCATCTATATTTATTACTATTTACTTTTACTTACTAATAAGTACGGTTTTGTGCATCAAACAGCCTTTCAAATTTGAAACATTTGGGATTTGAAAAGTGTGAAGCAATTACGGCCAAGGAATGCGTGTGTTATCTTATTTACTTAATTTGGAGAAGTTGGAATTTGTTAAATGTACCGAGATTCATGGTGGCCTCATCCATCTTAAAGGTTAATTCATCCTCTTCATCATATAGATTTTTACTAATCAGATTCTATTTTTATTTTGTCTTATACCAACACGTAATCATGTTAGCTATATTGTGTGTTTTTCTGCTTTTCACTTTAGCTTGCATACATGATGTTGTTTTGGAATGTTACAGTTTATCAAAACTCAAATCTTTCACCGCTAGATCTTGTAAGTACATAACAGATTCGACATTGTGTCACTTGAAGGTACGCTTATAGACATACTTTAAAAGCTCTACATAAGCTTTTGGTATTGTTGTCGCGCCTACTTTTGGTGAAATTATCGATTTATGTTCTTCTTTGTGGCTAGTAAATTTGAAGGAATTATGATTTCATCCCCAAACGTTATGGATTTGGGTGTGTATTACCGAAAGGTATGTCTATAACTCGCTTAATTATATCATTAGTACAAGATACAAAATGTCTGTTTTGCAAGATCCTTAACTTTCTAAACTTGTTAGGCTAGCTGGACTAGGTTTTACTTGCCATTTTAGTAAAACATGCTATAAACACTTACAAATAGAAAATGCTAATGTGTTCCTAGGGAAATCTGATCAACCATTATATATTTATTTCCTCAGATTACATTAAGTAAATAGATTTAGTAACATTGTTATCGATTATCCCTCCTTGCAACGAACTAAAAACTCAACTCGCACTTAAAAATGGTTTTAAAGTATACATTTTTTCTTTCTTTCTCGACACATACAGCTTTTCATTACAGTGATTGAGCAACCTTATTTCTCTAGTTTGGAGGATGCCAAAGTTACGAGTTCGTGTTTTCATATCGCCTCGTGTTCTCTTTCTCTATACGCGCTGTGTGTGTCTATTTTTGTCTTTTTGATACCTTACTTATGCTACTAAATTGCAAAAGACAGTCTTGTTTATTTACAAAGCTTAGATTTGAGCGCTTGTTGGTAATGATGGATCGCTACATCTCACCTGGGTAGGCATAGTCGGGCCTCTTGGAACTTTATTGTGTTTCGTATTTCTTCCGGGATAAAATCACTTTTGGTCCTTTACGTGATAGACTTGAAAAAAATGATGTGGATTTGAATTGACGGCTTATTTATAGTGACTCACCAACCTCGGGAGGATCTGGGTCTATCATGCTCACCGGTAAACGATGATGCTCACCGACAAGCCATATACATATCTAGATCAAATATTTGAGTTAATACTGATACGAACTTTAATTCTTGGGAGATAATGAAGAAAATCATGGTTATCAATTTCTTTCCATCCTCGTCATCTTTTCCTATCAATCGATCTCGACTATTAAGAAAATAATCCGTAAAATCCTAAAATTGAATGAGTATTTCTAATTCTAGAATCGTAATCTTTTGAAAACTTCTCAATTTACCATGTATGTGTATTTTTGGACAATAAATATTCAATGGTGATGTCTCGAGTAGCTAGATTGTCTCCTGGTAGGTAAAAATGCAACTTAGAACAATTGAAATTTAGCATATGATGCAAGAAGTGTCGGATGAACTACACCGAACCGAACCAACTTTCAAAGGTGTAGTTTGATTGCTAGTTACATAACAGGTTGAAAGTCGCATGTGTGAGTGATGGAGGCATCTAATTCCTTTGTGCAAGGAATTCATGGCTAAAATTGGGAAGCATGAGACCGATCTCGCAATGGAGCAACATATCAAATGGGCTTATCATCCCGATGCAAGAAGTTTGTTTTGTTATTGGTGTATTTTGCTTTGACAAATTTATAATAACCTCTCATTTGAGAGGAAGTCGGAATATCTTGTGTCTACATCTCAGAGTTGGAATCCTCAAGTTTTTGTTTGGAGTACTTCAAGTCTCACAATTTTGTGGTCATACAAGCTCACAAACCAAAGGTTTGTGCTCATTTCAGATTTTTAATGTGAAATGAGTAGTATCTTGAATGTCAGTAGCACTCTTATTACAAATCAGAGTGCATTTCGCTTGGGGCCCTAAGAATGCTTTGGTAGAAGAAAGTGTAAAAGGGGTGATACTGCTCTAATATGTCTACCTTGGAACCTTTCCTCTTGTTAGTAAAAGTCTTGTTAAACCACTAAAGTGGAATATCCTTGATCTTCTATTTTTTCAACCATTTCGCCCCGATTCTTCAATCCAAAATGTAAGATGGTATGTGGTTGCCTGGGCTGGTGGTTTCTATGTCAACTTTTGAAAATAGAAAAAGGAGTTCCCGAGAGAGAAAAAGAAATGATCTTTGACTCATTTTGTATTTTTTAATTTTGAGGGGTCATGTTGTATTCTATATTATTAGTTACATTTTAAATTGCTACTGTTTGTTGGCTTTACATAGCCATGCCCTTTCTTTGGTTTCATTCATCTTTGTTGTATATACGATGTGATTTTGCAAAGCATAGATCAATCATGCATCAATAAAAATTCATCTTTGTTGTATATACTTATGTGATTTAAACGCTTTTGAAGATCATTTTGTTGAATTAAACAAAGAAATTCAATTAATAAGGATTTCGATAACACACAAATGCAATATGTGATATTAGAAATTCCTACCATTATGCGTGATACATGTAGCTTTTCTTTTGAATATTTTGAAACAACTATACCTCAATGTTACATGGATACCTTGGTGTATATTTTGATATATTAATGCTTGTTGATGCAACAAATCTGTAGTGTGTTTTATTTAATGGTTTTGATATTCTAATATTTCTTCATAATGGTTGATACTTTCATGGTATGTTTGATGCAGGTGGGTTATTTACAAAGAACATGATTTGGTGTGGGTCTAATAACCCTATAATGAGGGATTTTTGGTCATAAATTGGTGATTTATTGAGGCAAATGACCCAACAATGAGAAAACTTGTGGTCATTATTTTCGCATTAATGAGGGTAAATGACCCTATAATGATGAAATTTTTTGTCAATAAATTGTGTTTTAGTGATCGGTAATTATCCTTATAATAACGGGAATAGTCGCCATTAACGGGTAGAAACTAATATTCAAATTTAGTTCTAAATGAGAGGCAAATAGTATAATATCGAGGAAATTACCTCGCTACTGTAACTATTTTTAATGCAGAGTCTAATCTCGCCATTAAATCTTTGATATCTTTAATGACGAGGCGGTTCTCGCCATTGAATGCTTTAACTGAATGGTGACTAAGTAGGGGGCATGAGGGGATTTCCGTCATTAAAAGTCTTTAATGATGAGAAAGATATAATGACTAGAATTCCCGCCATTAAAACCTCTTTTCTTGTAGTTATTCCATTAATGTAAACCGAGTCCGAACGCGCTGTGGTCTCCTAACTTTACTACGGTGTCCGAAGTCCGGTAATCTTTAGGCTCGTAAAACATCGTGGTCGATCCTCTTCAGATCATCGTAATCGTAATCCAAAGATGATATATCAATTAATTCACAAGGAAACTCACCCGACGATACGCGCTATACTCCTTCAAAGTCATCATCGCTCTTGCTTGATTGCTTTTTCCTCTTTTTCCAACCGCTTTATAGTCTCATAATGCTCTAGTGCTTCGCATCCTCGATACATGGAAATCGTGATATTCAATATTTTCCTGTGTATATTGTTTGGCTTGTTTGCTCTTTGTCAACTCGAATGGATCGAATTTTCAAGTGCTATGATCAACCTCGCAAAAGACAAAATAAAACAAAGAAAAGTTTAGCAACTTCCACTTCTGTGGGTGTGATCCCAACCGCTATGGACCTACTAACTAAAATCAACAGTGGAATAAATACGTAATAACAGAACTGCTCGTAAATCGATTTTCCAGTGCCTCGTAACTCAAGGTTACCTTCGGGAAACCGCCCGAATTTTCTTCAGAATTTAATATGTGCAGTTTGATGCAGAATCTAATCAAGACTCCAAATAAAATAAAATAAAATAAAATAAACTTTTAATTGTAATTAAAACATTTATATTTAAAATCGCCATTGTCCCCGGCAACGGCGCCTAAAAATCTTGATCGCGTGTAAGTCACTAACGCCGATATTACTAGCAAGAATACTAGGTACATCGTAGTATAGTAAATGCGAGTCAAAGTCGATCCCACAGAGACAATGCAACTTATAAGTATAAACAATTCTAACCTAATTAAGAAGCAACATAAAGGGCCATTGACCAACAATAACATAAAAGAAAACAAACATGGTATACCTCTCTCCTCTCCTCACCGATCTACTAACTTGGATTAGTTAATCGTTATATTTACTTCCCAAAAAATTTTTAGATTAATCATGAGCTTTTAAAGATTATTATCATATTTATCGACACGGGTGAAATTCCTAACCCTATCTACTCCGACAATGGCAGCAGACAATCTATACGCAAGCTACCCTCCTTAATTGGTCCGTAATAGCCCATACGTATAAAGAACTAAAATTGCCGATATTGAGTGCTAACTCATACCGCTTAACCCGCTTAGATAACTGGCCGACATTGCTCAAAGACGCTCCTTGTGGTCCATTCAAGACAATGTCCTAATTAACATTTCACTAACAATCCTTCATGTTAATTTATGAATTACTTAATATTAGATTGGCTGCACTCTACTACTCGCTTTAATTATTCCCGCCGATCAACGAAATGTAGTGAATCCTAGCCAGTTTTCTAAAATATGCCTCGTAAACCGGTATAGACCGGTTTATCGGGGCAGCTTTTCCTAATTTATGGATCTACATTATTCAAGACGATTAAAATAAGTAAATTATGGGTTGTTAAACATGCAGATTAACTAAAACACATAAATACGAACATATCTACCATATTGAAGAGAAAAGGAACGCTCATAGGTGTGTAGTGTCCAAAGACAATTATATAATTGTTTTAGGACGTAATTAATAATTCATCTTATTATATGCATGTATGCTTATAATTAAGACACTATCAAAACCCCGAGTACCTCGCTTATGTAATCACATAACTCACAGTATGGCTATACACAAGAGGATGTGTTAGTGAGATGTACTTAAAATTAAATTAGTCCGTAGCATTTATTAACTGAGTAATGGTCTCAAGATTAATTTACAATAATGCGCCTAATACTTTAGGCGTGATGTTTTATCCGGATCTGGCCGGTAATAGGTACCTAATGGGGGCATTTATATACGATGATAATCATATAGGGCTCGACCGATTTGATTTGAGTTCTCGATATAATTCCGCCATCGAAGACTTATCAATCACAAGATGATCATATATGGATTAATACCAATCTCGACGTGATCACGCATAACCGCTAGACTAAAGTAGAGTTTGATGTGTTAGTAAGCGATCACTTCGTAGTATGTGGTCCGACATTTCTCGCTGGCTCTATTCTAGAACGAGTGAGTAGTCCGCGTGCTATCACGTATATGGAATCCATTCCTTCTCTCGGGAAGTAGATGATAGCCTCTTTATTTGTTAATCCTAGAAATCGATCGATGCGCCATAGCTCATATTATATTAGTTATGAACTATTTGGTCACTGTGGTTAATGGAAAATAAGGATAAGAGGTTTTAGAAGTGGTTTACTTGAGATATCCGAATCGTGAACGGTAATGCCTGGGCATGAGGATTTATCTCAGATGTAATGATTATATCGGGACACTTTCACTCAATGTTGAGTGTGTTATCTATATTCGGCAGAGTTCGGGCCGGGTTTATGGTGGTGTAATCCCGGAATTAATAGATTGAATATAATTGTTCGGTTTGATGAATAATTTTAATTAATTTATTGTAGCATCGAATACATGGGTCATGGTCCTCGACGTGGCTCCTAATATAAGATATACGCTTTTCGTCGTTTCAATTCTCAATTGTAATTAAATAGTTGGATTGACTATTTAATTGATATGATTAATTGTTTAGTTGACTAGATAATTAAATACACGTAAAAGAATTTTTTCGTGGACTCGACCTAAAAGGCAAAATGCGTGTGGCCCTAATTTATTTAGTGTTAGAGCCGCATTTTGTATTATTATTATTATTATTAGAAATTTGTTTTCTTGATAATTATAATATATGTGATTAAATTATTTATTTGTTAAATAATTTAAGGAAAATAAAATCTTTGTATATCCTAATTAATTTAGGAATATTCTCGATTTATCTTTTTAAGGAAAATGATTAATATGATTGATTTTGTATTAATTAATTAATTTAGAGGAAAATGATTACTCTTCTATATAAAGAGAGCTTCTCCTGCCCAAATTACATCACATAATTTCGAATATTGGGTAGTATTTTGGCTTAGGTTTTTCGCCAAAAGTACTAGTGGTTCGAGTTTTAGAAAACTTCGGTTTTCTAAGGTAGCATATCGGAGGTCCAAGCGGCGTGGAAACACCATCCACTTGGTTTGCTTGGAGAAACATGTTGGAAGACTGCGGGCTTCTCATCTCAATACTTGGATCTTGGATCTCGGATTGTTCTTGGTGTTTATTCACAATAAATGTAAGCAATCTAAACCCCTCGTGAGGTTGGGATTTATTATTTATGTATTTTGATTGTTTAGATCTAGATCTTGTACTTTCCATCACAGAATCGGGTGGATCTTTGATCCATCCGGCGATATTACATCTAACAAGTGGTATCGTGAGCCTTTGATCTATCAATCAAAGTATGTGAATTTTAGATCTAATGAGTTAATAAGTGATGCGCAGAGATTGCTTTATTTTCGGTTTTAATTTTATTATTTTTGAAATATATATCATGAATGATGCCTTGTGATTGTCGTGGGTTGAACAGATGGATTGACGTACGCAGATCGCTAATTCGTAGATCTATTATGTAACTCTTTGATTGTTATCAATCGAAGATAGTGACTTATAATTTAATTTATGCACTCAAATTTTTGTAAAATGGTAGTTTTTTTTTTATTTGTTCCTGTGCTCAACATTTATCAAGATCACACACAAGATAATCAAGTTATATGAAACGGGAGGAGGTCAAATTGTTGTTTTTTTTAATTAGGTCACGGCACTTTATTGCCTTTGTCAAACAATGGGAAAAAAATTGGTCTCGGCAATGATGTACAATGCGGCAGCAAATTTTTTTTTGGTAACCTCGTGAATTAACTTAGCCGAAAAGCTTTACTATAACACAAAAAAAAAAAAATAAATAAATAAATATGTTTTTTTTGATCTACTGTGAAAAGAAAAGAAAACAGTTTTTTAATTTGACTGAGGGCAGTTATTAATATAACAATTTTTATAATATAGACATTTAATATATTTGTATATTACGCCCTCTTCGCTGCTCATGCTCGTGTCAAGATCGAACCTTTGAAGATCCGGAAGTTTCAAAATCGAGATTTGAAAATCAAGATTTGAAGACTTAGAATAAGTTTTATGTTTTCCTTAGAAAATAAGTTAGTCTGGGGTACCTACGGCCCATCTCGGTGCTTAATTTTTCCGCTTATTTTTTCGTATGATCGAAATTATGCGATAGAATCCGAAAATTGCCATGACATGCATCATATCATGATTCCACTCCAATGCATACATGTTGCTAGTTTATTTCAATAAATAAGGCATGTATAACTCGTGATAATTAGTTAAAAGCTTTTTTAATTAATATGTGGTAGTTAATTAATTAAGTAACTAATTATTAAAACCGAGGAACCGGTTTTATTAATCGTTATGATTTTAGTGATGGATT